>OX104114.1:15570646-15976195 GCA_944474755.1 Limnoperna fortunei | reverse complement strand
CTGTGTCACTACGCTATAGTAATTATGGGCATAGGAAGCCCGGGTAATGTTACAGCTGTGTCACTGCATGTCCTATAGTAATTATGGGTATAGGAAGCCTGGGTAATGTTACAGCTGTGTCACTGCGCTATAGTAATTATGGGTATAGGAAGCCTGGGTAATGTTACAGCTGTGTCACTGCCCTATAGTAATTATGGGTATAGGAAGCCTGGGTAATGTTACAGCTGTGTCACTGCGCTATAGTAATTATGGGTATAGGAAGCCTGGGTAATGTTACAGCTGTGTCACTGCGCTATAGTAATTATGGGTATAGGAAGCCTGGGTAATGTTACAGCTGTGTCACTGCGCTATAGTAATTATGGTTATAGGAAGCCTGGGTAATGTTACAGCTGTGTCACTGCGCTATAGTAATTATGGGTATAGGAAGCCCGGGTAATGTTACAGCTGTGTCACTGCGCTATAGTAATTATGGGTATAGGAAGCCAGGGTAATGTTACAACTGTGTCACTGCGCTATAGTAATTATGGGTATAGGAAGCCAGGGTAATGTTACAGCTGTGTCACTGCGCTATAGTAATTATGGGTATAGGAAGCCAGGGTAATGTTACAGCTGTGTCACTGCGCTATAGTAATTATGGGTATAGGAAGCCAGGGTAATGTTACAGCTGTGTCACTGCATGTGCTATAGTAATTATGGGTATAGGAAGCCAGGGTAATGTTACAGCTGTGTCACTGCGCTATAGTAATTATGGGTATAGGAAGCCCGGGTAATGTTACATTGTGTCCCTGCGCTATAGCAATTATGGGTATAGGAAGCCCGGGTAATGTTACAGCTGTGTCACTGCGCTATAGTAATTATGGGTATAGGAAGCCCGGGTAATGTTACAGCTGTGTCACTGCGCTATAGTAATTATGGGTATAGGAAGCCTGGGTAATGTTACAGCTGTGTCACTGCGCTATAGTAATTATGGGTAAAGGAAGCCTGGGTAATGTTACAGCTGTGTCACTGCGCTATAGTAATTATGGGTATAGGAAGCCTGGGTAATGTTACAGCTGTGTCACTGCGCTATAGTAATTATGGGTATAGGAAGCCTGGGTAATGTTACAGCTGTGTCACTGCATGTGCTATAGTAATTATGGGTATAGGAAGCCAGGGTAATGTTACAGCTGTGTCACTGCGCTATAGTAATTATGGGTATAGGAAGCCCGGGTAATGTTACAGCTGTGTTACTGCGCTATAGTAATTATGGGTATAGGAAGCCTGGGTAATGTTACAGCTGTGTCACTGCGCTATAGTAATTATGGGTATAGGAAGCCAGGGTAATGTTACAGCTGTGTCACTGCGCTATAGTAATTATGGGTATAGGAAGCCAGAGTAATGTTACAGCTGTGTCACTGCGCTATAGTAATTATGGGTATAGGAAGCCAGGGTAATGTTACAGCTGTGTCACTGCGCTATAGTAATTATGGGTATAGGAAGCCAGGGTAATGTTACAGCTGTGTCACTGCATGTGCTATAGTAATTATGGGTATAGGAAGCCAGGGTAATGTTACAGCTGTGTCACTGCGCTATAGTAATTATGGGTATAGGAAGCCCGGGTAATGTTACACTGTGTCCCTGCGCTATAGTAATTATGGGTATAGGAAGCCCGGGTAATGTTACAGCTGTGTCACTGCGCTATAGTAATTATGGGTATAGGAAGCCCGGGTAATGTTACAGCTGTGTCACTGCGCTATAGTAATTATGGGTATAGGAAGCCTGGGTAATGTTACAGCTGTGTCACTGCGCTATAGTAATTATGGGTATAGGAAGCCTGGGTAATGGTACAGCTGTGTCACTGCGCTATAGTAATAATGGGTATAGGAAGCCCGGGTAATGTTACAGCTGTGTCACTGCATGTGCTATAGTAATTATGGGTATAGGAAGCCTGGGTAATGTTACAGCTGTGTCACTGCGCTATAGTAATTATGGGTATAGGAAGCCTGGGTAATGTTACAGCTGTGTCACTGCGCTATAGTAATTATGGGTATAGGAAGCCTGGGTAATGTTACAGCTGTGTCACTGCGCTATAGTAATTATGGGTATAGGAAGCCTGGGTAATGTTACAGCTGTGTCACTGCGCTATAGTAATCATGGGTATAGGAAGCCTGGGTAATGTTACAGCTGTGTCACTGCGCTATAGTAATTATGGGTATAGGAAGCCCGGGTAATGTTACAGCTGTGTCACTGCATGTGCTATAGTAATTATGGGTATAGGAAGCCTGGGTAATGTTACAGCTGTGTCACTTCGCTATAGTAATTATGGGTATAGGAAGCCTGGGTAATGTTACAGCTGTGTCACTGCGCTATAGTAATTATGGGTATAGGAAGCCTGGGTAATGTTACAGCTGTGTCACTGCGCTATAGTAATTATGGGTATAGGAAGCCCGGGTAATGTTACAGCTGTGTCACTGCGCTATAGTAATTATGGGTATAGGAAGCCAGGGTAATGTTACAGCTGTGTCACTGCGCTATAGTAATTATGGGTATAGGAAGCCTGGGTAATGTTACAGCTGTGTCACTGCGCTATAGTAATTATGGGTATAGGAAGCCCGGGTAATGTTACAGCTGTGTCACTGCATGTGCTATAGTAATTATGGGTATAGGAAGCCTGGGTAATGTTACAGCTGTGTCACTGCGCTATAGTAATTATGGGTATATGAAGCCTGGGTAATGTTACAGCTGTGTCACTGCGCTATAGTAATTATGGGTATAGGAAGCCTGGGTAATGTTACAGCTGTGTCACTGCGCTATAGTAATTATGGGTATAGGAAGCCAGGGTAATGTTACAGCTGTGTCACTGCGCTATAGCAATTATGGGTATAGGAAGCCCGGGTAATGTTACAGCTGTGTCACTGCGCTATAGTAATTATGGGTATAGGAAGCCCGGGTAATGTTACAGCTGTGTCACTGCGCTATAGTAATTATGGGTATAGGAAGCCTGGGTAATGTTACAGCTGTGTCACTGCGCTATAGTAATTATGGGTAAAGGAAGCCTGGGTAATGTTACAGCTGTGTCACTGCGCTATAGTAATTATGGGTATAGGAAGCCTGGGTAATGTTACAGCTGTGTCACTGCGCTATAGTAATTATGGGTATAGGAAGCCTGGGTAATGTTACAGCTGTGTCACTGCATGTGCTATAGTAATTATGGGTATAGGAAGCCAGGGTAATGTTACAGCTGTGTCACTGCGCTATAGTAATTATGGGTATAGGAAGCCCGGGTAATGTTACAGCTGTGTTACTGCGCTATAGTAATTATGGGTATAGGAAGCCTGGGTAATGTTACAGCTGTGTCACTGCGCTATAGTAATTATGGGTATAGGAAGCCAGGGTAATGTTACAGCTGTGTCACTGCGCTATAGTAATTATGGGTATAGGAAGCCAGAGTAATGTTACAGCTGTGTCACTGCGCTATAGTAATTATGGGTATAGGAAGCCAGGGTAATGTTACAGCTGTGTCACTGCGCTATAGTAATTATGGGTATAGGAAGCCAGGGTAATGTTACAGCTGTGTCACTGCATGTGCTATAGTAATTATGGGTATAGGAAGCCAGGGTAATGTTACAGCTGTGTCACTGCGCTATAGTAATTATGGGTATAGGAAGCCCGGGTAATGTTACACTGTGTCCCTGCGCTATAGTAATTATGGGTATAGGAAGCCCGGGTAATGTTACAGCTGTGTCACTGCGCTATAGTAATTATGGGTATAGGAAGCCCGGGTAATGTTACAGCTGTGTCACTGCGCTATAGTAATTATGGGTATAGGAAGCCTGGGTAATGTTACAGCTGTGTCACTGCGCTATAGTAATTATGGGTATAGGAAGCCTGGGTAATGGTACAGCTGTGTCACTGCGCTATAGTAATTATGGGTATAGGAAGCCCGGGTAATGTTACAGCTGTGTCACTGCATGTGCTATAGTAATTATGGGTATAGGAAGCCTGGGTAATGTTACAGCTGTGTCACTGCGCTATAGTAATTATGGGTATAGGAAGCCTGGGTAATGTTACAGCTGTGTCACTGCGCTATAGTAATTATGGGTATAGGAAGCCTGGGTAATGTTACAGCTGTGTCACTGCGCTATAGTAATTATGGGTATAGGAAGCCTGGGTAATGTTACAGCTGTGTCACTGCGCTATAGTAATCATGGGTATAGGAAGCCTGGGTAATGTTACAGCTGTGTCACTGCGCTATAGTAATTATGGGTATAGGAAGCCCGGGTAATGTTACAGCTGTGTCACTGCATGTGCTATAGTAATTATGGGTATAGGAAGCCTGGGTAATGTTACAGCTGTGTCACTTCGCTATAGTAATTATGGGTATAGGAAGCCTGGGTAATGTTACAGCTGTGTCACTGCGCTATAGTAATTATGGGTATAGGAAGCCTGGGTAATGTTACAGCTGTGTCACTGCGCTATAGTAATTATGGGTATAGGAAGCCCGGGTAATGTTACAGCTGTGTCACTGCGCTATAGTAATTATGGGTATAGGAAGCCAGGGTAATGTTACAGCTGTGTCACTGCGCTATAGTAATTATGGGTATAGGAAGCCTGGGTAATGTTACAGCTGTGTCACTGCGCTATAGTAATTATGGGTATAGGAAGCCCGGGTAATGTTACAGCTGTGTCACTGCATGTGCTATAGTAATTATGGGTATAGGAAGCCTGGGTAATGTTACAGCTGTGTCACTGCGCTATAGTAATTATGGGTATATGAAGCCTGGGTAATGTTACAGCTGTGTCACTGCGCTATAGTAATTATGGGTATAGGAAGCCTGGGTAATGTTACAGCTGTGTCACTGCGCTATAGTAATTATGGGTATAGGAAGCCAGGGTAATGTTACAGCTGTGTCACTGCGCTATAGTAATTATGGGTATAGGAAGCCAGGGTAATGTTACAGCTGTGTCACTGCGCTATAGTAATTATGGGTATAGGAAGCCAGGGTAATGTTACAGCTGTGTCACTGCATGTGCTATAGTAATTATGGGTATAGGAAGCCAGGGTAATGTTACAGCTGTGTCACTGCGCTATAGTAATTATGGGTATAGGAAGCCCGGGTAATGTTACACTGTGTCCCTGCGCTATAGTAATTATGGGTATAGGAAGCCTGGGTAATGTTACAGCTGTGTCACTGCGCTATAGTAATTATGGGTATAGGAAGCCTGGGTAATGTTACAGCTGTGTCACTGCGCTATAGTAATTATGGGTATAGGAAGCCTGGGTAATGTTACAGCTGTGTCACTGCGCTATAGTAATTATGGGTATAGGAAGCCTGGGTAATGTTACAGCTGTGTCACTGCGCTATAGTAATCATGGGTATAGGAAGCCTGGGTAATGTTACAGCTGTGTCACTGCGCTATAGTAATTATGGGTATAGGAAGCCCGGGTAATGTTACAGCTGTGTCACTGCATGTGCTATAGTAATTATGGGTATAGGAAGCCTGGGTAATGTTACAGCTGTGTCACTTCGCTATAGTAATTATGGGTATAGGAAGCCTGGGTAATGTTACAGCTGTGTCACTGCGCTATAGTAATTATGGGTATAGGAAGCCAGGGTAATGTTACAGCTGTGTCACTGCGCTATAGTAATTATGGGTATAGGAAGCCCGGGTAATGTTACAGCTGTGTCACTGCGCTATAGTAATTATGGGTATAGGAAGCCAGGGTAATGTTACAGCTGTGTCACTGCGCTATAGTAATTATGGGTATAGGAAGCCTGGGTAATGTTACAGCTGTGTCACTGCGCTATAGTAATTATGGGTATAGGAAGCCCGGGTAATGTTACAGCTGTGTCACTGCATGTGCTATAGTAATTATGGGTATAGGAAGCCTGGGTAATGTTACAGCTGTGTCACTGCGCTATAGTAATTATGGGTATATGAAGCCTGGGTAATGTTACAGCTGTGTCACTGCGCTATAGTAATTATGGGTATAGGAAGCCTGGGTAATGTTACAGCTGTGTCACTGCGCTATAGTAATTATGGGTATAGGAAGCCAGGGTAATGTTACAGCTGTGTCACTGCGCTATAGTAATTATGGGTATAGGAAGCCAGGGTAATGTTACAGCTGTGTCACTGCGCTATAGTAATTATGGGTATAGGAAGCCAGGGTAATGTTACAGCTGTGTCACTGCATGTGCTATAGTAATTATGGGTATAGGAAGCCAGGGTAATGTTACAGCTGTGTCACTGCGCTATAGTAATTATGGGTATAGGAAGCCCGGGTAATGTTACACTGTGTCCCTGCGCTATTGTAATTATGGGTATAGGAAGCCCGGGTAATGTTACAGCTGTGTCACTGCGCTATAGTAATTATGGGTATAGGAAGCCCGGGTAATGTTACAGCTGTGTCACTGCGCTATAGTAATTATGGGTATAGGAAGCCTGGGTAATGTTACAGCTGTGTCACTGCGCTATAGTAATTATGGGTATAGGAAGCCTGGGTAATGGTACAGCTGTGTCACTGCGCTATAGTAATTATGGGTATAGGAAGCCCGGGTAATGTTACAGCTGTGTCACTGCATGTGCTATAGTAATTATGGGTATAGGAAGCCTGGGTAATGTTACAGCTGTGTCACTGCGCTATAGTAATTATGGGTATAGGAAGCCTGGGTAATGTTACAGCTGTGTCACTGCGCTATAGTAATTATGGGTATAGGAAGCCTGGGTAATGTTACAGCTGTGTCACTGCGCTATAGTAATTATGGGTATAGGAAGCCTGGGTAATGTTACAGCTGTGTCACTGCGCTATAGTAATTATGGGTATAGGAAGCCTGGGTAATGTTACAGCTGTGTCACTGCATGTGCTATAGTAATTATGGGTATAGGAAGCCTGGGTAATGTTACAGCTGTGTCACTGCGCTATAGTAATTATGGGTATAGGAAGCCAGGGTAATGTTACAGCTGTGTCACTGCGCTATAGTAATTATGGGTATAGGACGCCTGGGTAATGTTACAGCTGTGTCACTGCATGTGCTATAGTAATTATGGGTATAGGAAGCCAGGGTAATGTTACAGCTGTGTCACTGCGCTATAGTAATTATGGGTATAGGAAGCCCGGGTAATGTTACAGCTGTGTCACTGCGCTATAGTAATTATGGGTATAGGAAGCCTGGGTAATGTTACAGCTGTGTCACTGCGCTATAGTAATTATGGGTATAGGAAGCCAGGGTAATGTTACAGCTGTGTCACTGCGCTATAGTAATTATGGGTATAGGAAGCCAGGGTAATGTTACAGCTGTGTCACTGCGCTATAGTAATTATGGGTATAGGAAGCCAGGGTAATGTTACAGCTGTGTCACTGCGCTATAGTAATTATGGGTATAGGAAGCCCGGGTAATGTTACAGCTGTGTCACTGCGCTATAGTAATTATGGGTATAGGAAGCCCGGGTAATGTTACAGCTGTGTCACTGCGCTATAGTAATTATGGGTATAGGAAGCCTGGGTAATGTTACAGCTGTGTCACTGCATGTGCTATAGTAATTATGGGTATAGGAAGCCAGGGTAATGTTACACTGTGTCCCTGCGCTATAGTAATTATGGGTATAGGAAGCCCGCGTAATGTTACAGCTGTGTCACTGCGCTATAGTAATTATGGGTATAGGAAGCCCGGGTAATGTTACAGCTGTGTCACTGCGCTATAGTAATTATGGGTATAGGAAGCCTGGGTAATGTTACATCTGTGTCACTGCGCTATAGTAATTATGGGTATAGGAAGCCTGGGTAATGTTACAGCTGTGTCACTGCGCTATAGTAATTATGGGTATAGGAAGCCTGGGTAATGTTACAGCTGTGTCACTACGCTATAGTAATTATGGGTATAGGAAGCCCGGGTAATGTTACAGCTGTGTCACTGCATGTCCTATAGTAATTATGGGTATAGGAAGCCTGGGTAATGTTACAGCTGTGTCACTGCGCTATAGTAATTATGGATATAGGAAGCCTGGGTAATGTTACAGCTGTGTCACTGCGCTATAGTAATTATGGGTATAGGAAGCCTGGGTAATGTTACAGCTGTGTCACTGCTCTATAGTAATTATGGGTATAGGAAGCCTGGGTAATGTTACAGCTGTGTCACTGCGCTATAGTAATTATGGGTATAGGAAGCCTGATTAATGTTACAGCTGTGTCACTGCGCTATAGTAATTATGGTTATAGGAAGCCAGGGTAATGTTACAGCTGTGTCACTGCGCTATAGTAATTATGGGTATAGGAAGCCCGGGTAATGTTACAGCTGTGTCACTGCGCTATAGTAATTATGGGTATAGGAAGCCAGGGTAATGTTACAGCTGTGTCACTGCGCTATAGTAATTATGGGTATAGGAAGCCAGGGTAATGTTACAGCTGTGTCACTGCGCTATAGTAATTATGGGTATAGGAAGCCAGGGTAATGTTACAGCTGTGTCACTGCGCTATAGTAATTATGGGTATAGGAAGCCAGGGTAATGTTACAGCTGTGTCACTGCATGTGCTATAGTAATTATGGGTATAGGAAGCCAGGGTAATGTTACAGCTGTGTCACTGCGCTATAGTAATTATGGGTATAGGAAGCCCGGGTAATGTTACATTGTGTCCCTGCGCTATAGCAATTATGGGTATAGGAAACCCGGGTAATGTTACAGCTGTGTCACTGCGCTATAGTAATTATGGGTATAGGAAGCCCGGGTAATGTTACAGCTGTGTCACTGCGCTATAGTAATTATGGGTATAGGAAGCCTGGGTAATGTTACAGCTGTGTCACTGCGCTATAGTAATTATGGGTAAAGGAAGCCTGGGTAATGTTACAGCTGTGTCACTGCGCTATAGTAATTATGGGTATAGGAAGCCAGGGTAATGTTACAGCTGTGTCACTGCGCTATAGTAATTATGGGTATAGGAAGCCTGGGTAATGTTACAGCTGTGTCACTGCATGTGCTATAGTAATTATGGGTATAGGAAGCCAGGGTAATGTTACAGCTGTGTCACTGCGCTATAGTAATTATGGGTATAGGAAGCCCGGGTAATGTTACAGCTGTGTCACTGCGCTATAGTAATTATGGGTATAGGAAGCCTGGGTAATGTTACAGCTGTGTCACTGCGCTATAGTAATTATGGGTATAGGAAGCCAGGGTAATGTTACAGCTGTGTCACTGCGCTATAGTAATTATGGGTATAGGAAGCCAGAGTAATGTTACAGCTGTGTCACTGCGCTATAGTAATTATGGGTATAGGAAGCCAGGGTAATGTTACAGCTGTGTCACTGCGCTATAGTAATTATGGGTATAGGAAGCCAGGGTAATGTTACAGCTGTGTCACTGCATGTGCTATAGTAATTATGGGTATAGGAAGCCAGGGTAATGTTACAGCTGTGTCACTGCGCTATAGTAATTATGGGTATAGGAAGCCCGGGTAATGTTACACTGTGTCCCTGCGCTATAGTAATTATGGGTATAGGAAGCCCGGGTAATGTTACAGCTGTGTCACTGCGCTATAGTAATTATGGGTATAGGAAGCCCGGGTAATGTTACAGCTGTGTCACTGCGCTATAGTAATTATGGGTATAGGAAGCCTGGGTAATGTTACAGCTGTGTCACTGCGCTATAGTAATTATGGGTATAGGAAGCCTGGGTAATGGTACAGCTGTGTCACTGCGCTATAGTAATTATGGGTATAGGAAGCCCGGGTAATGTTACAGCTGTGTCACTGCATGTGCTATAGTAATTATGGGTATAGGAAGCCAGGGTAATGTTACAGCTGTGTCACTGCGCTATAGTAATTATGGGTATAGGAAGCCTGGGTAATGTTACAGCTGTGTCACTGCGCTATAGTAATTATGGGTATAGGAAGCCTGGGTAATGTTACAGCTTTGTCACTGCGCTATAGTAATTATGGGTATAGGAAGCCTGGGTAATGTTACAGCTGTGTCACTGCGCTATAGTAATTATGGGTATAGGAAGCCTGGGTAATGTTACAGCTGTGTCACTGCGCTATAGTAATTATGGGTATAGGAAGCCCGGGTAATGTTACAGCTGTGTCACTGCATGTGCTATAGTAATTATGGGTATAGGAAGCCTGGGTAATGTTACAGCTGTGTCACTGCGCTATAGTAATTATGGGTATAGGAAGCCTGGGTAATGTTACAGCTGTGTCACTGCGCTATAGTAATTATGGGTATAGGAAGCCTGGGTAATGTTACAGCTGTGTCACTGCGCTATAGTAATTATGGGTATAGGAAGCCCGGGTAATGTTACAGCTGTGTCACTGCGCTATAGTAATTATGGGTATAGGAAGCCAGGGTAATGTTACAGCTGTGTCACTGCGCTATAGTAATTATGGGTATAGGAAGCCTGGGTAATGTTACAGCTGTGTCACTGCGCTATAGTAATTATGGGTATAGGAAGCCCGGGTAATGTTACAGCTGTGTCACTGCATGTGCTATAGTAATTATGGGTATAGGAAGCCTGGGTAATGTTACAGCTGTGTCACTGCGCTATAGTAATTATGGGTATATGAAGCCTGGGTAATGTTACAGCTGTGTCACTGCGCTATAGTAATTATGGGTATAGGAAGCCTGGGTAATGTTACAGCTGTGTCACTGCGCTATAGTAATTATGGGTATAGGAAGCCAGGGTAATGTTACAGCTGTGTCACTGCGCTATAGTAATTATGGGTATAGGAAGCCAGGGTAATGTTACAGCTGTGTCACTGCGCTATAGTAATTATGGGTATAGGAAGCCTGGGTAATGTTACAGCTGTGTCACTGCATGTGCTATAGTAATTATGGGTATAGGAAGCCAGGGTAATGTTACAGCTGTGTCACTGCGCTATAGTAATTATGGGTATAGGAAGCCCGGGTAATGTTACACTGTGTCCCTGCGCTATTGTAATTATGGGTATAGGAAGCCCGGGTAATGTTACAGCTGTGTCACTGCGCTATAGTAATTATGGGTATAGGAAGCCCGGGTAATGTTACAACTGTGTCACTGCGCTATAGTAATTATGGGTATAGGAAGCCTGGGTAATGTTACAGCTGTGTCACTGCGCTATAGTAATTATGGGTATAGGAAGCCTGGGTAATGGTACAGCTGTGTCACTGCGCTATAGTAATTATGGGTATAGGAAGCCCGGGTAATGTTACAGCTGTGTCACTGCATGTGCTATAGTAATTATGGGTATAGGAAGCCTGGGTAATGTTACAGCTGTGTCACTGCGCTATAGTAATTATGGGTATAGGAAGCCTGGGTAATGTTACAGCTGTGTCACTGCGCTATAGTAATTATGGGTATAGGAAGCCTGGGTAATGTTACAGCTGTGTCACTGCGCTATAGTAATTATGGGTATAGGAAGCCTGGGTAATGTTACAGCTGTGTCACTGCGCTATAGTAATTATGGGTATAGGAAGCCTGGGTAATGTTACAGCTGTGTCACTGCGCTATAGTAATTATGGGTATAGGAAGCCCGGGTAATGTTACAGCTGTGTCACTGCATGTGCTATAGTAATTATGGGTATAGGAAGCCTGGGTAATGTTACAGCTGTGTCACTGCGCTATAGTAATTATGGGTATAGGAAGCCTGGGTAATGTTACAGCTGTGTCACTGCGCTATAGTAATTATGGGTATAGGAAGCCTGGGTAATGTTACAGCTGTGTCACTGCGCTATAGTAATTATGGGTATAGGAAGCCCGGGTAATGTTACAGCTGTGTCACTGCGCTATAGTAATTATGGGTATAGGAAGCCAGGGTAATGTTACAGCTGTGTCACTGCGCTATAGTAATTATGGGTATAGGAAGCCTGGGTAATGTTACAGCTGTGTCACTGCGCTATAGTAATTATGGGTATAGGAAGCCCGGGTAATGTTACAGCTGTGTCACTGCATGTGCTATAGTAATTATGGATATAGGAAGCCTGGGTAATGTTACAGCTGTGTCACTGCGCTATAGTAATTATGGGTATATGAAGCCTGGGTAATGTTACAGCTGTGTCACTGCGCTATAGTAATTATGGGTATAGGAAGCCTGGGTAATGTTACAGCTGTGTCACTGCGCTATAGTAATTATGGGTATAGGAAGCCAGGGTAATGTTACAGCTGTGTCACTGCGCTATAGTAATTATGGGTATAGGAAGCCAGGGTAATGTTACAGCTGTGTCACTGCGCTATAGTAATTATTGGTATAGGAACCTTGGGTAATGTTACAACTCGCAATGACGGTGATCAGTTGTGAATCATCCAGTGCGACTCAAATGACATAAACAAAACCACTCCAGATAAGCTGGTACCTTATAAACAGTAGACACTTATTTTTCTTGACGTTGGGAATTGTTTTATGTCAAATATCAGTTAATGTCACTGGTCGAGCTGTGCATGACCTGGACAAATGTTTGCTGTCCTACGCCGACAAGTAATTGCGCTTAGTTAAATGGTCCCATCAGATTAAGCGCGGACCAAGTTGATGTTAGCTGATCAAGTCGAATGGTACCCGAGTTCGAAAAGTGTTTGACGCCCTAAGTAATTGTCATTGGTATTATGATGCCCGACTTTTCCTGACTATGTCGACAAAAATCTTAGCAAATGTGTTTAGTGCTATACGAACTTAAATAAAAGTAATGTAGTAGTACTATGCATTTTTAACCTATGCCGGGTGGGAGTATCCAGCATTTGAATTCGAAAGGGGGAAGGGGTTCTGAAATGAAAAAATGAAAAAAGGTTGCTAAAAACGAAAGGAAGAGGGATTTGCGACTTGCATTTAAAACGAAGCACGTTGGATTGCTTATATATTTCTTTAACCGGAGAGCGTGTGAAGTATGTGTTCAAATCGATTTGTCATTCTAACCATTGTGTAAAGGGAAGTAACTGTAGTTTCTTTCACGGAAATTTCCATCAATTGCAGATATATCATGACGTCCGGTTTTGGGTAGAGAAAGCTGGAGTATTGGTGGATACCGCGACCTTAGGCAAGACAATTCTTGTCAAGTAATTCTGAAGTCGAACACAACCTGACGCGTAACAATTTACACAATATAATACTTTTTGTTTACATTATCGATTTTAACATTGAATTTGATTTGTGCATTTTACAATAGCCGCTAGTTAGAATGGAGATATTTCCTTATTGTCTATGAAGGTTTACGTATTATACATTAAAGTTTACTACTAAAGACCAATACCATGGTTACCCAAGACGATTATTAAAATTGAATACCTATTAAATAAATATTCTGTTTTATTTTATTTAATTATTTCTGTAAAGATTCTTTATTTTTAGATTACTCGAATTAAGGAAACAACCAAATTTCGTGATCAAATGACAGATCGCAGACACAAATAACTTTCGCGGATAAGATTGCAGTCATAATCTGTTTTAGATAAAGCTGGGATTTCAGTATTAAATCATACAGTTATTGAAAATCTAACATAAGCAAGATGGAATCTACAAAGGCTGCAAGGATTTTAGCATTATTAGTACAGATAAGTTCAAGTTTCTGCCTAGATTGTCTGGATAAAAAAGGAACTCCAGTAGACTGGTACAAATTTAATGACTCGTTTAAAGACGTGTATTTTTCATTCACGTTCTGGTATATCCTATAATACATGTACATTGGTTTGTAGACTGCTGCAGTTGTGTTTTGATTAATTGAATTTATATTTTTTTGTTTTATTGTTAAAATTGCGTCTTCTCAAGTCAGGGGTTTTGAATCCACTTTCGCTGGATAATGGAGAGACTATGGAGTCAAAACCCCTGATTGACTTGGGAGGATCTTAAAATTGTGAATTAGGATTATTGCTAGCAGCACATATAATATTTGTATATTTATTCGTAGCATATAGAATTAGTTTATATAAGAATATAACGTTTCGTGAAAGAGGATCACAAAACACACCAATGATATGACGATTCTTTTGTTTACCACCGAATTACATTAAATGTAAACACGTATAAATATAACTATTTATATGTTACTTTTGTTTGCCATATTTCAATGGTCTTTCCTAGTTAAGTTTATTCCTAAGTTTTAGAATGCGTAGTTAAACATCTTATCTCGCATATAATTCTGTCCCAAATCAAGGTAGTTAAATTATCATTTCTTGTTATTTTTGATTCTTTGATTGAAAGATTACTTTACCATCCAGTATATACGCAGTATAAGATATTCAGGACGGAAACAAGTTACAAAAGACAAA
The DNA here is from genome assembly GCA_944474755.1 of Limnoperna fortunei. NCBI lineage: Eukaryota > Metazoa > Mollusca > Bivalvia > Mytilida > Modiolidae > Limnoperna > Limnoperna fortunei. Next base: position 15,961,996 of record OX104114.1, on the reverse strand, counting down.
GTAGGATAGGAATAAAATTAACTAATTGACTGTAAGTTTCGATTGACACTGGAAAGTATAGATGGTTGTTGCTGAAAGCTGTTCTCTTTCGAAATCTGTATAAAAATGTCTTAAAGGAAAAACGTCAATACAAATGTCTGCCATCTGATAAACATCTAACCGATCTTGCGACGGCTAAGTAGATAATTTTATAAAATAATTTCTAGAAACATCAGGTTATAACCAACAGACCATTGTTGTTCTTCGGTAATACCTATAATGTGCGCATGTTAATTTTAAATAGATAATCAGAATACCTATCGAAAGTTCTAGCATAGAAGGGTGAAATGTTAACACCATACGCCGGTGCTGATGAAATATTGCTTTAAATGAATTGAAAGTTGACAATTAGAAGGCTGACGTCATCATGGTTGTCGTAGATTTCCGTTTTAGTTCATTCCTAGAAGACGGTCTAGGTTAGAACGAATACTCGTACCCTCCCCTTTTTTGGCGAGAATCCGACAAATCACAGAATTAACTTCGGATTATAAGGGCATTAAAATTCGGCCTAGTTCTAGGTAAGAGGCCAAATAAAGAAAATCGACAGTATCCAATGGTTACAATGAAAGGTTTGGCAAAAATATATTTTAAATACGTCGCTAGTTATGCATTTGTTTACTTGCAGTAACAGAACATTGGGAAGTATTATTTTTGTTATTCAAAATCCTCAGCAAAATATTTTTCCTCGAACAGAAAATAAAATATTTCTTTATTCATTCTATTCTCTTTATTCATGCAATCACAAAATAATTTAGCTCTGTTAATAATACATGTATATTGCATTTTAGGTATATTGTTTACAAATTACCAAAATTCTCCACCAACTCCAATCCAATAGTTAAAAATGGAACAGCTTTTTATTACATGGATGAACAAAACCCTTCGTGGTCCCTCTCTGACCATAGTATGTTCGACACGAACCATGCAGTATTCCACACACTACAACAGATATACACTAGCAAAGTAAGTTTGAAGTTGAAAAAGGCAAAATTGCTGAAATGGACTTGTTTAAACATAATCTTAGTTTGACATCACACTATCTCACATTCTAGTAACTGATAATTTTTTTCCCATTGAATCCGTTAAATCGAACACGTTTAAAACGGAATGAATACAGGGATTAACAGCAGTAAAGTTCATTAGACTGGACATACACAGTGTGTATCATCAGAATACATTGTATTTTTGTGCAATCGCTCTAGTTCGAACCTTTTGAAAAATGTCCATTTCAGAGTGGCTCCATTGCCTACATGATGTATAATGACGAACCGCCTTACACTCGGGGATACTCCACACATGGACATACAAAAGGCAAGTTAGTTTTAATGTCGGAATACTGGGCGTATCAAATAGTTGATAAGTTTGGATTACAGATTGTATTGCTTGAAGGAGAAATTAATTAATTCTTGCGTTACGTGCTCTCTTGGTGTGCGGGCTGGGGGTTAGACTGGCTCCATCTTAAGAATTTAAAATTGGTACTTGCCGCTTTCCAGCCTGAGCAAAAGCCAGTCATGAATACTAGTAATACAGCAACAATGTGTCGGCTTTAGGTTTATTGTTCGAACGCGTCCTTAAAAGCCAGCGAGCAATATTGCAACTATATTTAAGATGTGAACACGCTTACAAACATTAAATCAGTCTTAGAAATGGAAGAACAATCGCACTGCGGTCATGTAAAATTTTTTATCGGCTACACGGCTATGTATAGGGACAAAGAATGTTGCCTTTTGTTGCAGTTACAATGAACCTGCTCTGTTTCTATTTAACCTAGTATGAATATAGGCGCATCCTAAATGCGATCGTCAGACATTTTATAACGTTATCTCAACACCTTAAAAGTTCCTTTACATTCCAGTGGTGACGTGACGTCTATAATGTGTTTGTTACGTCATATAAATTTTAAAATTCAGCGTTTTAGAGATTGCCAAAAAAATTCTGCAATTTTTGTTGTTGTTTTAAAACAAAACACATTTTTATGTCAAATTCGTTTATATAAGTCTACTTTTAAAGTTAACTTTTGTGTTTGTCTTCAGTATTTTTTCCGGATAGGTCAGGTGCCATCTGAATGGGTTTGTTCATATGGATCACGTGACTTTTTTACACACACATGTTACCGTGTCATTCTAATCTGCGATGCTCTACAGCTGATCAATTTATTAATGTATTTTTAATTATGTTTATAGTAAGTCATATATGTACGGTCAAGAGGAACGATTTTATGTCTGCTGATTAGATTGGGGATAGCCGAGGAAACTTTTGATGCCTTAAAAAAAGTCCATCGTCAGATTCTTTGTTTGCTAAAATGATTTCGCGGTTAAGTTAAGCGGACTGACACCCTCATCAACAGCATTTTTGAATGCTTGAATGCTATGCCATTTAATACAAGAGTGAAACCATCAAATATATTACAAAAATGCAATAACCTATTACATCTTGCACACTTTTAAGGATATTGCGAAATTTATTATGAAATCAAAATTCTTGTTATTGACATTAGTAACGAGGAAAAATTGACGGGTTTCAGAAGAAAAACAATTTTGAGAAAAAATTCCGTATATCATATACAAATTTCCATTTTATCAAGGTGCCATTGCTTTTAACAAGACATCTGGGTTTTGGTTAATTACCAGCTTGCCAAAATTCCCATATCCTAAAGCAGCCGGTTACCATTACCCAAATAGTGGATCGGTATACGGACAAACGTTCTTATGCATTTCTATGAACTATGACCTTTTAGATGTTTTAGGTATGTACCTATTTAAGAAAAATATTACTTTACATTCTTCAGAGATGTCTTCTATCTTCTCTTACATTGGTTGTCCTTTGTGATGTCACTGACTTCCGTTGCATCAAAGTGGATTAAAGGTTCAATTATACAGTTTATATTCGTGGAATATTTTGAATATGATGTTTTAATTTTGATTAAAAGCACTTTATGTATGTTCTATTTCTATAAATTCCATAAGTGCAATGAAGTCGAATTAATTTCCTTCAAATTTGTTCAAGATTAACTCATCCAAATGTGAATCATTTGTTTACAAACCATTACATCCGTGACTAACATAGTGTTTGGTCATTGAAATAAATGAAGATAATTCGATGATCTATAAAAATTTCCTGTAGGGTCTATATTTTTATACACGTACCCAACGATTTACGATCACGAACTTCCCACATCGTATTTAAAAGACAACCCAAACATGGCCAGTATCGTAACCGGAAGACAAAGCCATACGACAGTGCAGCCTTGGTCAGAGGAGACTCTGCTAGTATCTAAAAACAAAAACAACTTCAGGAGTTTCGAGAAAGCTGCAAATTTTCATCATGGTATATACAAGTTATACATAAGAATTGTGTGTCTTTAGTCGCGATTTTGATGTATGTAATATTTACTTTTATTTACTTATCACCTTTACATAACTCAGCACACGTCGATGCTTTAAATTTAGAATGGCCAAATTGTATTGTATTAGTATTACAAATGTTACCAGGACCTTTATCTAAATTTATCTGACTACAAAAATGTGAATTAAAGGATAATATTTAACAAAACATTACTCCGCATTACTGTGCAAAGTAATTTCCAGCGGTGTTAGCAAGAACATTTATTTGTCTACGCAGAACCTAAAACGCGGTCTCAATTCATGTAAGAAACATCGATTTTTTAAATCTTTTTGTCATAGTATGTCGTTAAGTAATTCCCCCAAGTCATTTGCGAACATAACGAAGTCGTCGTACAAGTCACAAAACACTTTTAAACGTATATTTACAAAATCGTCAATCAGGGTAAGACAACGATTGTTCTATTAACCTAACAATGATTATCGAGATAAGGGATGCTTACCCTTTCAGTAGCAACTTTTGAGATTTACAAAAAAATCTAAATGGTATTATTTAGATTTGTATGACGGCTGGTTATCAAAAAGACTTAATGCAGACCTCTTAGTAGAAACTTGGCAACATGGTAGCGGTAATACGGGATCCAACTGCTCCATACTTAATAAGGTAAACTTGAAGGTCATATTTGCATCGATCTTATTTTAATAAGTGCATTCATCGTCAAGTTGACTGTAAGTGTCTATGAACTACATTCCATGACTCATATTCTTATAAAATTATGATATTAAATTAAAGGTTAAATTGTTTTGCTGTTTTTTGACAAAAAATAAGATAAGAAATATGTCTATGTTTGAATCGATAAAATGGTACTTTTGATCACTGGTTTAGGTTCTTCTATTCATGAGCTTTACCACTTTCGTATTTATATATAGACCCCAAAACCCAAACATGCCACGCTCGTTATACAACTTTGAAAAATAATGCCTTCTGCAAACAAATAATGTCATTTTCAGCTATTTTGCTTACACCTTCAAACCATTATTCTAATTTTTAATCACTCTAAATAACTTAGTTTGTATATGCATGCATATCTCGGTTGCTATGTGCTATAACTTGCTAAGCGGCGTCACGTGAAAATTATATTTACCTTTGAATTTCGAGTTAATTATCGGAAACACCTTTTCTATAAAAATTTGGTAAACACATGACATTACGTAATTATTGAATTACGTATAAAAGAATTACATTATATTTCTTTCAATGGACCAAGTTCACCTTACACATTAAACTATCAACAACACACAAGACCAAAATACCAAAGTGACAATTTAAGTGTAAAATCTAAAATACTATTACAAAGCCATGGACACACAGGGACAAACTGAACAATCATTACACAAAGAAAATCCAGCGACACGAACTCTACAAGAAATTTAGAGTGAACTCCGGTACTTCAGAAGAATAGGCAGATTTCCTGCCTGTTGCAACAAAATATCGTATCTTTGGTAGTCAATTCACTTTTTATGCAAGTCCAGTGATGGAAAATACTACACAAGTAATATACTGTGCATTGTTTTCTAACGTTTACTTAGGTAAGGTCATGTATAGGTAAAAAAAGTTCTGTACTGTAGAATGAAACCTGCTAGTGAGAGAATGCCTAAAATTATTCCTTTAAACTCTTTGTCTTGGATTTGTATAACTTGGAATGTCTTTGCAGATATTGGCATTAAAATAAGATAACATACCAGTAAACCATGCATTAATTAAAGATTAAGATGCACTAATTTTTTAATTAGGTTTATAACATAATGGAAATAACATTCAATGAGACGGAGGTTATAACATTTCTCAACAGTAAAGATCATGCGAAATGGGTTGTATCTAATACTGATGGGAACTGGGTTTGTATCGGAGATATTAACAGACAGGTACATGTAACTACAGTTACGGAGGAATCGTTTTCCTAAAGACCACAAAGACATAATTGAGTTAAGAACTGCAATGTTATAACACTTGAGGTTGAAAACAATGTAATCATTATTATTTTTTTTAAGTTACAAACCTTATAAATAAAACACAGTTTTTACATCACTGTAATATGTGTAATATGTGTCACATTTATAAAGAAACCAAGACGTTGGTATTTTACTCTTTTCGACGATCATTCGGATTATAAGTTCTTGTCTTATTTTAGGGTTGACGTGCTATTTGTCTTTTGAACCAAATCTCGATAAAAATAATTCAGAAAATCTTTTATTCGTAGATAACCCAGTTCAGAAGAGGCGGTGGCCAAGTATGTTTTCAGAATAGCAGTGTTTGGAAGGCGTTTAGAAATATAGTCACTGACTTTGACAACTGTAATTTGTCAGTCGAGAATACATCCCAGATTCCGGAATGACTCGTTGCACAGTATTTTAATACAAAATTCAAATAAATTGTTCTTTATAAATATAAAATCGTGTATGTTTGTACCATATTAATTGTAGGATAGTATATTATTACTTTTGTGATTCAGAATACTACAGGATATAGAAAAAATGAAAGCTCGCCTTTTATACCTTTAATGACAAATGTGGTGAAAATCTGGCAAGAGACGCCAAGCAGCAAACTCGTTATCAATGGTCGTAAAGATGGTTGGAAGAAACTGGTTTTTGAATTTCGTGATTTTATTACAAATCGTGTACCCAATGATTCTCGTTGATAAGATTGCAGTTATCTAGATAAAATTAGAATAACGGTATTTATTCATAATGTTCCTGAAAACCCAGCATAAACATGGCGGAATCAAGAAAAACGGCAATCGGGATATTAACCCTATTCGTGCAGATAATTTTTAGTTTCGGACTACAGTGTCTGGATCAAACAGGGGCGCCAGTAGACTGGTACACTTAAATTATATTTTAGTAGTTATAAAATGAATGTAGCCATATTTATTTATTTGTTAAATATAAAAATAATAATAGTAATCATTCAATATATGTTAATCTCACAACATGATACTTGCCTAAAAATTCACATGCCGGACAATAAAAAGTTTAAAACTCGTAATGATTTTGTTGTCACCACAGTAATGCACGACATGTGATTCATAGCAATACCATTTATTTTGAAGTATCGTTATATTTTATTTTGTTTAATATTTAAGGGCAGCCTGCTTTAATGTATAATATTCTGTGCATTGACAATTCTGTACTAATTGACTTATGAAAGATCTTATCTAACATATTAACACGTCTGTCCCAAAACCCGGACACATATTACCTCGTTACCGATAAAGCCATAGTCATATTAACCAAAGAGACAACATTTTGTGGGTCGATATTTGTCGTTGAGGCACTGTATTGCCGGATTCTGTTTATGTACATTGCATGGTGACATGTACTTTGCCTTATATCGTATGTATTCAGATACGTCTTTAGTAATGGAAGTAATGTACAAAACTAAACTAGACTTCAAACATACGTTTATTTGCAAAGTATTATTACAAAAGGAAGAACTGTGTGCATAGATGATCATAGATTTACATCCTAGCATAAAGCTGCATGTAATGCATTTGCTTAACTGCATAAAAAAACAATTTAATAACCAGAACAGAACGGGCGCGTGATTTTCCCGACCAACTAAATTACAGTTTGTCTGAACGAAAGGCTTCATATTTCTTCGTTTTCCTTCGGTTTTCCAATAACACATCTGAATAAAACCACATCATGCATTAGTTGTTATGATATGACATCAAGTGCGACATTTAAATGTAGTGGATCCAATAAAAAAATTTAATCAGATTACATTGTTAACACAAGACTGTTTCGTTCTTTTTAAACTGTTCCTTTTCAGGTATATTGTTTACAAATTGCCTGGCATCGCAAGCAACTCAAATCCAACAATTAAAAATGGAACAGCTTTTTATTACATGGATGAACATAATCCCTCGTGGGTATTCTCTCCCCATGGAATGCTCGATAAGAACCAAGCAGTATATCATACACTGCAGCAGATATACACCAGCAGGGTAAGTGTTTGCTAAAATTATAATAATAATAATAATAATAATAATAATAATAATAATAATAATAATAATACATGTAATAATAATAATAATAATAATAATAATAATAATAATAATAATAATACTACATGTAATAATAATAATAATAATAATAATAATAATAATAATAATAATAATAATAATAATAATAATAATAATACATGTAATAATAATAATAATGTTATCTAATTGTGGCAATTAGTGGGAAACATTAATTATCAATAGAATAAAAAACAGAAGATACCGAGAAGGGATGATATTTTATAAATGATTTAACGCCCCTATCCCGCATACTAGTGATAGGAAACCAAATCGCATATAGAGTTCGTGACTTCTTAATAAATAGCTTCGAAATGATAGCTATATATTGATTTATATTTGCCCTTTTTTAATTTTGGAGAGAAGGGAAATTTACGCATATTTGAATGGAAAAAGAATGTGATGCCGGAAAACCAAACAATTCAGTACCCTATTCATTAAAATATGGGAAGTACCTAACAGATTGGTTTTGTAAAACCAGAATTTTTATACCAGACAAATGCGTGTATTCCATATCTGATTTGCGTTATGGGCAATTTTAAATTTCAGTCGGGTTCAATTGCATACATGATGTATAATGATGACCCGCCACTGACTCAAGGATACTTGACACATGGACATACAAAAGGCAAGAAAATATTTTAAAATCGAAATAAGTGACATATCAGACATCATACACCAGCTACCTAAGATTAAAATTGATCATTTTAAAAAGTCTTTCATGTGCTACTGATTTCAGGGTAGATTACAATTTGATGTGTTTATATATAATACAGAAGACTTCTGTCAGATCACTGGTCGGGCTTATCCAAAGACATTTAACATTCAAAGTCAGTTAAAGTGCGCCAATTACAAATATTGTGGTCACAGACGTTTTTTGATGACCAATAGTATAACTGTTATGGGAATTTGACTTTAATTTAACTCGTAGGTAATTACGTGTTGAATAAAATAACAATAATGTTCTGTTTGACTCATTTATTGGTCAACACTGACTAATTTTGAAGCCTACATAGTAAAAACCATTATGTCACAAATTTGGAGTACTAAATTTATTTACAAAGAAAGAAAATTTATTGCGAAATAAATAAGTGAAATATGTTTTCTATAATAGAGAATTGTCAGAATTTGGATAAAAACACTCTGTTTTTATGTCAGAATATTTGGAAATAAAAAAAACCAACACATTATTTTTGTCCCATAAAATGCTGTGAATTACGTTACAATTTCATAATAGTCGTATTGCAAACATATTTGAATAATACAGTAATTATTCGTGAACGAATATGTACAAAAATGCTTCAAAATATTTATAAATCATGATTAAAAGGTGTATGAATAATTTTGGCCTAAAAACTAGTCTTTGATTTCAATTTTTATTTTTTTGCATTTAATTGTGAATTACGTTACGGTATCTTCCCCATAATAAGTATATGCTAAGCGTCAAACACTGTGAGTAATAAACACACTGATGTTAACCATAATTGCCATATAAACATTGTTTTTAGCTATTAAAACATTTCTCATATATTTGCAAATGCTTATGTCCGTAAATTACGTTGCGGTGAATTGCGTTATGGTATATTCAGTAAACATGCTTTAAAACTTATTTCCTAGGAACAAATTACCTGGAAACATTATTTTTTGACACCGCCTAAAATAAGGGCGTTTATTGAAAACTAAGTTGCCAAGCGGGAGACATTTAAAACATTTTCTTGTGTAAACATTACCATCACTCGTAAGTACACATTTATTTAACAAGAACACATATTATATAGCATTAATTGTCAGCGAAAATTATTATTAAACGACACAATATATAATATACTGCAGAACTGTGAATATGGAATATTGATTCCATTTGTATTTACGTCACGTGAGGGCACAAAGTTTAGTGTAACGTAATTTACGTTTTGGAACGTAAATCACATGCACATTTATGTTATAGTTTGCTTCCAAAAAATGGTAAAAGTTGATAAAATGATGTTTAAACACTAACCGAAGATAGGCATACAATTTAGAAGGAGTTAGGCATTTAGAAACGTATACATTTCCTTATCGATACTACCAAACACCAGTTGGATATATCAATTTGTTTTAAAATGGCACTTTCATTTTAAATTTTATCTTGCTATAATTGAAAGCGTTTTCAAAAAATAAGTATAAATTATAATACAACACCATGACAAGAAATAGTTTAGAAAATCATGTAGTAAAGATCTACCACTCTTACTTTCTTGTGTAACGTAATTCACTATTGTGTAAAAGACAATTGGCAATACTACAGTGTAACTGGGGATTTTTTAAATATTTCTTCGCATTGGGAATTTAATGTGACATTTTAAAAGATTTTATGTTTTATGTGTTAATATCGTTGCAAAGATATTGCAAATCATTGTACAAAAAAAAAATAATCATAACCCAAAAGCTCTTTTTCTATAATGGTTCCAATTTAAACGTAAGATAACAAGATTGTATATATTTTATGGACTTCTGTGAATTATTACGTTACACATAGTACTACTACTGTAAAGTGTAATAAATATCTGTTTGGTAAAATTTCAAGTCTTTTAAATTTGTTAAGTATTATCTTAAATGGTCAACAAATGAACAGATTTATTTAATTGGTCTTTAGACTTTAAAAATAAAAGAGTATCAACATTGAAAAATAGACACTTTTTCTTTAAAGCGTCTATTTGCCTTTTTATTGTTCAAGTATCAAGGAGTTGACCGATATCTTTTAGAGTTGGTTAATGTATGGTTTCTTAAATGTTTTATTTGGTAAATCAATCATATATCTATCATATAAATGTGTTTTATATGCAATTGTGGTTCTTTTTACAATAAAATATGTTTGATATAGTTACAGTAGACAGAAGTAACGTAATTCACCATCCAAAATACCACCACATGTATATTCATGTTTTTCTTGATGTGAATTTGTTATTCAAGAGCTACCTTTTTTGTTTTCTAATTGTTCAAATATAGTTCTTACAAAATAAATACATTTGTCTTGTTTTCAAAGCCGATGGCGCACTTTAACTGACTTTGAACCTTAAGCTGGTTGTCCGCTTCGTGTCAGAATACGTGTAGTACACATGCAGATGTTATTGGTGCACTGAGAAAACCAAACCCGCTTTTGTAGTGTAGCACAAAAAAGTAAAAGTATGCTTTGCCAAAATATTACTAGAACTTATTCACTTGGTGCTTAACAACATCTTTTTTTAAATTTTACGCTGATTATTCGACCGGTTAAAGAATGTTTCACTGCTTATGTGTATAATACCATCCATTAAATCATTTTTTTTAAAAACAGCATTAAGAAAAACGAATATAAAGTACGAAGGAGTATTCATTAGTGAATAAGTCAACGACAGACAAAACCAAGATCAGACAAAACAGAAGTCAACAGCAAAACAAGCAAACACACAATACAAAAACACCACTAAAACTAGAGGTGCTCTGGAAGGTTTCTGCCATACAAATACGATAATTTTTATATCACGGGGTAGTCGTAATCCAGTAAAAATTTGGGTACAACAAAAAAATCAATAGCCTTTGTAATACAGATATAACATAATGATCAAAGTTATGATGACGACCGTAACATTTTCTAAACGATGACTTCCATTTTTCCACCGTAATCCGTTGGTTAAGTAGCTATCCTGCCAGCAGACACTATTTGCGAGTTAATCGGGATAGGAAATACAGTCTCTTGAGTACGTGATCAATTGGGAGATGTATAATCGATATGCAAGTGCTGCTGGAATTTTGCAACAAAAAAAGATAATTAGAAAATTAGAAAATTAGAAAATTCACAATTGGCAGTTGTTAATGTAGGAGTTAAATGCACTTTATTAACTAACGAACATACCATAAAAAAGAATACAACGCAGTAATCCATTCGTGGATTTCGAAAAAGTACTCATTTCCTGTCGTTATTTACAAAAAATACCAGATGTCAGCGAAAACAAAAATGTTAGAAAATGAATTGCACAGTATGATACATACAATTTGATATTTTCTTAGGTGCTGTTGCTTTTAACAAAACCTCTGGTTTTTGGTTAATAACAAGTCTGCCAAACTTTCCGTATCCTAAAATTAATGGCTACCATTATCCAGCTAGTGGATCGGTATACGGACAAACTTTTCTATGCATTTCTATGAACTATGACCTTTTGGATGTATTGGGTAAGTAAATATATTGTGCAAAATATTACTGTTATTGTAGACTTGCCACAAGTCCCTTTGAATTTTTTGCTATTAGAGAGATACATCTTTATTATCAACATTTCCTATATTATCAGCTTGTGTACACAAGCTGATAGTATAGGAAATGTTGATAATAAAGGTGTACACAAGCTGATAGTATAGGAAATGTTGATAATAAAGGTGTACACAAGCTAATAGTATAGGAAATGTTGATAATAAAGGTGTACACAAGCTGATAGTATAGGAAATGTTGATAATAAAGGTGTACACAAGCTGATAGTATAGGAAATGTTGATAATAAAGGTGTACATAAGCTGATAGTATAGGAAATGTTGATAATAAAGGTGTACACAAGCTGATAGTATATGAAATGTTGATAATAAAGGTGTACACAAGCTGATAGTATAGGAAATGTTGATAATAAAGGTGTACAGAAGCTGATAGTATAGGAAATGTTGATAATAAAGGTGTTCACAAGCTGATAGTATAGGAAATGTTGATAATAAAGGTGTACACAAGCTGATAGTATAGAAAATGTTGATAATAAAGGTGTACAAAAGCTGATAGTATAGGAAATGTTGATAATAAAGGTGTATCTCTCTAATAGCAAAAAATTCAAAGGGACTTGTGGCAAGTCTACTGTTAATGTCCCTAATACTAATTTACAAATGTATTGTGTATATACAATCTGTTTCTGAAATATTTTTTCCATCGAGTAACACCTTTTTATTTAATTCTTCGTTTTGTCTATTCCGATCGTGTTTGAAATGTATTCAAATGTTGAATGACATCACTTCAAAAGTATTAAAATTTTAAATTGTTATGAAGATTAGGTTACATTGAAATGCTGTTTCCTTTTTCTTTTAGGTTCAATATTTCTCTTCACATACCCGACGGTTTACGATCACGAACTTCCTACAGCGTATTTAAAAGACAACCCAAATATGGCCAGTATCGTAACCGGAAGACAGAGACATCAGACAACACTGCCGTGGTCACAGGAAACTTTACTGGTATCTAAAAATAGGATAAACTTCAGGAGTTTCGAGAAAGCAGCAAATTTTCACCTTGGTATATAAACGTAAGAAATAAGAAGATTGTCTGTGCTTTTAACATTTGTGTTTTATCGAAATTTGTGTAGGCTCAAAAAGAACATAATTAGTGCGTAGGAACATACTACAACACGATGGGTTTCAAACTGCTGCTTGTGTTGGGTACTTACTAAAACTTTTATTCATTTAACAACAAATCATTGCCTTTAATTGATATCAGAATTTCTATATAAACGTAAGAAATAAGAAGATTGTCTGTGCTTTTCACATTTGTGTTTTATCGAAATTTGTGTAGGCTCAAAAAGAACATAATTAGTTAATCTCCTAAGTTCAGTTCTTACGAGCATGTGCGTGGGAACATACTACTACACGATGTGTTTCAAACTGCTGCTTGTGTTGGGTACTTACTAAAACTTTTATCCTTTAACAACAAATAATTGTCTTTAATTGATATCAGAATTTCTAATAAACTGGCGCTTATCCGTCACTCAAATATCTGACATTTTCTCTTAGTCATAGGTCGTCTTTCCTGTTCCCGCAATTGTCTTTTTTCTACACATTATAATGAGTAACCTCACTGATGTCTAATTAGAGGTAGGCACTGCTTATTCTTACTGAGCACCTGAGTGCACCAATGGCTTTTACCGGCTTCGGGTTACTCACTTTTTGGTTTTGTGTTTTTGTTTTTTTGCCTTGTATATTTCTGTCTATATCCTGATTTGTAATTGTCTGTTAACTTTTGGCTCTTGTTGTTCGGTCGGTTTCCTTGCTATTTTTCTTGGAATATTAATATGTATCCCATAACGCGGTCCAACCGCATGATGATTATCATGACAGAACTATAAGCTTGCGTATTTGTCCTTTCTGTTTTTATTTTGTTTTTGGTAATTCTTGGTGATTGGGAGTAATTCATTTGTTACGAGGGGTTTGCGTTTGGTTTATCCCTCTCTATAAAAGGACATAAGTGCGTACATGATAAGATTGAAGAATAAACTTTCAAATAATATCTTATTCTGTTGTTAAAGGCTTAATGTTGTCAACGTCAACATTTATACTTATTTAAAATACAATTTTAAAATCAGAAATTTAAATATTAATTACAATTTTCTTTTGACTTCGGTCAAAATTGAAGTGAATTCTTGATAAGATCTACTTCACCACGTTGATGTCAAAAGACGTAAAATGGATAGCATGTACAAGATTTAAGCATTGGCAGTTCCAGTCGTCTAACCGGTAAATAAGAGGTGATAAATAAATCATTCTTATGATGCCTTTTTTTTAGAATTTTCGATACTTATGAATAATAAAGGTAACTGGATCTACAAACGATATCTGCTTGTTTCAAATTTTGCTTGCTTTTTGTGATAGATTTGTATGACGGTTGGTTATCAACAAGACTGAACTCTGAACTCTTAGTGGAAACTTGGCAAAATGGCGACATACATTTGAACATGGGCTCAAACTGTACAATTCCACACAAGGTAAATTGGTGTTTAAGTCAAATTATCATCGAGTCGGCTTGGGTTTGCATATTGACGTTGTTGCTATGATCTTATTTCATTGCCACATTGCATTATAAGTTCAATGTATTTGATTTATATCATATTGTAACACAGTAACATGTGGTTAGGTGATTAGTGTGAAACATATCTGCATATTTAAAAAAGGATATGAAGTGTATTTTCCAAAGAATGTCTTTGCATATTTCGGCCGTATAAAAAGGCACAGTTTAAACGTTTCCATACGCAAACTCCTAAATTGTAAATGTTAGTGTTCATGTTTTATTAGGTCTATAACATAAAGCAAATTACATTCAAAGACACGCATGCCATAGCTTTTCCTAACAGTAAAGACCATTCTAAATGGGTTGTGACTAGAACGGATGGGAACTGGGTTTGTATCGGAGATATTAACAGACAGGTATTTATAATTCCATATAAGTCATTTACATAAAGGATTTAAAACAATGTTCAGTGACGTCATTGGTTTTTTTTCTGGTTATATAGTAGGTTACAGTATTAATTGGGGACGAAGCCGGAGGATATGCGGTATAGAAATATATTGTTGCTATGTAGAACATTACAACATAATATTAATATTCAATAGGAATAATGTCTCGTATTGACTAGTTAACATGTATACACCAACTGCTTCTGCTTCCACATTACTTGTGTTTTGACACAAATGTCCTGTTCACTTGCATACTGTCTAATATTCTTATTCCTTACACTTTTATTTATCTTCAAATATTCCTAATTGCTATATTATTAAAGGTCAAATAGTAACCTAGTTACATTTATTGATGGTTTAGTCCAATCAGCATATTTCAGCTATAATCAGAACGAGAAATAGGAGGGGAACTACCATAGGAAAAAAAAAGGTATCAGTGATATGGTTAGATAAAATTTAGACTTGCCAACAGGCTTCTATACTGACACCTCATGAAGTTTTGCTACTATAAGTGTTGAACGCGCAGAGTACTATACTCTGAATTGACTATGGAGCTCGGTTTCACCAGTGTAGCTGGGCAATTATTGTGTAATACTACACCTAAAACAACTACATGTACGCTCATCAACAAATAGAAGAATTAATTTCAAATGTGTAACATTTTATAGCTTTAAAGGTGTATACTTAAACAACTGTTATAGTGCGAGAATCTACTGCAGTCTTACGATCTGTAAGACTTAGCTGCGATCACATGACACAAAGCTTTCAGCTTCATAGTACGGAATACATCTTGTCGAATAGATGTCGATATTTATTTATACCACATTCATTGCATTTGCTTCCAATAAAGCTAGCCGAATTCGGCAGCCGAGTAAAGACTCCTGGTACCCTATTGCTCACTTCGTACGATATTTCGTATTCTGTTCTGGTTACGTACAAAATACATGTATATGCCTCAAAAATAAATATGTAAATGACACATTAAACTTATAGATAGATAGGTTAACATCTTTGTTTAACAAGTCAACAAAAATGTTTTATGCATTTTTAAATTTTAAAACAATGAGGAGTGAAACGTTTTCTATGGTCCTCAGTTTGGTTATATTGAACAGTTCAATATATTCCAATCAGTTTCCGCATCTAATGAAAAACTCTAAATTACATCGCTACATTACAGATCGTAAATTCCGCCTCCTAGTCACATATTTAATTAACAAACATTTGTCATTTAAAATATTGTTTTCGTTTTTTTTTCTTTTTCAAAATATTGTGATTTTCTGTCATAAACCGTTTTTGTAACACAATGTTTACTACTTCAAGATTTACTTAGTATCAATGTATACCACAGTGTTGAGATGAACTGTCTTTTAAGGTATGAAGTTTCTTTTATTATTTTATTACTGTTTTTGCTGTTGATAAGAACGTCCCAATTAATTCATATTTTCATATATATCTACAGACAACCCAGTTCAAGAGAGGAGGTGGCCAAGTATGCTTTCAGAATAGCAGTGTATGGAAAGCTTTTAGCAGTCTAGTCACAGAAATTGAAAACTGTCATTCTACTGGCCGCAGTGCCATAGAACCTTTTTAAATAAAAAAGCGTTTGTTAGCTTGAGAATTGTTCATTAAGAATTATTATGACAACAGAGGAACTCGAACGTAATAATGGGAAGAAAGTTGGAATAAAAAGTAACATCTTATATTGCTTGATGATATTGGTTGTAAGACTATAAATAAAATAAAAAAGTTTATCAACTTTTTAAGCATATTGCCCGCCACCTGCCTGAACAGGCCACATGATCAAGTTAATGAATTACCTTAACCCCTCTGCCACCGAGTCCTAGCAGCAGAATGCAACACATTTTATTCCATACATGAACCACTAGAAAAGTGTTTATTTTATCCTACGAGACGATCCCAAAGACTGCCAGTATTTTAGATGCGATCAAAGATCAACTTTTGAACTTCTACATGGTCCTTAAAAATCATGTTAGACTAACCCTGATTACTAAAAGCTGACTGTTAATAAACAACAGCAACAAATATAATTATCATGCTGGTCAAGGTTAGTTCTCAGTTTTAGCGAGCTGTTTGGAGTAAACCTCATTGCAGCAAAGTCTCCATTCAATTGTTTTGGATGTACGAAACCAAAGTCCATTGATAGAAATGTTTAAATCTGATTTGCATTATAACATGAGAAGAACGCAATCTGTACGTTAAAAACCATCGTATTTTCATTGAAATTGTCAGTTCGAGCTTTAAAGGGGCAAAGTTTTCTAGACTCCAACCTTTAAAAAACAAAGATTACCTCATTTACTGCCGAAGGTTAAAGGTTTTCACCCTATACTATGTCTTCCCGTCCATTAAAACAGATGCATTCATTGTTTACACTTATTAATGTTTCCTGTATTTCACCTCCCTTGACTTCAAGTGTTCAATTGTCAACTTCCCGTTCATCGATAGCAACATTCCAGCAGCTCCAGCATATGATGTATACATTTCACAACTCTTACGTTATTCTAGATCCTGTATTCCGATTTTCTATACCGCTGTTGACTGCTAAGCTACTCAAACAAGGGTTGTTCTGCATCTCTCCAGAAGTTTTATTGTCGTCACCATGACCTAATTGATCGTTATGGGAAATCAGTATCTCAAATACAATCTAACATTTTCGCTGAGATATAGGTAGTGTTTCCTATTCCTGGATTTTACCTTTACCTAGACAAGACAATGAGTAACTCGACGGGTGTCTAATAAGAGGCAGGCATTGCTAACTCGTCTGGAACACATGAGTGCACCCATGGTTTTTATTGGGTTCGGGTTACTCTGCTTTCAAGTGAAAGACTTCAGCGGTACTAACTCTCTTCAAAATAGTTGACATAAAGATTTTCGGTCCGTTCGTTCCTCCGTTCCACCTGAGGTTTACTTTTGCGTTATAGCCTTTTTATGAAGATGATCTTCATGAAACTTGGTACACGGCTGCAACAAAATGAGTTGTCGACTCTGGCAAAATTATGTAGGGCTGCAACCAATAGTTTACGCTTGAACAAATATGGGGGTGTCTTCCAATATATGCATCAGCGGGCAATCAGTGTTTCCGAAAAACATTTTCTGCTTTCTTTTATACTCAAAATAATATATTACATACGTATCTCAACCTAAGAATTTACGACAAATGAAACGATTTGAATTTCAAAATTATTATTTTTTCTTTTAAGCAACAATATTCCAGCTTCAGCGTCTCCTCCACACGGTCTCTATATTTCGCAATATATCAGGTATCCAACAGCAAGAGATTGAATCAAGTACATATAGTCTGTGAACCTGACTAAATATTCTCAATACCGTAAGCAGACTTCCGGTTCGAATATACAGTCTGGCTTGCTTTCCATTATCCGGTACGTACCGTCCGGATCGGTTCTGGATAATGGAACGTCCAAGGCAGATGATTTGTTTCAAAATGGCTGCGCTTAAAAATACATTGATATACCATAAATATAACCATACGTGACTTAAAATTTCACTCTTTCACTCCTTTGATAGATTTTCACAATGTCAAAGGTTGTTCTTTTTTTAATTTTCGTCTAAAGCTTAAAATTCACTTCCACATCACATTTTCCGTGTCTGTGTCCGCCATCTTGGAACAAAGTTGGAACCAAAAAATTGACGAATCAGACGTCGCGTTCCATTTCAGTTTTGGGAGGTACAACTGGTACGTACCGGATAATGGAAAGCACCCCAGGTCACCAGCGATGAATCAGGTCAAAATTTTGACCGGTTTACAACATTCGGAGTGCCTCAAAATTTACGTCAGTATTAACTGTAACTGACGTAATTCCGATACAAAGACATTATGACGTCACGTCCGGCGTCCGGTAATCAAACTCAAATAAAAATACATTTTATCAAAAGAATGCTTTTATAGATTTATGTCTCGAATGTGGAAATAACTTAATAGAGATTTGTCAGTTTAACTTGAAAGCCGTAAAACAAGCAGCAGGTAGTTACTTAAATTGTATTCTGAAAGAATTTTCAACACGCGAAAAGTTAGAAAAAACATGGCGGTAAAACAACCAATCAAACTGGGTAGTAAACTGGTGGTGACCTGGGGTTATATTTGAAAGTGAAGCTTGCGTAAATGAAAAATATTGCACCAGGGGACCAGGTTACAAGTACATAGTGATTCTGCTGCGACGATTATTGGATAGCCTATTATTGACTCTTGGTTATGGTAAACATTTTCATCAACAAACCAGCTCACATACTACAGTATAATGAAATCGAAAGGTTTAACATGCCATAAAAATTGGTTTAACCCACCATTTCGTTTAAAATGCCTTTAAAAGTCAAGATCATTGCTGTAGTTGCTATAATTTTGTTTTGAGATTCTAAACTTTCATGGACGTTTATTTGCAGATTGTATTTTTGACAGTTTTTTTTTATGTTCAGTATTTTGTGATTAACTTCATCTTATTATAAGGCGTTTTCTAATTAGAGGTGAACGTGTTATTTGTCTTTTAGCCAATTTGTTTCTAAATAAATATTCCAAAGGTCATATATATATATATGTAGATAACCCAGTTAAGGAAAGGAGGTTTATGATAAGATTCCAGTCGTTATGATCTATATAGCAGTAGAATTACGAAATTGGATCACAATGTTCCCGATATCCAAACATTAACATGTTGGATTACAGGAAGACTGTGACCAGGATAGTATCGTTATTCTTGCAGATAAATTTAAGTTTCGGACTACAGTGTTTGGATCAAACAGGGACGCCTGTAGACTGGTACACATAAATTATATTACAATAGTTAACAATTAATGTAATCATTGTAACCATTGCCTACTTGTTATTAATAATAATAAAGAAGTACTATCCTTAAAATGATAACCGACACAGTAAAGATATAAATTGAGTTATGCATTGTACTACGAATCGCCATTATTGTCAACAAAATTCCAGTTTCAATATACCAGAAATGTTTGATAGAATTTTTTATGGGGGGAAGGGGGGAGTACTGACGGACAATTATTACTACGTGAAATCATGAACCTATAAATTAACACTAGTCCCAGGTGAAACGGGTTTGAAATTATTAATTTATGCATGTGTGCCCCCTTCCCCGATACGTGGTTTTATATTTCAACAGATTATTTTATTTACATGTGTTCGATATAAACAGATTAACCAAGCATACAGTTAACCTAAAATTGATCATTTACATACAACTACATGTACTTTGTTGTACATGCACATGTATTCATGCAAGAACGTTTATTGCTATTATGTATTGAAACCCACTGCCTAAGATATATAAATGAAGTTTTTCTGCGAGCACCAACCCCAGATAGCAATCACACGTTGGGCCAACGTTGGGTTAATGATGGCAACTTCGTTGGGCCACCGTTGGCAGACTACGTTGGCCCAACGTAATTTTGCTCATCGGCCCTACGTTGGGCCAACTGGTTGGGCCATCGTTGGCCCAACGAGACATAGCCAACTTAGACTGCACACTGCCAACATCTTGCCAACATGCTTGTGTGTGAATTGAGGTTGGGCCAACGTTGGCCCAACTTGATTTTGCCTGCTAAGTAGGCAGTTTGCCAACATCTTACCAACAAGTTTGTGTGGGATTTTCTCAGTCAATAGCTCAAAATTGCTTGTTTTGTACTTATCATCTTTAAATCAAGTCAAAGGATCGGTGATCACTGCTATAAAACACTGAAATTTGTTTTAATTTGTAAATAGTTGGTATATTTTGGTTGGTCGTCAATTACAAGAACATTAAAGTTATGATCAACTTTATTACAATTCAACTTTATCAGCAGCTTCTCTTCTCTTTTTTACGAAAGACCTTTTTCTAACTGCACTCTACATGTAATCTTTTGCGATCTTTAACCAGTCCTTAAATACATTGTCAATATGACTGTCACTAGCTGAACACTTAGTCCCCTCTTCCTCACATACCCTGAAAAAAATGGAACATAGAATGTAAAATATATTTTTGTCATAAAAATACCTTCAATATTTTATTTTGATTTGTCATTTTGTTTTTGTTATTGTTTTAATGTTTTATATAAACGATTCATCAACAAGGCACATAAAAACGTATATATAGTCTAAAAACTTACATGAACTTACCTGTTACTGTAGGATCTTTATTTTTTCTCTTGCCCTTTCTAGCGTGCACGTATTCTTCATTGTGCGCCTACCCTATTCTGTAACATGGGCCTCGATTATTTATTCAGGAATACTAGTACACTGTAGTATATAAATAAAATAAATGTGTTAATTCTTCCCTGTATACTTTCTGGAATATTTTTTACAAGACTTATATGTTTTATATTTGCATTATGTTACGAAATATAATAAACACAAAGTTGAAAAATAAACAAAACAAAATAAGCATGTGGAAAAGTAGGATGCAGTTAAATAACATACATTGTTCATTAATGAAAAAACTGAATATTTTAGCTTTAAAATTACATGGTTAATAATAAAAACTGAGTATTTAAACTAATAAATTCATGTACTTACATTCTATTTTGTGTTAAATAAAATATTCCAAACTGTCCAAAATGGCGACCGATGTGAATTCCTGACACAGATGATGCTATGGATTAGCGGGAAATTTATCTGAAATAGGATACTAATGCCCCGCGTCTAATCTGCACACTAATTGTTCTAACAATTTAAAGGTCATCAGATTTAACTATAAATATATATCCCAGATGTCCACATGTGTTGAATTAATTAATTAGCAAGGTTATATAAGGTACTGATCTAAATGCACTCATATTTGATTATTAACTGCACTTTTTATGTCATACATTTCCATTTACATTGTTTAATTTAATTGAGCATTAATTTTTGTGTGTGGACAATTTATGTTGGGTTGACGTTGGAACGCCAACAGTTGGTCACGTTACGATGGGCCAACGTTGGGTCGATGTTGGAAAGCCAACAGTTGGTCACCTTACGATGGGCCAACGTTAGGTCGATGTTGGCAAGCCAACAGTTGGTTACATTACGATGGGCCAACGTTGGGCCGATGTTAGAACGCCAACGCCAACCATTTACCAACCATGCCAACAAAAGGCCAACGTTGGGCCAACGTAGTGTTGCTATCTGGGAAAGCAGTTATACAATAATGTAAACAAATTGAATATTAGAAAATTTTTAATAAAATGTTTATAGTTTAAGATTTACTGAATAAGCAAAGTATACTTTACAATTAGAGCTACAACTCTTTATCTGTGTGTGTACTACGACCGAGGCCGAAGAACAATAATAATATATTTGATTTAATATAAACATGTATATAAAATGATTGTTAATGTGTATTTAATAAAAAAATAAATTAAAATTTCTTCTCTTCGTCTTTTTTACACTCCAGAAAAGCCCGCAAAAATCCAGCGTGTTAATATGTGTTTTAATTTGCGCTGTACTTCAAATAAAAAATGTTTAACGTTTTTGTACAAGTTGTTTGATATAAAATTTTACAAAATGCACCTCATCTCTATCGTTCTTAATACTTAAACTGCATTGTAAAATAATTTTACAAAAAAACCGACGGCAAAATCTAATAATAATAGTACAGAATTTGAAAGGTGAATTACCAATTTACCATCCTATTCCGAACACCGGTCCAATTGGCTTTTGACTAATCAAGAAACAGAATTACGATCACGTGACTTGCTTTTTCGAGAGGTTAAGTGTCATGAGGTCAAAGGGTAAAAAGTGACTGTAATACCGACTGTCTCGGAAAAAAATTATCACCGGGATTTTTCTTGCTGAAAAGAATAAAGAACAATAAAAAATAAACATTTTTAATTTCGCAGCTTCACAGATTTTGTTTTCTTACCACATGAATACACTAAATGTAAAGCGGTAATAGAAAATATCATTTTTTTCTTATTTTATTTTGTCAACATTACAGAAAGGAGCATACTTGAATTCAATACAAAATTTATACATAGATAGTACAAATTGCCCCAAGAAACGTCTTATCTTGTATATAAGGAAGTTGTCCAAAAACCAGAACGTTTATACACGTTACCAATAAAAGCGTAGTCATATTAACCGAAGGGACGACAATATAATAGGATAATATTTCATGTAGAGTTCAGTGAGTAATTGTTTCGTAAAGTGGTTATGTAATATGCCAGGTGACGTATACTTTCCTAATGTGCTACGATGATTGTCGGTGGCCGAGTGGTTACGGTAGTTCGTCTACTATTGGTCACATGGTCTGTCACCACTAAGGTTGTGGGTTCGATTCTCATTGCAGTCAGGGTGTACTTGATTCCAATCTTAATTGACAAGGATTGCCAGTTTTCCCACCGCAGGTCGGGTTTTTTTTTCTGGGTACTCTGACTTGTATCATATTTTAAACGGAGAAGACTTCATAAGTATGTATTACTTGTGTGTGATCCTGTTTGTTCATTGTACAAATAAAATATGTTTAAACTAGAAACTAAAACTGTGACCTCCTCCCTCAATAAAAACTGGACGCCATAATATAGCTGAAATATTGCTGAAAGTGGCGCTTAACACCATCAAACAAACAAAAACAAACGATGATTGTTGGAAACACCTATTACTGACTACTGAATATTACTGACATATAAAATTTATATGATACCCATCCATTCAAATCATCTAACCAACTCACATACGACAGTTATGGAAGCGGGAGGTTTGGCATGCAATAAAACCTGGTTTAACCCACCTTTTCTTTTGAAATGCCTGCACCTTGTCAGGACCATTGCTGTAGTTAGTATATTTGTGGTTGTTGGTTTTGGAGTTTGCCAGTTTCTCGGACTTTGATTTGTGAATTGTCTTTATTGACAGTTTCCTCTGTGTTCGGTCTTTTTTTCATTACCTTCATTTATTTATTCAGGTATATATTCAATTAAGGAAGCGTCATACTATGAATTAAAAATCCAGTCAAAATTTAAGGTAACCTGCAATATCTATGGAAATGATAAAACTGTGTTTAATAGAACATCCATGCACAATGCTGCATTAATGCATTTGTTTAAAATCGTCAACACAACATTTAGGGGACCTTGCGATTACGAGGAATGAAAGTCGCACGAAAGATTTTAACCTGATGTACGTAACACTTTTACGATTTGTTGAAATTGTTCCTTTTCAGGTATATTGTTTACAAATTGCCCGATATTTCAAGCAACTCCAATCCAATAGTTAAAAATGGAACAGCTTTTTATTACATGGATGAACATAATCCCTCGTGGATATTCTCTCCCAAAGGGATGCTCGATAAGAACCAAGCAGTATACCATACACTGCAGCAGATATACACTAGCGCGGTAAGTTTGTTTTTAATCTGTAACAAAACTATATTTGAGTAACACTTTATGAAGTAAATAGACTGCGTTAGATTTGCAAATATGATGGTTATTAATGGACACTGTGAATAAACAGCATAACACTAGTCTTAAAGTCACGACTTCACATACTGGTAATAAGCGATGTCATTGACATTATAGAGTTAATAAGTTCATCAGATCAGGTATAAAGGGAAACTTCACATGGTGAAAGTTGCGACACATTTGTTGCTTTGAACATTTTTTCCTCTCTTTTGCTGTTTGTGCTTTGCTACTTCTGGAAAAAAAATGAGATTTAGGCATATCCGTAGGGAAAAATGCAGTGTGTCGTAGAACAAGAAATATGTGCCAGCCACCACCCCACCACCCTTTTATTCCTTTAATTCGTACAAAAGGACTAGACTTTGTGTATTGCATACTCTGATTATATATGGGACAATTTCAAATTTCAGTCTGGTTCCATTGCATACATGATGTATAATGATGAACCGCCATTTACACGTGGATACTTGACGCACGGACATACAAAAGGCAAGAACAAATTTTTGTCCAAACTATGATTTAAGCATATCATTTGAAATACGGTTGTCTGGGCTATCGATTTTAGTTCGCACTAAAACCTGATTTTAAAGAATAAATGGTAAAAGTATTCTTGCAATTTGTTGTCTAAAACAGTAAAACAAATTGTTCATTGTTGGCTAAACAACCTGTCTAAGTGACGGTGTTTATCTGACTAATTAATTGTAATATATTTGATAGCGTTGGTACAAATAATAGCGATTAATGACACCGCTTTGTTTCAGCAGAAATGTTGGTAATATTGGATACTTTAGATGGTCTATTATAAGAAACTTGATTTACACAAATAATTGCTGAACTGCTGATCCTGGAAGCAGCAACAACATTTATTGAAACTATAACGTTACAATGTACTTAAGTAAATAAACGACAAAAAAGTATTAAAAAGGATAATTACATCTGGCCCGTTTAATTTTGTTGATGTCAAAGACCCCGCTTGGATTCTTGTTGATATTATTGCATTAAGGCAAGCAAATGATGGGTATCAGCAAGAAATAAAAATAACAGCATGGAAGTTAATACTATATATCTAACAAAAAGTCTGATATTTTAAGGTACTGTTGCTTTTAACAAGACCTCTGGTTTTTGGTTAATTACCAGTCTGCCGAAATTCCCGTATCCTAAAATTGACGGTTACCAATATCCAGAAAGTGGATCCGTATATGGACAAACGTTTTTATGCATTTCTATGAACTATGACCTTTTGGATGTACTGGGTTAGTATATATACAAATAAAAACTATTAATGTGAAAACCTGTGCATTTCAGCTCATTTAAGTGACCTTTATAACAATCTATACGGTATATATCTTATGTCATTTGTGTTGTCTCTAACTTCCGTTGCATCAGCTTAATGTTTTTTTCTTCTTCTGGGGATGCTTATGGACATGCAGCATCAGTTTACTTTGTTGTAATTTTAAAACATTTATAATATGCTACATATTTATGAATTATTTTGAACATCAAGTTATATATTTTATGCAACGCTTTTTGTTATCAACGAGTCTGATTTTGACCCTCTTTTATTTAAATACAAGTATTCACTTGTTCATTTCTATTACTATTTATACCAATCAAAATATATATAGATTTTGATGTCTTCAACACCACTGCACTATTCGCTTTTGGGATAATGGTGTTGCTTCGGTGTTCAATGTACTTTTTCTTTTAGGGTCCATATTTCTGTACACGTATCCGATGATTTACGATCACGAACTTCCTACATCGTATTACAAGGACAACCCAAACATGGTCAGTATCCTTACTGGAAGACAAAGACATCAGATAACACAGCCGTGGTCCCAGGAAACTTTGCTGGTTTCTACAAACAAGGTCAACTTCAGAAGTTTCGAGAAAGCTACAAATTTTCATCACGGTATTTACACGTTAGCACATATCAATGAAATGTGAATTTATTTTATTTCAAATTATTGATGTCTCACAAAAAACATGTATTATTCGTGACGTAAAATTATACACAATGACTCAATTTAAAACTGATAACTGATTAAAGATTTTATTTTTTCGAATATAAAGATGAACACTATCCATACTGAATTATGGTCTGTGGTAAGTCTTGAGATTTTGTACTGTTCTATTAGTAATACATCGCATTCAATGGAATTCTATACTTTCTATTACACTTGCTACCCTGTCCTTGGTATTAAAATGTTAACTGTTGACTAAGTGTTCTTTTACTAGCGTTGCTAACTGCTGAAAGACATTGCCATCATTTATTGATCAAGGTCTAGCTACATTCACTGCGTGTTATGTATATTAAATACAGTCTGTTAACTAGTAAAAGACCGTTTCTATTGCCAAATTTAACTGTTTTATAATTTACATTTTAATTTAGTCATTTTACGTTTTCATCCTATGTCGCGTCATGATAACTTTTTTATTGAGATTTGTATAGACGATTTGGGGTCTTACAATTATACTTTCCTATTATGTGTCTCTAAGAAAACTTAAAATAATACTTATGTCTTTGATGGATAAAGATGTCAAAATTTACATTTATAATTTTTTAATGCAATAATTAGAAATAAAAAACTAGTTTAAATGTTCGCGGGACTGTCGATTTAAAAGTAAATCATATCTAAGAGCTCGTATATTACAGGATGAACCAGATTTCAGCTGTCCGACCTGAGACATTACATTTTTGATGTAGACATCAATTATTCCCTAATTCAAATAAGTTCCATCACTATCATAAAAAAGAAGTAAAAGTTATAAAAAAAGAAGAAAATAGATCTAACCAAGGTTCTGCTTGTTATGAATATTATTATTTATGCTTCCTTGTTGTTATAGATTTGTATGACGGTTGGTTATCTTCAATATTTAAAGCTGAACTCTTAGTGGAAACCTGGCAGAATGGCAAGGGTGACATGGGTTCAAACTGTACGATTCCTCATAAGGTACGTTCGTGTTCAAGTCAAATCAAAGTGAATGCGTGAGCATAAGTCGGCAAGTTAACTGTTGTTGCCCAGATCACATATCATGATACTTTCGTTTAAGATTATAACAAAAAAGTGAAAATTATTGTGCATTGTAACATGAGTTAAGTGTTAACTTGATATAATCTGTTCATTTTTACTAATGCTACTTTCCCTTAAATGTCACTGATTATTTTGCCTGTGGTGTTATCATAATACATGTTTCATGTGTTTCCTTACAAGACTTCGTAAATTATTACTGTTTAATTTTTCATGTTTTATTAGGTCTATAACATAAAGCAAATAACATTCAGAGACACGGAGGCGATCACTTTTCACAACAGTAAAGACCATTCTAAATGGGTCGTGACTAAAACGGATGGGAACTGGGTTTGTATCGGAGATATAAACAGACAGGTAATTATAAAATGCAGAGAAGTCATTTACATAGGGAAAGTAGGCAATGTTTTGTTCATTCGACGTCACTGTAAAGAAATTTGTTATATTTTTGGGTTCAATTTTTTTAGGGGGGTGGGGGGGTAGTGCGGATTATACGTATTGGTACCATTCACAACACAAGTTTTTTCTCGTTATATGTCATTACGACTAACTATATCGTAAACATCTTATGCTTATTACTCCTGTTTTGACCCAAATTTCGTGTTCATTTGCAGACAGTCTTGTATACTTTTACCCTTTCATTTATCATATGATTGTCAAAATTGTAAGATGACGAAAAGGCAAATTATAACAGAGATTGATTTGATAGTGAGCATATTATGATCAGAACGAGAACAGGTTAAAAAAATTAGTTCTAGAATATCAAATAGGGGGAATATGAGAGGATAATTTTTACTGGAAACAGAGGTATAAATGATGTGGTTAGAGATATTACTTGTTAACTAACACACAACGTCTAGATACCTCATTTAGAGCTAGTATTATGGTTGTTTAAAAGTACATAGAGCCAGTCTCTAAAATGACATTGTGTATATGTTCAAAGCATTTGAATCCAATGTACAATTGTTTCATATTTCTACACCTTACACAAACAACTTAATGGGTGCTCGTCAATATAAACTTGTATCGCAATTGTAATTCATATAACTGGTTAACATTTTATCGGATAAAAGATGTATTCTCTCACTTCCTATATAGCCTCAAAAACACAAATATGAAGTGAGGATGGTGATTTCCTGTAATGTAGATTCAATCAATATATAAAAGTAAAGTGCTTTCGACCAATTGGTTAGCGTGATTTTGTAGCTTTTATGTTATTGAGAATATCGCAAACTATGTTCTAAGTAAAGGATGGTAATAATATATCTCTTGAATTACAATAAACAAATACCAAATTTACGTTATGAAACATCAGTAAACTGCGGTTAGTACTTATAACACAATTACAAAAACTATTATATATTGAAACAAACATTTGTCAATGTTCCCTGTTATTATAAAAATGCGTAAAGAACAATAGCTGTAACACCGCAAAAGAAAAACGTATTATTCGTTAAAACAATCGCGGATGCCGAAACAGTCGAAGCATTGCTGTCCCCCAACAAAGCCAAAAATTATGCGGCTACACTCACCACCATGAAATGGGTCTCAACTATACCAAATACAGATAAAGATATAAATAACTATAAAACAAAAAGGTTTATAAATCAAATAAACAATTCAACAACAATGGTTTGAAGTTTATATCTTAAAACGATGATGGAACAATCGAGATTTGTTTGCTGAAATTCCTAATCATACTTAAGACGAAGCACAATTGATTAAAAAATATAAATTTTGAGAGCGGGCTTTTAGCGAATTGGAACTTGGTCAGACCTTATATTTGTCAAAATGTTATGCCAAGCGAGCAAATGAAGGTACTTCATTCATAATACAGAAGTGTCATATATTTACAGATAACGCAGTTCAAGAGAGGAGGTGGTCAAGTATGTTTTCAGAATGACAGTGTATGGAAAGCTTTTAGCAATCTAGTCACAGAAGTTGAACAGTGCAAATCGTCTGCCTAAAGAACATCCTGGTTATAGTTGTAATAACCTAACAATTGAAATAAAATTATCTTGATGATGATCTTGAAGTATTTTTATCGAAGGATATTGACTGTTTTATTGCCGAAAATCACTCGGCCATTTTTCACAGTACTAATTTAAATGTTTATTGATCCCTCTTTAAAATTTATCTCCAAATTACGCGTTCTTCGTTTAGAAATACTACATGTGTTTTTCAATCTGACGGCAAAACCGCCTCCTACGTGAGCGTCCGTGAATGCTTGAGAAAAATGTTCTTTGGACTCTTTTCGGAAATAAAAGATACCAGGCAGTAAAATATATAAAAGAAGTAGATAAGTGGAATGTTGCAATTTAATTTTTTTTAATACTACCCATTTTAACTGTCTCTTGTGTTTTCTAATTGTCCCGTCCGATTTCCGGTTTACTGGTTCTTACTTTAAAATTGTTACATAGGTTAAGAAATAGTACAAAGTATGGTATCGAATGATAAATCTGAAATCATCAGAGTAAAGTTTAACGTATTTTGGTAAAATGAATCAATTATTACATATGGCCAAGTCGTATTTCATTGAAAAGAAGCATGGCTAACGAGGATCGCCGAACAATTTTAGATTTATAACATATCAAAACTACACACACACACACACAAAATTAAAATTAAATAAAACAGCCCCTAGTATAACGTGTACCCAGCAGATTGAACGATGATGCAACGGAAATATAGATAGATGTCAGCCCTCGGCAAAAAAAAGAAACAAAGATACGAATAATGGATTTTATAAAATTTGAGTGGATGTATTTTATTTATTAAAACGGTTTTATTTGAAAGTCAGTGTAATAATTCCGGTCACGTTAGTTACGTTACCGTGTTTGACCACCTCGACTTGCCAAAACTGCTCTGCATCTCCTTGGTATAGAGTCAATCAATTTTTGCGTTATTACGTGGAAAGGATCATGAGCGCGAGATTCTGTACTCCAAGTTTTCCAACCTAACAGTTATCAATATTTATAGTCCAACAAATGAACCCGATGATGATGAAAAAGATGCTTTCTACAAACAACTACAAAAAGAAATAGATGCAATTCTAAAACACGACAGGGTTGTTATCATGGGTATACTAATGCAAAAATTGGATCTTCAAATGAAGGCTGGGAAAGAGTTATGGGACGCGAGGGAACAGGTACAATGAACGAAAACGGAATGAAACTAGCAGAGTTTTACGCATTAAACTACTGTGTAATAGGTGGAACACTCTTCAAACACAAAGACATCGACACAAGCATGGGAGTAACCAAATGGCAGAATAAAAACTAAACAGATCATATTTTGATAAATGGGAGATACAAAGATGTCAGAGTAATGCGTTGGGCCGATGCAAATAGTCACCATCTAGTTGTAAGCAAATCAGGCTAAAATTGAACAGGAATGCTAAGAGGAGAAATAAGGTCAGAAAGGCTTATGATATCAACAAACTGAAAGATCCAAAAGTGTGCAAGTCATTCCAACTTGATATTAAGAACAGATTTGATGGGATTAGTGAACAAGACAGCACCATTGATGAACATTGGAAGAAAATATCAGACATCAGACTTATACAATGAGAGCGCAGAAAAGACTCTTGGCACTAAAAACATGATAGAAAGGATTGGATACAAGATAATAATTATAAAGGCAATGATGAAAGAGGGAAGATAAAGAAGAGATCATTCAAACCAACTCTGCTAGAATAAAGGAATTAACAAGAGAATAGCAAAGAGAGAAAGATAAAGAAGTAAAGAGTAAAGCGAGATCTGACAAAAGAAAATGGCTTGGTGATATACCAAACAGGGCAGAAGAAGCAGGATCTCAAAACAGCCAGGCTCTCTGATTTGTACCAGCTAACGAGAGAGCTAACTATTAACAGTGGAAAAAATGTAAGCACAATAAAATCAAAGGAAGGAAACTTACACACAAGAAGGAGAAGTATTAGAGAGATGGAAAGAACATTTTCAAGAAATTCTAAATGTCACAGCCGAGAAACCACACTACCAGTACACTGCCAATTAGATTACTGTCCTACCATCGAGACTATAAATACATCACACATTACAGCTGACGAAGTTCAAAAAGCCATCAAGAAACTCAAGAACAGGAAAATCTCCGGGATTGACAACCTATAACTGCTTAAGGAGAGTTTA
This sequence comes from Limnoperna fortunei, assembly GCA_944474755.1. Lineage (NCBI taxonomy): Eukaryota > Metazoa > Mollusca > Bivalvia > Mytilida > Modiolidae > Limnoperna > Limnoperna fortunei. The sequence goes on along the minus strand of OX104114.1, from coordinate 15,930,744 downwards.
GTGACATCTTCAAAGCATCTTCTTAAACTCTTTAACAGAATAATAAACGAGCAATAGGTCCCAAGCGATTGTAAACGATACCTCATCGTTAAACTCCCAAAGAACGCGACGAGACAGCATGTGACAACTACAGGGGCATATATCTTTTATCTGTACAATCAAAGATATTTTGCAGAATAATAATTGACCGAATAAGAGACGGAGTTAAACATCTGCTTAGGGATGAACATTCAGCCTTCCGCGGTGGCCACGGAACAACTGAACATATCTTTGTCCTAAGAAACATCTTGAAACAATGCCAAGAATGGAAATCTCCTGTCTACCTTGATTTTATATAATTTACAAAAAGCCGTTGACTGTGTGATCCAGGAGAGAAAGTGGGATATATTGGGCCACTATGGCAATCCTGAACTCTTCATCAATATTATTAGGAAAATATATGTAGGCAACAAATGTTGTGTGTTAGAAAACTGGATTACATCAGAGTGGTTTGAGGTGAAAACTGGGGTGAAACAAGGCTGTGTTATGTCAGGATTTCTCTTCATTAGGGGCCTTGGTGGCCAATAGTTCGTTTACTATTGATCGCGTTGTCTGTCAACACTGAGATTACGGGTTCGATTCACACTGCAGGCAGGGTGTACCCGACTCCAATCTTAATCGACAAGGATTGCCAGTTTTCCTACCGCAGGTCGGGGATTTTCTCCGGGTACTCCGGCTTCCTCAACCAAACTAGACGCCATGATATAGCTGAAAAATTGCTGAAAGTGGCGTTAAGCACCAAACAAACAAACAAACAAACAAAATCTTCATTATTATCATCGACTGGATAATGCGAAACACTAACAACAAAAGCCGTGGAAGTTCACCAGCAGACTTGAAGACCTTGACTTTGCTGATGACCTCGGACTGCTATCAGGCAGACTGACAGATTTACAGGAGAAGACAAACAGACTACATGATGTAGCCAAGTACAAAGGGCTGAACATCAATGCAAAAAACACCATGACAATGCGAATGAACAGCAAAAGCAACCAGAAAGTAAAGATCAATAACATCGAGGTTGAGACACTGGCTCATTTTTATACCTAGGGGCAACAATGGACAAACATGGTGGTACTGAGGCAGACATAACAAGGAGACTAGCTCTTGCAAAATCTGCCTTCTGCAAACTTAGTAAAGTGTGGAAGTCACCGAATTATAGCTCAAGAACCAAACATCGTATCTTCAACTCCAACGTGATATCCACACTTCTTTATTGCGAAAAGCTTTGGAGAGTTACAAAGACGGATGAAGAGAGGCTAGACAATTCATCGTTAGTGTTTGCGCAGAATCTTGAAAATTCATTGGCCTGAGAAGATCTCCAACACTGATCTCTACAATCGCACTGAGACCACACCGCTGTCTAAAACCTTAAAAGTGCGTAGATGGAGATGGATTGGCTCTCGTTCTGCATAGAGACAACAACTGCAACATCAAGATAGCAGTTACAGGATGCCTGAGGGAAAAGGAAAATTTGGTTGACCTCGAAAAACCTGGCGAAGAACAGTAGAAAAAGAAAGAAAAGGGTTTGGATGGGAAACAGGGCTAGGGGCTGAAGTCGTGGCAAACCAAAGACAGAGTTGGCACAAGATGTTGACCGGCCTCACCAGTCCATAAGGGCCCAGAGAAGATTTGTATGTATGTATGTATGTATGTATGTATGTATGTATGTATGTATGTATGTATGTATGTATGTAGTATTCGGTTTATCTTTCAGATTGAACGATGCTTCAGAAATCCGAAAGATCGATGTCAGACACCGGCAAAAAGAAAAAAGAAAAAAAGAAACGCATAATGGATTTTATAAAATTTCAGTGGATGATTTTTATTTATTAAAATGGTTTTAATTGAAAGTCGGTTTAATAATTCGTGTCACGTTGAAGTTAATTTCGTGTTTGACCACCTCGAGCTGCCAAAACTGCTCTGCATCTCCTTGGTATAGAGTCAAGCAATAATTTAAATTATTACGTGGAATTGTTTGACCTGGTCGAGGTCTGAGGCGGAGGTTGACGCTGGCGCACACGTTTATGCTGCTGGTCCCACAATCAATCGGAATCGAAATTGGTGATTTGGAAGGCCATGGTAGCACAATAAAGATAGTTCCTCGTTAAGTGGGCTATGTGAAGTCTGGCATTGTCCTGTTGGAACAACTCCCTCTGTCGGTCAAAGACGAGCATTAGGTGAGGTTGCAGAATTTCGTCTCTGTAGCCGTTGCTCGGGACGTACCAGTTGTGTTTTATGGTGATTAGAGCTCGCCGCCCACATCACGAAGCTACCCAAACCGATGCTGTACACTTCTTTCGTGTTGCTGAAATACCCTTTTTAGAGCCTGGCATACAGAAACGTTTCACAAAGACCACAATTAATCATGTTAATGTATAGAACCAACTCTGATTAATCATATTCACTTAGATAACAGTAAAACTTCCGATGATATGATATATTTTGCTGACCCAATCCAATACGAAATAAACTAGTCCAATATCGGTATTTGAGGGGGGGTGGTAACTAGGAATACTTTTTGGTACAGGTCTGCGAACGGAGATTTGAAAATCCACCATAGTATTCATATATTTTCGGATGTTATGAAACTCAGCAGGACCTAATCATATATTGAATTATTAAATCAGACCTATTCATATATTTTATTATTGAACATACCTGTAAATTGACAACATAGTCCATTCACTACAAAAATGATTAAGTGATGTTAATGGAACACTTTGATTGTAAAATCTCCTTGGTTTACATGGGCTTTAGATGTGAATTATGGCATGGATATATTTAATTTACAAATACCCAATGATATATTTTTCAATGAAAAAAGTACCTTTTAATATATATTTTGGAGAGCTAAAAAGATGACCCTTTCGGGCCGCACATCCGAATTACCCGATGTACACCAAGTTACCCCCTCCCCCCTTTTTTTGAACTCTATAAATAAAGATCATTACTTGATGATTTTTATATTGGCCTAATTAATGGTCCTTGTTACGGCGCAGATATGGCCTCGGCTCCGGAGATTCCACAAATACGTGCAACTACACAACACGTAAACAGATCTGTCAATGAGTTAGTGACCAAGAGTGAAAATGGGATGGCCGGGGGGGGGGGAGTTGCCCCCTCAGAATTTTTTTTTCAGAGAAGAAAAATCCTGCATTCTGTGCGTACGGGGGGGGGGGATAACTTCCTATATAAAGGTATACGTATATGTGCCAAAAATATGGGTAGGTTTTTTTTAAAATTTTTATAAAAATGGGTATAGTTTTTAAAACAATCTTATATAAAAATGGGTATGCCTTTTAATCTTAATTTTAAAAAATCTGGTCTCGTATAAATATGGGTCATGTTTTTGTTCATTTTTAATATAAATATGCTCCATATAATATAATAAAGTGTAATTTTAATAATGACATTGTGTTTTCTTCTTCACTATGTTATCATTTTGTGTATATAAATATGACCTTCTTTTAAGTATACTGAATATAAATATGGGTTATGAAAATTGTTCATTTTATATAAATATGGGTTGTGAAAATTGAAATTTTTTATAAATATGGGTTGTGAAAATTGCTCATTTTATATAAATATGGGTCATGAAAATTGGAAATTTATATAAATTCAAATCAAAAATGGCACATCCCCACCCTAAAAATTACCAAGTTACCCCCCATGTGTAGTAAAAGGACTATTTTGTGTATATAGTAATGTCGTGAGTAATGTGTGGGATGTGTAGTAATTTATATATCAATAGGTCCGATTTAATAATACAATCAATGATTAGGTCTCTTTTATAAAGTCCAAATATATATATGAATAGGGTGGGATTTCAAATAACCGTCCGCAGACCTGTCCCTAAAGGTATCCCTAGTGATACCCCCCCCCCCCCCCCCCCGTGTTAATAACTTTACGAAACCCTAAAGATACAAATGATTGACACATTGGAGATATACAAACCCTGCTTTTGATCTATAAATTACTGCTACAAATTAATTCAAAACAAAACAAGTATAATACACGTTACATTTTTACAAAGCTCGTATAACGTTGTGCGTGGTATTACCATGACAAAGTGAAAGTACAAAAGGAAGTCCGAAAATTTACATTGAAAGATGGCGGGAAGTCGGAAGTTATTTGTGACAGTATTTTTGTATTATGTCGTTGATTTCACCAGCTGCCTGCAGTGTTTATCGCAGAATGGATCTCCCGTGGACTGGTAAAACACTATAAGTATATTAATTAAAATTTAATGGGCTTAATTAATTCTGAACACAATTCACTTGTTTGTTGAGTTGAATGTTAAATATTATGTTCTTTTCCTCTTTTTTGTACAACTCTCATTGCTCCCAGTGGGCTCCTGATTTGGAAATAAAAAGATATGTTATGTTATGTTATACGACTCGCTGCAAATGGAAAACAAAAGGTGATCATGACATATTTACTGGGTGAAAGAATATGGTTGGGTTGTGTTAAAAAAAGTAGATAACGCATAACTGAAATATATATGTGCAAATGGCATATTTCCCCCTCCACTTTTATAAGAGGGGAGGGGGAAATATGCCATTGCACATGAAAGACCCTGTAAATCCGGAAATAAGGTTAACTCTAAGCAAAGCGTTTTTAGCCAATATTTAAAAAAAAACATAGTTATACACAAATCAGAGAAATTCCAGCATTTTATCCAAACATTTAATTATGCCCCGGCAAACTTGTTTTGGAGGGGGGGTGTATATAGGAATCACCATGTCTGTCTCCTAAACCGCTGGATGAAATTTTATATTTAGCATATAGGAAGAACATTATAAGTAGATGTACATGAAGGATTTTTATTGACCTCGGATATCATTAAGGGGAGATAATTGGACTTGAAAGCGAAAAAAGGGGGGGGGGGGTATCACTTTGTGGGTGTGCTCACAGTCCACACTTGTTTTTTCTCAATTGATTTTTTACTAGTCCGTAGTGGGATGGGGAGGCTACATGTACTATATAAGATTATTATACCTCAGTTTATAAATTACACAGAAAATTTTACTATTTTAACTATTTCATGTTAAGCCAGTCAATAGATAGTTTTCAGAACTAAGGCCCAGTGACAAACTTGTGACTGGCAAGATCACACATGTTTGTTACTTAGAAATGATATCTTTTATTATACCCCCTGCAAACTTGTTTGGTAGGGAATATACATGTAGGAATCACCTTGTCTGTCCGTCTGTCCACATCCCTTGTAAGCACAACTCCTCCTAAACCCCTTGAGGGAATTTAATGAAACTTAGCATAAAGGAAGTACATTATATGTAGATATTGTCCTTGGATATCATTAAGGAGAGATAATTGGACTTGAAAGCGAAGCGGGGGTATCCCTTTGTGAGCGTGTTCCTAGTCCACACTTGTATTGTTTTTAAATTCAGCCTTAAAACTACCTTGCTGGTACATTTTTCTTTTTAATTTGTTAGCAATTATTGTGTCTGTTGTCTTTTCAGTATAATAAAACATTAACTAACTGGATATTATAATAGGAAGTTTATTTCTCCCTCGGACACAACAACAGTGTATTGCCTTCTGCTTTGCCCACGAGGCAACACAAGGGAGAAATGCTATTCCCCTCATTATTCCTGGAATAGCCCAATAAAAACCTTAAAATCAATCCATATGGTATAATGATGAGAAATGGTTGTAATATGTTATAATAACAAAAAAACACATGAACATGGGATATTTGCTTTATTATTATTCTATAAAAAATATGTACTAGTACATGTACATAACTTGTTTGCTAGTGTTTACAGACCCCATTGGAAATTGTGGGCCAAGACATACAACAGAACTTGTTTGCTAGTGTTTACAGACCCCATTGTAAATTGCGGGCCAAGACATACAACAGAACTTGTTTGCTAGTGTTTACGGACCCCATTGGAAATTGTGAGCCAAGACATACAACAGAACTTGTTTTTACATGTACAAGATTTTTATTAATTCAACTTCTAATCATTTACATGTGTCATACCCTGAAAGAAATATTGAGCCTTTATCTAAACTTTGAATTGCAAGTTGACACTTAATATTTAACATACAACATGTACAAGTAAGCAAGAAGTAACATATACAGTTGTGATAACATAATTGATACAATGTAAATTGATACAATGTAAATGAATTCTAAAGTATTTAACAAGGGGTCCATGGGCTTAAACCATAGAGCTGAACAGCTTTTCTCCATGTGACTGATATAAGACACTTTCAGAATGTATAATTGGGAGAGGGGGGTATAGGCTTGTCATTTATAAAGGAAGACTGGTATTTATTAGTATGCTTATTTAAGCAACAAAATGCAAATTTTTTTGTCTCTACCTATATTAATCGATCCATACTTTCCTAATTGTGGTCAAATTTTCTGTCCATTGGCCCATCCCACTATATATGTAGTAGAATTAACCAAAACCAAATTATATGCATCAAATATACCAGTTTATATTACAATTAATTTTATTTGTGTACTTTGACATTAAACCATGTGCTATTGACACTCGGACTTTGACCATACTAGTATGACTTATAGTCATTTATTTTGTTACAGTTATCATACTTAAATTAGGGACAGTTTCAGTGTAGAGTTTGACACCAACTATTTTCTAGTTGGTAAAGGGAGATTTTTTTTACTAAATAAACATTGTTTCTTGTCTGTGTCTGGCTAACAAATTGTTTCTTCTGCTTTACATTTTTGTCTCTTTATAAAATGTTCTGTTACATTTGAAAAAATGTATGCATCAGGGTGGAAAAAAAGTCTGTCAATTAAGAGATTATTTCAAACCTCTTACAAAGGCAACAAAATTGTTAGTCATTTGAAGACAAACAATTTTGTTGTTCTGTTTAATCAAACATAAGAAAAAAATAAGCAGCATTGGACAAATCAAAGATTTTTTTGTTTTCCGGTACTTATCTATCAGTCTACAATTTTGGCTTCTATTGAATCTTGTCTACTTCAAAAAACCTTGCAGAAATGTTTTCTTTAGCTTTTGTAAACTTTTCCATCATTTCTGCATACTTGTATACAATCCATTTACATTTGCTTACAACTGAATGTACATGCCTAAAGAAAAAGAAAGTTTTGATATCTATACATTTGTAAATGTACTAGTCCACTTTTAAAATAAGAAAGCACATCAGAATTTACATTATCTATTCATACATTTACTTTTAAATACTTTATGCAGTATACTGGTATTTACAAAGGGTAAACAGAATGGAGTTCACAATTTTCCGAAAAAAAAACTCCCCTCTGTCAATGAAGTTCAGTAATACAAATATAAAAGACTGATGATAAAGGAATACCAATCTTGTCTTGTCCAAGAACAGGAGTATTTACAATTATTCATTAACTTGTAATTTCCTATAATTTTAGGTATAAACACTTAAGTAAACATGTCCTAATTTACATGTAGATTCTGACTTCCCCTTTATTATTTTAATTTTCATCCCAAACTTAGGAAATGATAGTATTTGTCTTTCTCCAGTGGCATGTAGTGCTCTTGTATAGTACTAATATATCATAAATCAGATTTGACCTTTCTTTCTATAATGTATCTGTCTTCTCACATGAAAGTGGCCCTACTGATAAAATGTCAGTGGTCTTTTTGAGTCGTTTACCTGGCAGACATCTGATTTTGCCATCAAGGTAAGAAATAAGGAAATATTTTAATTGTGTTAATTAATCAGGTTGACTTTGCCTTATTAATTGTTATGTTAATGAGCTAATTATAATATTGTTGTGATATACAGGTGTAATAGTCTGATGGGAAGGGAAATAACTCTACTAGTTCATTGAATAAAATCATTTTGTATAGAGTTTTTTTTAAGTGAATTTAATTTATTAAATTTGAGTTTATACATTTAAATCTTAATAGATCTAAGTGGACCTTAAACATGTGCATGTGTCAGGTGGGTGACCTTTAACCTTGCATAATTATCTTATGTTTAACCAATGAAATGAAGTTTCCGGTTAGTTGGCGTTTGATGCGGATGCAGGCAGCATACTTTTGTTGAAGTCAAATTATTCCTAAATCGTCCCGCCCACCACCCCAGCAGCACCACTTGTTTTGGGGCCACTCATACTTATACTGTTTACAATAGGATTGGCCATCATAATTTCAGGGAAATTATTTTCCCCCAATTCATTAAAACAGCTGGTGTCATTTGAGTATGGATATAATTATTTTTATATTTTTGTTGTCACGTTTTACCTACAAGCACAATATTACTGTATTTTGCATAAGGATCTTTTGTTGCTCAAAAGGCCGGATTCTGCCGCCACATTGGTATTTGAGCATGGGAAAATTAACCACTGATAACAGGCCGGAGTGTTCCGCCAATTCTGTTATCTTCTAGGTTGGATGTCTGCCACCTATCTTAGGGTATATTAATTCGTTTAGTAAATGGGATGGATTCTTCCGCCTTCTCTTAATCTAACTTGCTGGAATCTTCCGCAAATGGCTTGAAGGGATCTACCTCAAGCAGAAATGTTATTGTTAGTCATTCACTGTTTAAAAAATTAAGGGTAAATTCTTTTAGTAGTATGAGTGGCCCCCAAGAAGCCAAAAGATAATTAGTTTTTTATTATGGTATTAATTGTAGATCATATTTGGGGATTTTTGTATATAATTATATAAGTATGTAAAAGATTAAATTTTATAAATCATACTTGTGCAGGGTTCTCGTTAAGACGCGTATACGCGTCCTGGACGCGTCAAAGTTGTGTAGGACGCGCCATTTCTAGATTCCGTGCATCCTCGGGACGCATCGCAGTCAAATCATTTGCGTCCCTAAAATCAACAGCACGTCATTTACCTAAAGCATACCAATGACACTTTTACAACCGGATGTAATTCTATTTTTAGCTATGATGCACAGCAGGTGAAATATATTTGATCTCTGACAGTGACCGATGACCGATAATAAGTGGCTGAATTAACAAAATCTTAACATGATTTAAATAATTTTTTAAGAAATTTATTATGTATTTAAAAAAAAAAGTTTTTATTAACCATAATGATAATATCTTTCTTGTACATCGCGTCGAAAGTAAACAAACACGTTTTCGATGTTCGTGGTTTTTAAACGGTAATTAAGTGAAACACCTGGCTTGCAACTTGATTTAAAAAGTTTTCTATTTGAATAATAAATTAATTATTTCCATTAACTATTTGTGACTAGCTAGAGCTTGGAATCTTTGCTGGTTTACCTAACCTATAATTTAATACAAAATATTTGCAGCAGAAAGATCGTTGTCGATGTTTTTAAAATGTGACTATTTGCAGCAGAAAGATCGTTTTCGATGTTTTTAAAATGTGACTAAGTGAAACACTTGGCTTGTGACCTGATTGCAATGATTAAAAAATATTATTGTAATGATTAAATGTCGAATGAACTTTTGTTATTTCAAATGAGGTTAAGCAGAAATATTGTCAAGTTCTGGATTGGTAAATTTAAACAAAATTTATAAAATTTATTGAAAAACTTGATACACACTGAACCCATATTTTCTCCCAGATGAAGCCATGCAGACTTCAAATAATTAACCAACAGAAATAAATGGTGCTAATTCATAATTCCCTTCCATAAACATGATAAAATGATACTAAAATCTTGGGAAACATGTAGATTAAGCTGTCATTTAGTAATGCATGTGTTTCAACAGGGATTTTAGTATCAAATAAAACATGAAGATGTTCATAATGTTACAAAACAAAACTTAATGTATTACTCATGGTAACGTCATGCAGTACCGGTAGTTTGGTTTGAGTCAACTTTATGGACTCACCAAGACAGATTGGGACTCATCATTCCAAAAAGTGATGAGTCCCAGGACTCGCCATAAAAAAATCCTAGTGAGAACCCTGCTTGTGAGTAAGTATTTTTATCTAGTACTTAAATGATTGTAGTTTGTAATACTATCACACTGTTTGTGAATGGTAGTTAGTTATAAGAATTAATGTATGTAGATGAAATAAACATTGTTTGCTATCAGCTGCTTATTATTATATAAGGCTTCCTATATATTAATACCCTAATCTGACAGGGCATCAGTCCCCGTGGGTCCCACCATGTTGAAACTGCTATATTTTACAGCTAATATCAGGGTTGATATGGACAGACACGAGCACGCATCTATGGTCTAATAGTTAATGTATAAATGTATAGTTAAATTAATAACATGCTAGTACTAGTATACATGTACTGTACATGTGGTTAATTGGCCAACATCTGCTTGGTGACCTACATGTACTAGTAATGACCAGATTTTCTGATTATCTTTTAATTCTTGTGACTGTACTGTAGGGAGAATTCTACGGGTTTGTTGACATGCTGCAACATTTTTTATGTATGGCCCTAGCTTGCTGATTCTACTTGCTGTGAATTTCTGCTTAACTGACATATGCTTCAACAGATCAAATTTTCTTGTCAATCATAAACATTTACTTTACTTCTTTGAAAGGTTTATTATTTACAAGTTACCCGAGATCTCAAAGTACAAAGTACCAGACATCCGGGAAGGGAAAGGATTTTACTACATGGACGTAAACAACCCAACACTGGTATTGTCCCAGACGGGAATGGACGATTCCAATCATGCTGTGTACTATACATTGCAACAGATTTATAAAAATCAGGTATTTGTAGGAACATTATGGGTAGAATTTCAATTTTATGAGATACATGACAAAAAGAAACATATATTTCTCTATAAGAAAACAGTAAAATGTCTTCAGACAAACAGTCTTGTTACATTTGTATTAGGAAATAGTTTAACGGGAAACTGTGCAACAAAAGATTCTTCCAATAAAAAGAAACACATTTGCCTTTAAGTGTTTTATTGTATCCTTAACTGTTACACTTGTAGAGTGGATTAAAGCTGGTAAAAAAATTTACTGGGGCCATTATATTGGTACATGTACCACGAGATTGCATCTTGTGATTAGGAAATTTTTTCTTGCTAGCTTCCAGACTTAGGAACGTAATCATTTAATAGCAGATTTTACAGAATATCAAGGGTACTCAAGCCTGATCTCTAAAACTTCACATAAAGACTGTACATACAAATGTATATTAAAGTTGTGCACCAGGAATAGTGTGAGAAATTTTTTCCCATGGTTCCAGTGATTCAGCAGCAAATTTTAAAGAAGACAGTCACAGTACCTTTTGTAGTAATGAACTGCTCATACAGTATTCAACACACACTTTGAACTTTCTTCCGACATTTTAAACCATTCTACTTTCATTAGCCACATTCTTTACAACCTTCAGCCTTTTATTTATGAGCTCATTCACATGTACTAGTTACAGCGTACTGCATTGGATGTGTATTCGGACAATTCAGTCCTAGTTACGATAGTGATTTATCACCTCATTCAATTGTTATGGCCTCTATGGTTGAGTGATAAGATAGTTTTCTGGTCTGTCAACACAGGTTGTCCTAGCGTTACTGTGTACATGGTGTGCTTTATTGACAAGCCGTGTCAGTTTTCCTGCTGAAGGTCAAGGTCGGCCTTTCACCATGAACTTGGGCTTCCTCTCACAATAAAAATAGATGCCATGGTATTACTGAAAATTGGTTAAAGTTGTGTTAATAAGCAAACAAGCAAAAACATTCACTTGAACTCATTACACATACATATACGTCAGGGATTTATGATGTCATTCACATGTACTTGTTATAATGTCTTGCATCATAAGTGTATTCAGACAATTCTGTCTTACTAATACTAACACGCCAGTGATTTATGACCTCAGTAACGATACATGTTTTGAAAATAGATAATTCATTTGCCTTTAATGTGATATTATGTTCATCAAAATGCTAAATACATGAAATCATTTCAAAACTTCTTTTAGAGTACAATGGCTTATGTAATGTACAATGACCAACCCCCGAACACCGATCCAAGTCTAAACCATGGACACACCAAAGGTAATGATATTGTACAAAATACCAACAGCACTATTAAAAGGTTATTTTGATTTCCAAGAACTAAAATATCAGTACGAAATAAGGTCAAGGCAGTAAGTAGAGGTTTGTATTTTAATTAACAGTCCATAATGTTTGAATCATAGAACATAAAGATATATGATAAGTACAGTGTATTATAATAATGATGTATTTATAAAAATACATGCACATACAATACAAAAATACATACATCATAGTGAAACATATAGTCAATATACAATTACCTGTCAGGTATTTTCTACCTATATTGCTCAATCAATTCCAAAAATAGATAACAGCTGTTTAGAAAACGGCTTCAATCTGTTTTCTTTAAAGCTCTTAATCAGAAAGAGCTGGACATTTAAATTGCAGCTATTCATGTGTGACTCAGGTAAAATAAATCTTTTAACTTGATTCTCTTACATTGTACCTTATGACAATATTCTAAATAAGAAGCTTAAATTACATGAGTCATGCTTGAGTAGCTGCCATTTAAATGTCCTAGCAATTATTGATGAAGAGCTTTAAAGAAAACAGATTGAAGCAGTTTTCTAAACAGCTGTTATCTGTATTTAGAACTGATTAGTATTAATGCATTCTGATTGGCTGAATTTCATAAATCTTCTTCTCATAAACTGCTTGGCAGATTGTTTTGAAATATTGCAGAAATGTTCATAGATGGTCCTCTACAAAGTTTGTGTTTTTTGTGACGATCCAAAATCCAAGATAGCACCATCACAGGACTTAGATCAACATAGGACCCTATGTGAAAAACATGCAAACAACTTCTTCTTGGAAACTTTCACACAATGAAGCCAAATTTATGAAGAAATGAAGGTTGGATAGTTATCTTATTATTTTGAGTTTTTTGAGCCAATTGCAAATTCAACATGGCTTTCAGGGCTACTAATATGTTCTGATTAGCTAAAATTTCAAAATTTGTTTCCTCTCAAACCGCTTGGCAGCAGGAATTGTGTTTTGTTTCGATCCAAAATACAAGATTGCTGCCAATCATGGAACTTTACTGAACATAGTAACCTAGGAGAAAAACATAAAACAGCTTCTTCTCAATAACTGTCCTAAAAATTGTTGATGATTGGAAATTCAACATGGCCACATTTATCGAAACAGTTTCTTCACAAAAACTCTTTAGTATTTAATAGCAAAATATGCAAGAAAAGTCATGTCTCTTAAATAGTTTTTTAAGTCAGGTGAGCGATACAGGCTCTTAAGAGCTAGTATTACTCCATTTTATTGTTTGTAAATTAACCCATAGCATTTATGCAAAATAACTCAACATCGTTTCTTAAACAGTTTTGTCATAAGCTTTCACTCCAGCGATCACCATCATAAAAATTAAAACATCCATGAGTTGAATAGGATTGTTATCAGAAACAGTGTATTTATGGCTTTATATTTGTCTTTTTTTATGCCCCCATGATGCAAAATTTAGATTTTGTGTGTGAAATATTCTTAAAACTATAGATACATGTAGTTGGGCTAAGATAGGTATACATGTCTTGTCTGGCTATATAGCTATCTTCTCCTTCATTTTTAAAGCTACAGCATTTATATTTTTAAAAACATACTTTTTACACATAATGATGGTGTGCAGGATCAAAAGATTTTGATTTCCATTAAGTTTTCATAAAATAAAAGATAGTTAGAATTTGTCAGTTTCAAGGCCTGATAACTGAGATAGGTACATGTCTTGTCCTGCTGAAATTTTCTTAAAATTTCAGCCTGTTGCAACACAACCCTCATTTCTCTGGTCAGATGGGGTATCATTTATGTCTACTTTATTTTCTAAAAAAAAAACGTTGCCACTAACATATCAACTTATAAATCGGCTGCAAGAGACTACTTTTCATCTAGTTAGCATTTTAAATTGCATTCTCATGGAAGCAAATGTAGAAATAATTTATACCTACATTGTACCCATGATTTAATAATCATTAAAATATTGGCAGCCATTTTTTATTTTAAATATTGTTTTGTTTTCAAGCAACTGAAGGATGTTGTATTTAATACCTTTTAGTGCTTAATAATATAAGGGGAATTATTGCCTTTGCACATTTGTAATGCAGTGTATTAAATTGACATCACATTAAATGAAAAAAATATAATTTAATTTTTCAGCAATTTATTAACTGCTGTCAATTCACTTAGATAACAGTAAAACTATCCATATGATATACATGAGTATTTTGCCGAACCAGTCCAATACAGAATTGACTAATATCCATTTTATCCTGTACTGGCCTATTGTATTGGCATAGTAAATTAATGAAGATATCATTATGTGATGATTTCTGTATTGGCCTATTACAGCAAGCCTTGGACCAATAACCAGGCCAATACAGAAATAATCACTTAATAATATCATAGTATTGGATTTGGATTCTTATATGGACTGATATTTAAATTAATTATATGCTGCTATATACATGTATTAGTGTACATGGAAGAAGTAACGACAATTCAATTTGTATTGACTTTAAAGTAAAGTTTATTTCTGTTATGTTGTCTAAGATAGATGTAAAACTTGAGATGGTAATGACAGTTATCTTGTAGGAAAGAGAACACTAATTATATTGTAAGTGGGATGACATACATATATCTACTGTTGGTTTGACTAATGCTATATAAATACACTGATGTGTGGTGTGCATGCATATATGTATTTAACATTTAAAGCATAAATCCTTTGTAAAAATGCCATATAAACCATGACCTGCTGATATCAGTGATTTCATAATGTCGTTTATATATATACAAAAACACCATATATTACAGAATATATATGTACTATGGTCAAACCAGGCCAGTTAGAGAATGTAGAAAATTATCAAATTAGAATCAGAATGATTATATCTGGAAGCCATTTTGCATATGTACATTTAACCTGGCTATTATTTCAGTGGATAGAATGCTAACTCCATGATAAAATATGCAATAATTCATGGCTTCCATAAATTACAATTAGATTGTAAATGTAAAATTACACAGTCACCACTTTGATCAATTTATAATCCATAGTCACTCAGCTTAACCAATTGTCAGTTCTGGATTTAAAAACAATGATTTACTGTTTTCAATAGAAACCTTATAATTGTTATGATTTTAAAGAACAATTCAAAAAGTCCATTGCTGTATATAAAAATCTACACAGTAGCAGAATATCTTTTCAGGAACTTTTGCTTTTGACAAGAATGGAGGATTTTGGTTAATACACAGTACCCCAGAATTCCCACCTATGAAAAAAGATGGATATAACTGGAGACAAAGTGCCTGTACATATGGTCAGACATTTATTTGTCTCTCCATGGACTATGGAATGATGGACAGAATAGGTAGTTACAAATAGCTCTTTATAAGTTGATTTTAAATTGAATGACTTGACTAAATAATTTAGTACCAACTATTTTTGTGGATAAGACTAGTTTTGGGACAAAAATGATCAACTTCTTTTCTTTAAAAAAAAGGTCAACATAAAATTCATTAATATTTTTCACGCAAGAATCAAAACTGAAAATTTTATGTACAAGTTGCCCATTGGTAGGGAAAATTTTTTGTCATGAATAAAACTTTACAGTTTAGCCTTGTGTCAGAGATGCAGATCCTTTTTTATCCCGACAGACAGAGGGTTTTGTCAGTCCTATTAACATTTTTGCCATTTTGTATCAGGTTTCAAACTGATTAGGGAGAAACAGTAAACAGCAAAAATGATCAGCAAGGCAAGATATATAGTCAACATACCTGTCATGTATTTTCTACCTATTGGTTAATGAATTCTATTGAAATCTAAAAGCAGATAACAGCAGTTTAGACAGTTTGGAGCTCTTTATCAGTAATACTTGGACATTTAATTTGCAGCTACACAACTTCTAAATCATCATTGGGTATACTGTAGGTAAACCTATACTCCATGTTATGGAATCTTTAGGCGGTTTTTTGGCTGAAAAATAAAAACTGCTTACCGCGTCTGGTCAAGTTTATGCTCCTTTTGTAGATAACAAAATGTGTAAATTGAATTCATCACTTTATTTTCCACAGTTATATAGCGTTTTGAAATGCGGCGGATTTTTCATTGTGATAGAGCAATTTTCTACAGTAAAGTTTGACCTAAATTACAACGGAAGTGTATGTTTGGAAGAGTCCATTGTCGTCTGTTCGAAATCCTTCTGGTAATATTGTCTGCAGTTAAGGCGGGAAAATCCTCGCGGTTTGTCAGAATACCACTGAATGTTACGAAAGCAGACGATCTTTTTGAAAACAAGGCGAGGTCCCTGTAGAGACATAACTCCTATAAATGGCTTACTTCCTATGTAAAATTCCCATAGCAAATGTCAAGGACGATTTGGAACTTGTCAACAACAAAGGCATAATATAAAATATTGATGTGTTATCATGTAGAAATGTTTTAAATGGATTTTAACACTACAAAGGTACAGTATGGAATAATAAAAAAATGCAAGCAAAACACTGAGCGCAGTGGGGTGTAACTTTTAGTATAGTTGGAAGTTTTATGTTTATCTGAGTAACACTTGAGTGGCTGCAATTTAAATGTCCAGCTATTACTGATTATGAGCTTAAAAGAAAACATTTCTAAACAGCTATTATATGTTTATAGAATTGATTGATCAAAAGTAGAAAATTCCTGACAAATCATTGTATTTTGACTATAATTGGCCAACAAAATCATTAGGAGTTATTGCCCTTTAATGACTATTTTTCTAATTGTTTTTACATTTTTGGCTTTTATCTTGAAATCTATGATAGATAAAAAAATAATTGAAATCCCCATACATGTAAATATAAAGCAAGTAACATGATCAAAATTGTCAATTATCGCCTTTAATAATTTTTTTTTCTCATTTATTAGCATTTTGGCTGAAATGCATGAAAGCAAAATACATGAACAGCAAAAACAATCAACGAAACATGTTTCAATAAATATCTGACATGCTTACCTTGGGACAATAGCTCGAAGTCAATGTCTTATAGATGAGATATTACAACCTCTTTGGAGCCTCTAGTTTAAAATTTACTGGAGAGAGCATAATAACTGCCTCCCATCTTTGCTAGCCAAGGGTTACGATCCGATACTCTTATCTTCACCCTTCGCAGATTGAGTGATAAAATTGTATTTCCCGTCTAGCGACATCTATCGGAATTAATCAGAAAACTTAAACTCCGCCCATATGAATTACATCATTTTTAGCCAATCAATAGAAAGGTATTATGCAGGTTTTGTAAGAAGAAATGGCTGCACCCAGTGACTTTCCAAAACTAATATGTGAATTGTTCAAAATAGATTCTTTAACCGAAAATCAGAAGGCATAATCTACAGTTGTCAACAATACACGCTGCCATGTTTATGTTTTTCAATTGCACATGTTATCAACTCATGATCAGTAGTATCGAGCGTTCTGATTGGACGCAGCTAGATTCAGCTGGAACCAATAAATGCTGCCTGCTTTTGTTATAAACTTAGTTATTTTCCTGTTTCTCTTTTTCACAAGCACCCATCAAAATTGAATGCAGTTGAGTCTTTCCCACAAGTTAAAACAATTTTTCCTCAGCTATTTTTATTCTGAAATTAGTATAAACATGATGTACCATTCCATTATTAAAGGATCTGATTTTGATTGGTTCAATATTGCTTGATACCACTTCTGCATTTTTTCAGCTATGTAATGGCATCATTTTTTGTTAGTGTAGGATGCCAGAGTGTTCAGTAAAAACCCCTGACCTTTAACAGGAAAACTGGAAGTCCTTATTTTAGATTGAAGTCAAGAACAAACTGCCCACAGTAAGGCTGGAATCGGCAACCTCAGTGTTGGCAGGCATGTTATCAATAGTAGATGACTATAATCCAAAACCACTTGGCCATAGAGGCCCTTAAATAGTTCTTAGATTTACAGGATTAGAAAATTTCTAGTTTCATGACAGGTATTAAAATTATTTTCTCATCTTTCTGTTTTAGGATATGTATTTATGGACACATATCCAAAGATTTATGACAAATTGTTTCCCAGCATGTTTGCCAGTGACAACCCATACTTGGCCAGCATTGTAAATGGTCCAACCCAGAAACATGTGACAGCACCACCTTGGTACAATGTGACACAGATTGTAACAAAGGGAAATAATCAGTTCATTAGTTATGAAAAATTTACTGATTTTCATGAAGGTATAGAAAAACATTAAGTTTGATATCTTTTATCTTGTCATAGATATACGATGCTGCCTATGAACTGTTATTGTAGCTGATTGTGTTTTAAGCTAAGAACTTTGCATATTTTTTGTTTTAAAGTTTACATATGTAGGTAATATTCTGACGCCCTGAATATAGCTGAAAAATTGCTTGCTGGACAAAATCAATCAATCAATCTATCAATTAAATACAACTTTTTCTGATTTAAAAAAAATATTGTAATACATGTACATGAATATTTTGCTGCTGTAATAATAATATGTTGACCATTGCTGTCTATTAGTGATGTTTAGAAGTTACATTGTTTTCTCTTTGTGTACCTTCTTCAATTGAATGCTATAGAATTATAGGATAATAGTTTAATTTGCTTTGTAAGTCGAAATCTGATTGGTGAATTCAAATCGAGCAACCCATATTATACGATATAACTTGCGTGACCTATGACCTATTCTTACGCTATTAAAATTCAAATAGTTCCATGATGTCATAGACGCATTTACCATTAAAATTGTTTAGATTTATAGTTAAAATTAAATTATAAGCAATATTTCAAATTTCTGAATAGGTTATATGATATAATATGGTTTGGGTCTGTTTACGCTGAATAAATTGCGAAATTTATAGAATTATAGGATAATGAATTGCATATAGTGAATATTTAGAATATGATCACTAGTGCCACAGAATGATCACGAGTGCCACAGAATGCATCATATTAAACAAGTACTTGGAACTTGAATATCCTGGGCCCAGTTTCATAAAACATCTCAAATTTGAGGATTTCCTCAACTTCTCCTCAACTCAAAAATTGACCAATCAATTTGCTTGAAAATTCAATTTTGAGGAAAATCTCAGATATTTGAGGAAAATCTCAACTTGAGAAGTTTTATGAAACCCAGGCCAGGAGCATCAACGTTTGATAGCTACATTGTTAAGGACATACGTCACTTACAGGGAATGAAAGATCTCAATTTATTTCACATGTGATTTACCGGAATTTATTTCACTGAGAATCTTCACATTTTATCCCTGTCAATGTAATCAATATGACTATGTCTTATTATAAACATTTTATTCCTGCCAAAATAACTCATGGCCAGGGTACTACACAAAACAAGTCAAACATATCTACATAAAACACCTTATATGACTGTACTGTAAAATAAGCACGTGGCTTGCAATCTGCCTAGATTTCTTGAAAGAAATTTAAGGTATCAGGACCATAATTGACCACGTGATTATATTTGGGTGTCGCGGATGACTATTGTGTTTTAATGGAGCAGACATCTGTAATGTTTGGCAAACATTGGAAATACTATTTGATTAACTAACTTTTTTTGCTCAAAACTTGAAATAAAACAATATATTTAAGTTGTATCATTAATTAGCAATACGTTTACTAAAGCTGTATTTCTTGGCCAAAAAATAAAATTGAACGTTAACTTCAATTATGGGTCGGATACATTAAATACTGAGATTTTGAGTTTAATTCAAATTCGGCAGCTTCCACGTCCTTAATACAACATCTTCCTTGTCATAAATATGCATGTATTTGAAAATTGAAAGAATGTCATGTTTAATTTATTTCAAAAACAGATGATCACAAGTCCAATGTAAGGGTCCATTAGATTGCTTGTCATATTTATGTCATTTTCTTCACAGATTTATATGATGGATTGTTGTCAGGAAAGTTGAGACAGGATCTGTTGGTGGAGACGTGGAGAGTCCATGGAACGACTCATGGAGACCTGCCATCCAATTGTACTGTACAATATAAGGTAAGGTAAACATTTCGGAATAGATGTGTCCTTATTTACTTTTGGGTCAATACCAATATTTTTCTAAAAATCTCGTAAATTAAGCAAATTTCTAGAGAAGGATGCTGTAGACACCATACTAGCATCCCCTTATATAGGCAGTAATACTTACTACAATGTCACAATGAACAGATTCTAAATAGGCTTCAAATACTTTGAATATTTCTTGGCTAGTGATTTTGTATTTCTGAATGCATTTCTGATTTCTTTGCAATTTATTTTTTTGGTTATTGTTTTAAAATTTTGTCACTGTTACATTTGATTTATTCAAGAATAAGATAGTGACAATTTATTTTTATAGCGAGCATCGCAGTTGCGAGCTATACGTTTACATGCATGTGTGTAAATAAGGTCACGTGATCCATATGAACAAACCCATTTTGGATGGTAGCTGAGCTGTCAGAAGAAAATATTGTTGTCGAGCACTAAAAAAAAATAATTTAAAAGTAGACAGAAATAAATTTTACATTGATAAAATTAAAATGTTTATTTTTGAAATAACAACAAAAATGTCAGACAGTTTTTTTGCAATCTGAGAAACACAATAATGGAATGCAGAGGCACTGTTAGGGTGCTCAGAAGTAACATCAGGAACAATAAAATACAATCTAATTAAAATTGTATCTTTATTGACTCCCCCCTGTTTGCTATTGTCCCCATGAAAGGTGACCAGAATATGAACTGAACGGGGTTACTTTAGATCTTCACGGCGACAATAGCAAAAAGGGGGAGCCAAGTGAAGATATAATTTTAATTAGATTGAATAAAATATGTGATGCTTGCATTTTTTATTGCTGGGCCTATATTCATATTATTTGTATACATCTAATGAATAAAGCAAACTAAATAATCAAAGTTTACAGTAGATGTACTTTTGTTCCTATAATTACAGGTGTATAACATTAACACTCTGACCTTCCCAGACAAAGGTATAAGCTTTAGCACAGCTAAAGACCATTCCAAGTGGGCAGTGTCCAAGGACCAGGGTGATTGGCTCTGTATAGGGGACATTAACAGACAGGTATGATAGTTACATCAATTTTGATACAGGGGAAATTGATTAATTCTGCCAGTCACTGGTATGAATGAAATGAATGGTTATGGGAGGGGGGTAGCTAGATTTAAGAAAAATATTTATACAAATTACTTCAATTGAATTAATTGTAACATTTAAACAAGGTTTTTTATTTATTGAAATTAAAGCATTTATTTATGAATACTAATACAGTATAATTTTCCTATTTGTTTTACCTTTATATAATGACTACCTGTCTTATGTGACTAACAACTGTATATTCCGTTTGAGAAAACCTGTATAAAACAACTATTGAGAGGGTTAAAGTCATTGAACATTAAAAAAACCCTGTCTGATCAAGGAAAAGAAGATTTGTAGACCATTGTCAATTATCAACCTTCTTCAAAATGTAAAACTAAAGTTTGAAGCCATCCAAAAATGTTTTTATCATCTTTAGAAGCAAAGTTTCAATTGCCAGTAAATTTGAATAGTCGTCAATGTCATTCGATTTTATTGCCATGATTCCATGTTTATTATATGTTTACGCCATTTTGTTTTACATAGGGGAATAATTCAAAACACATCGATGCACACTGGTTCTAAACCAGCTTGCACATTTTGCATAGAGTGTATTGTTAAAACACAAGTAAACCAGTTCAACTTGTAGAAAGAAAAATACAACTGAATGAGGAAAAAAGTTAAAATGTGTTAATACAATCGGAAATCAAAATACTCATAATTGTTATATATTTTGTACTTTATTAGAGAAATTTAATTTTTTACTTTAATAAAACAAACAATACAGATCTACAATTCACTCCTTCACAAGTTGACAACATGACTGTGTTGACTGGAATGCAAACATCATGACCTGTGTATAAAGACCCCCTGTCTAATGTGACCTTTTTTACAATTTATCTTCAAAGGTCACTTAAGACAGGTTTGACTGTAATATTATTTTAGTGAATACAGCAGTGTAAAACATAGTATCAATAAATCTGGGATCAATATGCTAGTTGGGAATGTTGCATATCAAACTTTACCCATGCTAACGCTCAAATACATAGAAACTACTGTGGACAGGTGTGTAATAATAACCTTACACTCGTAACATATAGGTCACATTGGAGTAATCTATCAGTTACATGAAATTTACTTTACATGTCCTTTATATTATGTATCATTTACTGTATAACTGATAACTAATATTACGATTCAATCTAATAGTCCTTGTTCATCGTTGAGAGACAAACTTGTTATGCTTTTTGGTTTTGGAAAGCAAAGCGATATTTGGCAATTCTCGTGACAGCTGTTTTCACTGAAATTGCGAACTCCGACAAATGTACATGTGTAGTACTGACAGTGGCATCGGTGTATAATATTTCACAATGTTATTATGAAGTAATTTAATGATTTTTGTGTGCAATTGTGTGGTCATCGTTTCAGGTTTTTTTGCATTCAAATTCTTTACGTGTTTAATTACATGAAAATCAACACAAAATTGGTTGGTTCACCATCCATCTTAACAAGCCACAAGGTTGTTTGTTGACATCACCAAAAAACATACCAATTTTCAATGTATGTTTACTTCATAAAATTGCTGTTGTTTCTAACAATGTTGCATTTTTATGCTTTAAGTAGTTAATTAAACGAAACTCATAACAATTTATTTTTCTTTTTTGTATGTGTTCCTTAAAACAAGGGAAGGGTGTGATCAAGTCATTGTGTTTTGGCAGAAGTTTTTTGAGTGACAAATAAAACTGCTTAGCACATATGGTCGAGCTTATGTTCTTTTTGTAGATCCAAAAAGGGGCAATTTTTTTTTTACTTTTGTTCAGCATTTTGAAATGCTTTTTTTATTTGGTAGGGCAATTTTCCAAGTTATATTTTGACCTTAATTAGAATGGAAGTGTAACTAGGAGCAAGCAATTATTGTCTATTTGAAATCCTTCTGGTAATGTCATTTTCGGTTTAGGCGCAAACACCATAGAACGTCCTGAGAGCTTGCAATCTGTAATAAAGACCCTTGTTGAAAACAAAAAGTGTCAGATTGCATAGCAAAAGTCAAGGACATGTAAACAACATGGGCATAGTATGGAATATGTGCAGTGGGAATTTTTTTATTGGATGTTCTTTATAAAAAGGTACAATATTGCAATACTGAATATTTATAAAAAAAAAGCAAGCAGAAAAGCATTCCATGTGATTGTGTCTTTAAGTGTAAGTGATAGTGGTATACCGTTTTCTGTCTGTGTTTGTGTGTATAAAGTTATAGAGGGGGTGGTAGTATCAACAGAAAACATAAGCTCACAAAAAGAGATTAATTGCAGGTTTATAAATCTTTTTTTCCAGTCTACACAGTTCAAAAGAGGTGGTGGGCAAATGTGTTTCCAGAACCACAAGGCATGGAGCAGCTTTCGAGATCTTGTCAGTGAAACTGAACCATGTTAATTACAAGAACATTTTAAACAAGATGGACAACTGTTAAACATTTTTCTCGAAAATTTAGTAGTGTTTTCAATAATATGCATGATTAAACAGAGAGTAAAGATCACTTTCAGAAGTCTAAACCATGAAAAGGTTATTTTAAAGAAGTATTTTTGAATTATTTGACACACCAGTGACTTCATAAGACTATAAGCTGTATTTGAAGTGATAATATGTACAGGGTAATCTCATTTGTAGGCTGGAACTTCAATTGTGGTGTATTTCTTTGCATTAAAGCAATTTTGTGTTTTTATATTCATGAATTTAAAAAAAAAGTATTTTTTGTATTTGATATTTCTTTATTTACATTCATGTATATTTCTAAGTAGACTTTTCTCAGTAATTTATTCTGTCCTGAAAAGGCAATTTTAGAAACATTTTTAACCCAGGTTTAGAAGTTTTCCAGAATGCACTTCTTTGTAATATTTTTAATGCTAATTCCTATATTTAATCTTGTTGTTTAGAAATTGATAGAGCCCAAATGTTAGATTCTCATTTTCTTGCCTCAAAATTTGAGCTGTCTCAAAATAGTACTTAAATGAAACAATCTATATACATGTACCAGTGGTTCCCAAGTTGTTTTAGTATTTACTGGACATTTGGTCCAGTAATAATTGAGATATTACTGGACCGACACAACTATTACTGGACCAATTTTTTTTTTTCCTTTTTTGTATAAATAAAACACTTTTTCAACAATCAAATTTTATTCTCTTTATTTTCTTTAAGTTCTTCCTCAGTTGGATTTAATTTCTTTTTCAATGGCTTTCCAGGTATAGCCCCCGGAACAAATTTTAACCCAAACATTGTTTAGGGGTATGATACCAAGGTCAATGTCGGTCAAAGTCGAAACATATTTCGTATTATCAATTATTTTCCGTATAGCTTCAAAACGCACGATTGATAAAGATTGGGAAAAAAACCCGTGCGAAGAAAAAAGGAAACCCCGATTCAGAAAACATCTATTTGCGGAACATTAGTTTACTAAAAATAGAACGGTGTTTTCCATAAATAGTCTGGTTAATACTGCATCGCAACAAAATTGTCAATCGGACACTCGGTCCGATTCTGGGACAAGTTTTATCGGACCGAGGCCGTTTTCATCGGACTTTTGCCAATGTCCGACGAACCTTCGGAATCACTGATGTACATGTGAGTTCTACTGTATTAGTCGAAGTAAACCAGGTGATCGTCTATATTACCTCATCTGTGTTGCTTGTTGAAATCCTTGTATAAATAAACTTAAAGGATTTGATAATTTGTAATTATATGTCACAATATATTTTATATCTATAGATAACTTTTATAAATTTTTATCCCAATTTGTAAAATTTTCTTTTTGGCTTGGATCATCCTTATTACAAGATATTCAGAGATGCCAACCCCACACAATGGAAAATCTGAGTACAGAAAAATGTTAACTATGAGGGTTGCGTGGCGTTTTTACGGGGTGGGGGGGTCTGGGGGCAGCTTAAGGCCCCCTGAAGCTCTGGGGTAAATGAAGCAAAATCCTGCATTCTGGGGCTCTCCTGGCAGTAAATAATAGGGCTTTCAGAAAAACATTTTTCTAAATCTAAACCAATGACGGGAGCAAATCCAGATTTTTTTTAAAAATCAGAGTAACAAGATAACAAAATCAGAGCACTGATTTTATGTCGAAAAATCGGGGTAACTCTGACTAAATCATAGGGGTTGGCATCTCTGTATAATGCTGAAATGTTTTTTAATATGTTTATATGACTTCAAATTATTATCAGAAGCAAACAGCTAGTACAAGAGTTATTTTTAAAATTTCAATTTTATTGATTATGGTAATCATTACATTTTATTTTTGTTATTATTAAATTTAATATAAGTTTTCTGTATTGTTTTTTGGTATCTTCTTGTCATTCAATTTAATGCCTGTTTTGGGGTGCATGATGGGAAAACATTGGGTAACACTTTTTATCTGATCAAAAACAGGTAACATAAAAAACCCTGCCACGTCATATATGTAACACATACCAACAGACACAAACACTGTGTTGGTAATATAGCAAAAGTGGGTGAAAAGTGTATTTGTAGTGGTCCATATTGTGTACTTGTATCTGATACTTTCCAGTGATTTTTTATGGAATAGCAGTCGTAAGATTGAATATTAAATATGCATGGATTTCTTTGATGGCTATATTTAAGATAGCTCAGTTTTAATCTTTAATAAAATTTCCTCTTAATATATTTACATTGTGTTCTGTGCAGTGCACATAGTTCTACAAACATTCCATTCTATTTATATACATGTACACAGGTTTTTATTTAAGATTTGTATTTCTATTTCTATTATTTGCATGTTTAGATGTTTACTTTACTGTTAACCAACTTACATTATAATATAGAATTATATAGTGTATATATTGATTTTTGATCGATTGAATGTTGTTTAATGTGGCATTAATACAGCTATGTACATCATGGCATTCAGTTTTTATTGGGTGAAAAAAGCCAGATCTTCAGCTAGAAAAGTGACAAATTTTACCACCCTACACTTGTGGCGTACACTCTATAGTGATTGGTCTTTCTGTCCGAAACTAATGTGTCCGAGCTATACATTTTTTTAGCTCACCTGACCCTTTGGGTCAGATGAGCTATTGTTATCACTTTGCATCAGTCGAGGGGTTGTCGTCGTTGTCGGCGTCTGTAAACTTTTTACATTTTAATCTTCTTCTCTGAAACCACTTGGCCAATTGAAACCAAACTTGGCCATAATGTTCATTGGATGGACCTTTACAAAGTTTGTGTTTTTTATTTGGATTGGAAAACCAATATGGCTGCCACCGCAAGACTTAGTTTAACATAGGACCCTATGGGAAAAAAGTTTAAAAGGGCTTCTTCTATGAAACCGGTTAACCAACAAAAACTTACTAGCAATATTGTTTGGATGGTCCTCTATAATGTTTGTGTTTTTTATGACAATTGGAAATTCAAAATGGCCACCAACACAGGACTTTGTTTAACATTGGACCCCCACGGGAAAAAAATGTAAAATGGCTTCTTCTCTGAAATCGGTTAACCAATCAAATCAGAACTTACTACCAATATTGTTTGGATTGTCCTTTATAAAGTTTATGTTTTTTATGCCAATTCAAAAATCAAAATGGACGCCACTGCAGCACTTAGTTTAACATAGGCCCCTATGGGAAAAAGTTAAAAAGGCTCATTCGTTTAAATCGGTTAACCAATCAAAACAAAACTTTCTAGCAATATTGTTTTGATGGTCCTCTATAAAGTTCATGTTTTTTATCCCAATCGGAAATTCAAAATGGCCACCACTGCAGGACTTGGTTAACATTGGACCCTATGGGAAAAAAGTTAAAAACGCTTCTTCTCTGAAACCGATTAACCAATTGAAACAAAACTTACTACCAATATTATTTTAGATGGTCCTTTATAAAGTTTGTGTATTAATCGGACCCTATGGGAAAAGTTTCAAAAGGTTTCTTCTCTGAAACTGATTAAGCAATGGAAACAAAACTTACTGACAATACTGTTTGGATGGTCTTCTTTAAAGTTTATGTTTTTTTATTGCCAATTGGAAATTCAAAATTTTATTGAAAATTACAGGACTTACCGGTAGTTTAACATCAGGGAAATGCCATCTTCATTGCCAATAAAATCAGGTGAGCGATACAGGCTCTTGAGTGCCTCTGGTATCTTTTAGTTAGACTTTTGATATTTGGTATGTGGTTAGATTATATCACCGGCGATGTGTGCCATACCATAGTTGATGACATTTGACCTTGACCTCAAGGTCGGCAGGGCCCACAGAGATGGATACCATCTCACTGATATCTAGTTATAAATTAAACTCTCCGTAGAGTCTAACACACCCTGTCCATAGTAAAGCATGAACTCTCAGCCTCAGTTGAGTCTAACACACCTTGTCTATAGTAAAGCATGAACTCTCAGCCTAGGTGGTCTAACACACCCTGTCTACAGTAAGGCTTGAACTCTCAGCCTCGGTGGAGTCGAGCACACCCTGTCCATAGTAAGGCATGAACTCTCGGCCTTGGTGGTCTAACACACCCTGTCTATAGTAAGGCATGAACTCAGACTCAGTCTCGGTGGTCTAACACACCCTGTCTACAGTAAGGCTGGAACTCTCAGCCTTGGTGGAGTCGAGCACACCCTGTCCATAGTAAGGCATGAACTCAGCCTCGGTGGTCTAACACACCCTGTCTACAGTAAGGCTTGAACTCTCAGCCTCGGTGGAGTCGAGCACACCCTGTCCTTAGTAAGGCATGAACTCTCAGCCTCGATGGTCTAACACACCCTGTCTATAGTAAGGCATGAACTCTCAGCCTCAGTGGTCTAACACACCCTGCCTATAGTAAGGCATGAACTCAGACTCAGCCTCGGTGGTCTAACACACCCTGTCTACAGTAAGGCTTGAACTCTCAGCCTCGGTGGAGTCGAGCACACCCTGTCCATAGTAAGGCATGAACTCAGCCTCGGTGGTCTAACACACCCTGTCTATAGTAAGGCATGAACTCTCAGCCTCAGTGGTCTAACACACCCTGCCTATAGTAAGGCATGAACTCAGACTCAGCCTCGGTGGTCTAACACACCCTGTCTACAGTAAGGCTTGAACTCTCAGCCTTGGTGGAGTCGAGCACACCCTGTCCATAGTAAGGCATGAACTCTCAGCCTCGGTGGTCTAACACACCCTGTCTATAGTAAGGCATGAACTCAGACTCAGCCTCGGTGGTCTAACACACACCCTGTCTATAGTAAGGCATGAACTCTTGGCCTAGGTGGTCTAACACACCCAGTCCATAGTAAGGCTTGAACTCTCAGCCTCGGTGGAGTTGAGCACACCCTGTCCATAGTAAGGCATGAACTCTCGGCCTAGGTGGTCTAACACACACCCTGTCCATAGTAAGGCATGAACTCTCAGCCTCGGTGGTCTAACACACCCAGCCCATAGTACGGCTTGAACTCTCAGCCTCGGTGGAGTCAAGCACACCCTGTCCATAGTAAGGCATGAACTCTCAGCCTCGATGGTCTAACACACACCCTGTCCATAGTAAGGCATGAACTCTCAGCCTCAATGCTGATAGGCATTTGATCCAAAGTAGATGAACAACTACCTTATCCACTTTACCTCTGACCCCCAAATATATAACAAATTTAGTTCATTAGAACTAAACCATTCTAAATTAATGTTAGGTTAGCTATTAGTGATGTTAATTTTTTCTAGGATAGGACAGAAGTTCAAAGAAATATTAAAACCGACAGGCTAACAAGAGCTGAAGGTATTCATAAAGGGGTAATTATTAATCCAGAGACAGACAATTAAAGATGACATAAAACTAAAATATTGAGCAATCCGAATCCAATAAAAACCTCTGTGTGCACTCAAGTGCCCTGCCTGCCTCTAAATTAGACACCCATTAAGTTATTGTCAATCCAGGGAAAAACAAATGGACATTCTAATATGACATCCTTCATATTCTTTTAGAACAGATTAGGGTTTTAATAAGCATAAAGGCCTGCTATGATGTCACAATTAGAATTTCGACATCATATATTCTCAACTGAAAATTTCAAACTGGATCAATTCAATTTTGTTAAGATTATATGTTTATGTCAATAATATTTGCTTGAACATACTTGAGATATATCTTATTAGTTTAAAAAAAACAATATTACCATTGAAAGCGTCCTATTAGAGCAGCTTCAAAATTTTAAAACATTTGTTAGACATATTAGAATCAAAATGGATTATTGCAATTGGGCTCAATGCCAATGAGAACAATATTCTATATTTGTATTTATTCAATATTTTGAAGCCATGTTTCTGTTGCTAAGTTATTAACTTAAAATTTACTGATATTAATGTGTACATTCGATAAATAATGTCAATGCTTCTTAATGTCGTACTGGTACATGTATTAGAAAATGTGTGGGAGCTTTTGGCAGTACCTATTCATCAGTTGACAATTTAATCTTTTTATGTGAAATTAGTAAGACAAACTTGGTATGTATGATACTTGGAAGATAAATATGTGACAACCTCAGGTTTACATCCTCAAGGACCAAGCTTACTTTCTTGGTGGGCCATCACAGGTGCTTTTATGTGACTTATTGGAATACAGGTTATATGAAACAAACCACTACGGTACTAGGTCTTATTACAGATTTTGCAGAGTATGTAAAATTTAAATCCATAAAAGGCCTCCCCCACCCCTACCTTTCCAATTCCGATTTGAACAAGTCTGATAAAAAACGAGAAGTTAAAAAATTATTTTAGTATAATCTATTGGGAGACTGCTTTTAATTTGTGTAGTTGTATGTCTATTGTAGCTGTCAATTTCTATAGTCGTTAATGGCTATAATCGATGTAACCCTGTTCATCTCATTGGACCACAGGATCGCATGAGCTATTGTCATTAATTAGCATCACTGTCCATCCATTATTGTAAACTTAATCAAAATTCTTCTTGTCTGAAACCTATGGGCCAAATGGAATCATTCTCAGCGTGTCTACTTCATAAATTGTTACTATCTACCAATATGACTGCAGTGACTATAAACAGAACATATGGGTAAACAGTCAAGACATGTTGTTGACTAAAAAGCAGGTTATGTCAAGATTTATAAATAGGTCTGCATGACCACAATTGTCTGTATTGACTGTTGAGAACACATTTTAAATGTAAAATTGTAAGCATAGGACAACTATGGCTGGTGATGTCTACATGAGGGAAGACATGTAATTCTGGCCTCTGCTACAAAAAATTCTTTGCTGAGAATAATATTATTCTCAAGTTCATCCAATCAAAACTTTTGATTTCCCAGTGGCGGATCCAGAGGGGGGGTCCAGGGGGTCCGGACCCCCCCTTTCGTTTTGACAAGCATGGGGTCTGGACCCCTACTTTTGTTTTAGCATAACAAAATGACATTTTAACGGACATGTTTTAGGTGTCAGGAAATCGTCAGAATGCAGGATTTTACACCATTTCGTTCAGAGCTTATGGGGGCCTTAAGCGGCCCCCAGACCCCCTGCCGTAATACGACCTCTGCGAGGTCGGCATGGTGGCCTTTGGCCACCATGACAAATTTGGACCCCCCCTTTCATTTGAGGCTGCATCCGCCCCTGTTTCCTCTGTTGTCATGCTAGTAACTGGACAAATTCTCTAGCTGAGCTAAACATTTATACTCAAAAAGGTTCTTTGGTGCTGTTGCCAGGTGTAAATTGAACTACAGACATTAGAAGAATTACTCAGTGAATACACACACAAAAGGATGACAGGATACTGATTTATTTCATAGAATCTGCACCCTTTCCTTGTTTCTGTTGATATTAAAAGGCCCCGATTGTCCAAAAATGTGTTTGTTTGTTTGTTTTATGGTGTTTAATGCCACTTTCAGCAATTTTTCAGCTATATCATGGCGTCCAGTTTTTATTGGGGGAGGAAGCCGGAGTACCCGGAGAACCAAAAATGTGTAATAAGTGAAACATGTTGAAAAAAAATAGAGAGTACTGAAATCTATAATATGCAAGCACTAAGTACAGATTTTTTTTTACAATATTATGCCTTACATTCATTGGTAACATTTTTCAATTGTCTTGTCACACAGAACATACAGTGCTGCCACCTACATTTCTACTTGCCTATGGCCTCATGTTCTTTCCCTCCAGAAATATAGCAAAGAAAAGTACTCGGATTTGTAAAATTAGTGCTCTTGCAGGTAAATTTAAATTGAAACCAATTTCTTTGCCTTCTATCAGTCTACTTTGTAGTGACATGCGGTAAGGTTCAACATCACCCTTTTGCTTAAAAATGACAAAAATTTTGTAAAGTGGAGCAAAAACATAGTAAATTAAGACTTTTAAAGCATATCAGCACCATGTGTGTTTTCTGCAAAACTGAAAAATAAAACAAAACTGGCTTATATAAACTTTTCATGTTTTTTGTTTCAATTAATTTTGAGAAGAACAATGTTAGCTAAAAATAACGGATGAAAATAGGACATATTTGTCAATTTTATCGTTAATAAAAAACAAAACAAAACTTTTATATTGCATATATGTGTGGAAGCTCTGATCACTGAGTAAACATCGTGCCTATATTTATTTTGATTTCGATTTTTGTTTGCCTTATGGGCTATTATTGTGAAAACTTAAACTGTAACAGCAAAAAAGATAAGAAAATCTAGAAATACTGAAATTGTCCATCTATTAGTGAAACATATTTTATTCGTGAAATTATACATATAAAATTTGACACATATTACACAATTTTAGGATCCTGAAACAAGTCAAAGACGTATGTTAATCCATTTCCTAATCTCTGCCTTATAAGCGTCTCGAGTATGAAAATTAGATCTGTTTTTACAAAATTATCTGCTGAAAGCACTTGGCCAAATTTAACCAACCTTGGAATGGATAATGCTAATGCTCCTTTTGCTCACAAAATAAGTGAAATTTTGTGTTGTTATTGAACAATAAGCAAACATTACAATTCACTCGGAATACATTTGAAGTAATACCAAATAAAATGTCAATCGCTGATGACACCAGTTGAAATTAAAACTATACAGGCGATTGATTACTGGCACTAAAAAGCCCTGACATAAACTACCTTTCAATCTAAGTCAAAGATAATTTGATGGAATCAATTTTTCTGTCTCCAGTGTAGCTTAGTTGATACACAGGGATCAGCATCCCTTCGCTTGCACTGGCATCTTTGTTGCATTCATTAGCATAAATTTTCGTCTATATGCATCTTCTCTTATATCATTTAAAGAAATTGGACCCTACTTACACATACTGTACTTTAAATGTTGATGCAAAGATGTGCAATACATTTTATATTTCTGAAGACACTTGAAGAAGGGGAGTCCAGAGCAGACATGTTTAGCCCAAGGCCATAACTAGGCTTAATTTTAGTGAAGCAGAACTCCGTGGAGAGCAAACTAGAGGCTCCCAGGAGCCTGTAATCGCTCACCTGGAATCCAAATGACTTAAACTATATTTAAATTTTTGAAATTAACAGTTTCAGTCTAGTTGTTATAGCTTTTAAGTTACTGTGCAAAAACTATACATTTCTTCAAAAAATTTGTTAAATACAATAACTCCTATAAGGTGCCATCCACAATTTCTGAAAATTAAATGGTTTTTAGGCATTGTCCTTTAGGGTACTTTAGAAATTTACAGTTTTACTCTACTAATAGGTGTGTTATAGACTAGTTTATAATTAAAAAACTGTTCATATGTCCAAATTCATAATGAAAGGGCAATAACTCATATAAAGAGTCATCTTGCAATTTTTGGACTAAGCAATCATTTGTAGGGCTTCTATTGCTGATCATTTGTGCAATTTCCAGTTTTAATCTAGCTACTATAGTTTTCAAGTTACAGGACAAAAATGGAAAATTTCATAAAATTGTCATTTAAGGGCAATAACCCCTATAAGGAGTCATCTGACAATTTCAGACCAATTAAATGAATTGTAGGGCTTTTTTTGCTGATCATTTTTGCAATTTATTATTTCACTCTAGCTGTTATGGTTTTTAAGTTACAGGACAAAAACGGAAAATTTCATAAAAAATTGCAATTTAAGGGCAATAACTCCTATAAGGAGTCATCTGACAATTTCAGACCAATCAAGTGAATTGTAGGGTCTTTATTGCTGATCATTTGTGCAATTTACAGTTTCAATCTAGCTGCTATAGTTTTCAAGTTACAGGACAAAAATGGAAAATTTCATAAAAAATTGCCATTTAAGGGCAATAACTCCTATAAGGAGTCATCTGACAATTTCAGACTAATACAGTGAATTGTAGGGCTTGTATTGTTGATCATTTTTGCTATTTACAGTTTTACTCTAGCTGTTATAGTTTTAAAGTTACAGGACAAAAACGGACAATTTCATAAAAAATTACCATTTAAGGGCAATAACTCATATAAGGAGTCATCTGACAATTTCAGACCAATCAAGTGAATTGTAGGGTCTTTATTGCTGATCATTTGTGCAATTTACAGTTTCAATCTAGCTGCTATAGTTTTCAAGTTACAGGACAAAAACGGAAAATTTCATAAAAAATTGCCATTTAAGGGCAATAACTCCTATAAGGAGTCATCTGACAATTTCAAACTAATACAGTGAATTGTAGGGCTTGTATTGTTGATCTTTTTTGCTCATTACAGTTTTACTCTAGCTGTTATAGTTTTAAAGTTACAGGACAAAAACGGAAAATTTCATAAAAAATTACCATTTAAGGGCAATAACTCATATAAGGAATCATTTGACAATTTTAGACCAATCAAGTGAATTGTAGGGTCTTTATTGCTGATCATTTGTGCAATTTACAGTTTCAATCTAGCTGCTATAGTTTTCAAGTTACAGGACAAAAACGGAAAATTTCATAAAAAATTACCATTTAAGGGCAATAACTCATATAAGGAGTCATCTGACAATTTCAGACCAATCAAGTGAATTGTAGGGCTTTCATTGCTGATCATTTTTGCCATTTACAGTTTCACTCTACCTCGTATATTTTTCAGGTTATATTGTAAATACCAAAAATTTTGTCAAAAATCTTCAAAAAAGGGCAATAACTCCTACAAGAAGCCAATACACAACTTCGCACTAATAGCAACTATTGTAGACCTTAATGTGCTGATCAATTTGAAGTAACGGTTTTCTCTATAGCTATTATAGTTTTTTAGATAATGATCAAAAACCTGTGTTGACCCCCATGTTCTATTTTTAGTAACAGCGGCCATATTTGTCTGTTGATCAACACCTTGGGTACAAACTTGAAACTAGGAACCCTAAGGATGATTGTGGCCAAGTTTGAAAAAAATTGGCCAAGTGGTTTCAGAGGAGAAGATTTGTGAAAAAGTTTACGACGGACGACAGACGACGGACGACGGACGACAGACGACGGACGCCAAGTGATAGCAATAGCTCACATGGACCTTCGCTCCAGGTGAGCTAAAAACAATTATGGCAGGGGGTCTGGCTGCCTCAAGGCCCCCCAGAAGCTAATTGTTAATAGTGCAAAATCCTGCATTCTCAGCATTTCCATACAGCCTTACACTGTTAAAACAAGCTGTTTGTTTATTTTTTTATGTTTTCAGACATTTACTATTACATATTATTTACACATTTCATTTTACTATAATTTTAATTGCTATGACAAGTAAATATCAATATAAGTCTGTTGGGCTTTACACTTACCATTGAGTACTCTTAACAGGTTTATGTAATTTAGAAACATTCAGTGAGATTATGTCATGTATCTAAGATTCTAAAGATTTGAACAAATTGTTGAATGACCAAAATTTCAAAAAGACTGGGATTTAAAATCACACAAATGTTTGAGACAAAGAACCAAGTGATTCATACCTTGATTTTAGTTGCTTGGGAAATACATTTTTTTGAAGGTGAAATTTTGAGTGAGGCAACTGCTTCACTTCCCTCAATGGTAGTTACAGCCCTGGTATCCTGCATAAAGAATGCATCCAAATAAGTAAGAATTTATTTTTGTTCATACTATGTTTTTCTGCTTTCATTTTTGTTACAGTTACAGATGGTGAAAAAATTTTGGAACATATTTCCTGTCATTTATTTATTTTTTTATCAAAGGGGAAATAAGCAACACAGAAAAAACTATTAACCAATGGTTACAATCAGGTGCCCCATATGGTGTAGGGAAATTAGGGACTTTGCTAGCAAAAATGACCAATAAAAGGTTGAGCTTTTTTATCAAATGAATTATATTTTTGTTGTCACAATGCCGATACAATGCCTCATTTATATATCCATTTTAAAGTAAACAAATTTTGCTTAACATTTAAAGCTGCACTTGGGCCAATGAGAAATAACAAGTTGTATAGATGGCACAATCACAGGATGGCTTGTCATCAAGGCTGGCAAAAAAACTACTACAACATGGTTACTATACAACAAGTTACAGGGGGCCTTGGCGACCAAGTGTTCAAGACTGTCATCTAAAACAGATCACCAACATGTTTACATTGAAGTTGTGATATTGAGCCTTATATGCAGCACAAATTTATTGAAAAGCATTACCAGATTCCAATCAATGGCCTAGGTTTCTAAATAGACATGCCTTCTTCCTCCTCAATAAAAACTATTCCTTACTTGCGGTAAACAAGATTTATCTCCCATTTGCAGAGTTATCTGCTCTTTAGAGCTGGTACTTGATAGTACCTACTGTGGGTAAAAAGTAGTTTTTTAGTCACATATAGCAAAGTATCCAATACAATTTATTATGATGTGCAAAATAATTCTGCAGTTTTTTTAAGTTGCACTGGAACAGTCAGTCCACAGACATTATTGTTAAAAAATAAAAACATGATTTTTCCCTATCTGTTCAATACTAGATACCTGCTGTTATGAAAGACAACTCTTTTAAATGGGAAGTAACTCTTGTATTTCCGAAAATAGGGAATAGAGACCATGATACATGTGACAAATTGCTGAAGTAAAGCCATGTATACACAAAACAAACAAGTTATACCAAGTGAATTTCATAAATATCATTTAAATTTTATTATCACATTGCACAAATTCAAAATAAACAAATGTTTAAATACTCTTATGCAACTTATGATGCCCATATTTTTACAAATTATTTATAGCACCAAGTTTGCATAGGATACACATAGCTATATTTTCATTAAAAAAGGTATATGTTAAATGTTGTTAAATTATATAAAGTTTGTTGTTACAAGTAGCAAGTTTATATCTACAAATAAAATACAACTAAAGAAAACTGAAAAAGTAAAACTGGAACTTATAAATGAAGGCTGATATGCTTAGTATATGTTGTTTTTTAATCCCCCCAATCACTTCCAAGTGTACTAATAAAGCAATGGACACTGTAAATAATTGACCATTGTATGACATACTATATACAACATATTTTTATAATTTCATATTTATTTGATAACAAACATTTAAGTTGCACACAATTAATATTGTAGAGAATAACAATAAAGTTTTATTGCAGAAATAATTTAATGTGTGCATAGTAACTTAAATGCTAATGTGGAAATTAAATAAATAATTTATAAATATTTAACTTCAATTGTTGTACATTACATAGTGAAATAAACTTGAAGGCATGACAAACATGTCATAATTACTATTATTATATGTGTAATATTAAGTTTGCCTCTACTGAATGTATTGTTTTATCCTGCAATCAGTACATTTACTGTCCAATAAAGGTAGCCGAATAAATTTTTGCTTTATTCGGCAGTGCCAAATAAAATCTCCTGGTACCCTTGACCTCACTTCCTACGACATTTAGTATTCTGTTCTGGTTTACGATGTTTGTGACGTCAGTATCACTAGAATACGCGCCGAAAATTGTAACTGAGTAATCCGCTAAAAGTGAACGTTTTTCAGTAATATAAAATGTTTTTAGGGTTGCAGGATAAAAACAATATTCGTACAGTGTCAGAAAATATAAAGTTTATTTGTACTCGCCGCTAAACAGGTGAGAAATGCTCGGCAGAGCCTAGCATTTCTACCCGTTTCTAAGGCTCGTACAAATAAATTTTATATTTTCTGACACTGTACGAATATTGTATATTTATTTCATGTCAAAAAAGCACAGTTTTTACCCAATGTTCTGCCTATTTCAAATCTTTTGTCAAATACACATTCTACCGAAATAATTTCCAAAACATAATTTTAACTTAAGAAAAAAGGAAAAGTACAAGAAGTATAACATTCTTAGGATTCATGTTTTTAGTAATTATGTTTACTTTCCACAGGTAAATTTTTAAGTGACTATTAAAAAGTATATTTACTAGGCAGTCAGTACCGATTAGTAAACGAGAAAGCTGTTTGTAGTGATGTGGTGATAAAAACGAATGATATGTATGATTATTCTAGACAAAAGTCCAACCTCTTACACGAAACCATAACAACAAAACTATTTTAAGTTTAACTTCTTGCACCAAACCATGAACAACAAAATTATTTTTAGCTTGACCTCTTGCACCAAACCTTTAACATAAAATGACCATAATTCAATCTAATAAATATCAAGTTTTAAAAACTGTAATATACTTATTATTTAAATTATTTAATAATTATTATTAACTTTTAATGGAATATCACAGTTTACCTGACCAATGATAATGCCAAAATAACAATATTTAGACCATTTTGTCATATTTTACATGTGAAATGACCAGGCAGACTTTTGAGTTGTCTCCCTTCTACAATGGAAAAAAAACCTTACAAAGGTAGGAAACTTTTAAAAATAAAATTATGTCCCTTTGGGAAAGTAAGATGACACATATATTCTAATTATTTCAGTAGCTCAACATGACATTAACATTTAGAATTATACAATAACTCAAACAACAATTTAAGAATGTAGTATCACAGTTTTGGCACATGTTAATCTGACAGATTGTCCTTCGGTTTAACTTAACCAGTCAAGGTCATCATCATCGTCATCATCTCCAAACAATGGTGGAGGTGCCTGGGGTTTCATATCCTACAAATATAATTAATTTTCCCATCATTTTGATCAATGGAAAATATAATTTCTTTGATATTTAGTGTTATTTACTGTATAAGACAATTGTTGATTCGTTCAGTATTAGTTTCAATAAAAAAAAATTGTCCTGTTTATGTATGCAGTGTTTGCATAGCATAAAAACATTCAAACTTTCTGGGTAGGCACCTTGTCGCCTAGAGCCACAATCTTATGCACACAATTATGTTACATAGGAAGTTTAAAAAATAACATTGTGTTCAAAGGAATATATTTCTGTCCGAGTAGAGGTCTGTTTCAAAAGTATGTGTACTTACATCTTCTAACAAATTAACTTTTGATGTCTTTTTCTTGTTTTCTTTGGTTTCTTCCTTTTTGTTAAATGATATTCCTAGAGTATCTTCCACATGGTCATCATCTCCAAATAATGAACTAGACAAAATAAATTATAAATAAAAACATGTGGCTTTACATAAAAGAAAAATACAGCTAAATTGCATTATAACCCTATTAATTTTTCATCAGATAATATCTTTCTCTCCCTAAAAAGTCATTACAATGATAGAATCAGCCATTCTTCTTTGCTATTAAAAGTAAGAACATTCTAATAAGGAATCAAATATCAACGTATTCTACATCATTGTGTTTTCATTTTTTACTTTATATATGGACCCACAGCAGAAAGCTAGCAAAATTAAAAATTAAAAAAATTCTAAAGTCTCCATCAAATTGCAACATCAGAGACTCCCAGCATCCTGCACTAGATGCATTTCCTCCTCATCTCATGTCAGGGCTATTGCTCTTTGATGAGATAGTGACAATAAAATGCATCTAGTGTCAAAAAACATAAATAATCTATAAATTCCACATTGTTTTCACAAATAGTTAAATATTCTAAAGTTAACTAGACAAAGTCGATCTAGCGATCGCTGATACCCCCGCTTTTGTGAAAATTTCTAACCTTTTTCGTGGATTGTGACCTTGAAATTGGATGGATTTCCACCAAAATCAATAGGCTTCTTACCAACAAAATATATAAGAATATTTTACAGTTTCATTAAAATCGGATGAAAACTTTTTGAGTTATTTTCCTGAAACAACTTTTTGTAAAAATTTCTAACATTTTTCGTGGACTGTGACCTTGAAATTTGACAGATTTCCCCCAAAATCGATAGGCTTCTTACCAACCTTATATATAACAATATCCCAAAGTTTCATTCAAATCACATGCAAACTTTTTGAGTTATCATCCGGAAACAACTTTTTTGTAAAAATTTCTAACGTTTTTCGTGGACTGCGACCTTGAAATTTGATGGATTTCCCCCAAAATCAAAAGGCTTTTTACCAACCTGATATATAACAATATCCCAAAGTTTCATTCAAATCGGATGCAAACTTTTTGAGTTATTGTCCGGAAACAACTTTTATGTTAAAATTTCTAACGTTTTTCGTGGACTGTGACCTTGAAATTTGACTGATTTCCCCCAAAATCAATAGGCTTCTTACCAACCTGATATATGACAATATCCCAAAGTTTAATTCAAATCCGATGTAAACTTTTTGAGTTATTGTCCGGAAACAATTTTTTTGTTAAAATTTCTAACGTTTTTCGTGGACTGTGACCTTGAAATTTGACGGATTTCCCCCAAAATCGATAGGCTTCTTACCAACCTGATATATGACAATATCCCAAAGTTTCATTCAAATCGGATGTAAACTTTTTGAGTTATTGTCCGGAAACAACTTTTTTGTTAAAATTTCTAACGTTTTTCGTGGACTGTGACCTTGAAACTTGACGGATTTCCCCCAAAATCAATAGGCTTCTTACCAACCTGATATATAACAATATCCCAAAGTTTCATTCAAATCGAATGTAAACTTTTTGAATTATCATCCGGAAACCAAATGTGGACGGACGAACGGACGGACGGACGGACGGACGGACAGACGGACGGACGGACGGACGGACGGACGGACGGACATGAGGACCACTATATACCCCCGACTCTGTCGAGCGGGGGTATAAAAATATAAGACCTAACACATATTTTTAATTTTGAATTTATCATAGTCAATTGGGCGAAGCAGACGATTCTGCTTCTCTGGTGACCAAAAGTAAAAATATGAGTGCTAGTTACTTAATAGATTTGACAGGACAATGTAATCAACATGTGGTTTGGCCAGATGTAATAAACTGGTCAGAAAAAGTTTTAAGTGCACAGAGAATTATCGACAAGGATTTATTATACTTTTATTACAATGCAATTAAGATATCCGACCCATAATTGCAGTTACAGTTTAATTTATTTTTCAATCCAGAGGTACAGCTTTATTAAATCAATGTATTGCTAATTAATGATAAAAATTAAATGTATTCTTTTACTTTGTCAATGTTAACAGTTTTGATAAAAAAAAAATTTGTTAATCAAATAATATTTCTGATGTTTGCCGAACATTACTGAGGTCTGCTCCATTGAAAAACAATTGACATCCGGGACACCAAATATGACCAAGTGCCAATTGTGGTCTGGATACCTTAATACAGATTCCAGTTAAGTAAAAGGGTTTTCCACATTTAGCTATTCCAGGGTAACCAGTTTTGCAGATTTGGAGCAATAGTCGTAGGAGAAAATCACATATCCTTGGCAAGTAACTGGTAACCATCAAAATTTCATAGACTTAACCCAGTTCTCAGAAGGGACAAGGTACAGTTTACAACCATAATTGGTTGTGTTATAATTTTGATGTATAATACCCACCTAATCCAATTTTCTTACAACATGTGATATTAAACATTTGACTTTAGCATACTTGACTTCCTATGTACAATACCCACCCAGGATGATCAGATAACCAGTTACACAAAAACTGTCTTATATATTGGTAGGTACAAAATACTAAGTGATGAGATTCACTGCTAATGCTTACTCATTTGTGACCGTTTTCTTCTCATCATCAAAGAGTGGAGGCTCCATGGACACAGCAGGAGGTGGTACAATATTTGTTTTACTTTTTTCAATTTTAGGAATATCAAAGTCACTTAAGTCTATTTTGGAATTGGAACTTTGATTAGAATGTGCCTCACTTTCAGCATTTTCTTGTGTTAATAGTGCATCTTCCTTTCTTTCCTCCAAGCTACTTTCATGTTTGTACATTTCTATACCTGTATCTCCATCTAATTGTACTTCAGTGTTAACATTGTCATTTACTTGTTTATCTTTCACAGAATTTGAACTATTATCAGGGACAGTTTCCAATGTATTTTCAACATTTGGCACAATACTGGCCTCTGATTGGTCAGTTTGCAAATTGTCATTTTCAATTTCATTGGATAGTTCTGGCAAGTTCTGAGGAACATTTTGATTAGCAGAAATTATGCTTATGTGAGTATCTGTTTTGTGTTGTTCTTCTGCATTAGATGTCATGGTCTCTACAATACAAATAAACAGAATATTATGTTAAAATTATGTCTTCAGATTTGTATCAACATTTGATGAAAAATGAGTAAGTTCCCCAGTCTGGAAAAATGGGAAAAAATTCCTCCAAAAATTCCTAAATACCAATTGAACAACTCGAATGTGTGTGTAATGTTTCTCTGAACTTTTAGATATCTTTATTGATAGCTGAAGGAGGAGTTGATTTACACAAATTAATTAGGTACCATTTCTTCCCATCCGACCAGACTACACCATAATATAACTCAAGTTCACACTTTGTGCAACTCAGCCAAAAATAATAACATTTAATTGTAATGCAATGAAGGATGTAACATTGATTCTCTGTGAAAAATGGGAGTTATTTTAAGGCATTAATTTTATAACTGATGCTGTCAGACGTTAAATGAAGAGAAGGTACTATTTCCTTTAAATAAGACATAAAAGGTTTCATTTTAGTAAATTAAGTCAGATGTTTTAGTAAATTAAGTCAGATGTTTATTGCATTAGAGCAAAGATAACCACAACAAATTAAAGATTTGCTGGCATTAATAAGTCATCTGATGGTTGCAAATATCCATGTACTGACTCTATGTATGTGTCCCAGGAAATTCAATGTGGATTGATGTCTGCAGAAATTCATTTACAATACAGTTATCTCCTAAATGTTTATTACCTTGTTTTCTACAAGCAGATTTTCAAAATCCCCACAGATTATTTTTTTTTAAGGAAAAGCCCTATGCAGTAGATATTTGATAAATAAACAAACTACCAAAAAGGGATTTTCTCTTGAAATGTCCAATTAAACTTGTGACCAAATGATCACTTAATTATAATTTAACAATACATACTACTTATTAATTATACTATAAAGCAATGCCAAGAAAACAATTCTTCATTGTTGTCATGTCAACAAAAAAGCTATAATTTAATCAAATTCCATAACTCGTTTAGGGTAGATTTACAGTTACAACGCTGAAAATATACCTAATTCATAGATGTATATGTTTATCATACTCCGCACATTATATTATATTATACATGTATTACACTGTTTTTATTATAATTATGTTAATCAAATTATGTAAATATATACAATGTTTCTGCAATTATATATCCTATAAGGTGTATTTCTTTTGGAATAAAAAAGAATATAACACAATATAACTACTAGTTACTGTGGGTCTAATTCATTTTCTGGATACCACTTTTGTGGTTTGAGAAAGAAAATGTTTGGAGGATAGATAATTTAGTGCTCTTTTAATTTGAGTCAGCACAAAACTCAACAACTATTTCCTGGAGTACTGATATTTGTGGTTAGCTCGTCCTCATGAAATCGATACAAATTGTACCCATCAAAATATAACAAATCCACAATACACGACCACCAGATGAGACACATTAATATAACTCCCAGATAATGATCATTTCTTGCCTTTTTTTGTGTGCATTTCTTAGCAATTTGATAATTGTTTTTGGAGTCAATCACCATGGACATGAGGCACTTCTGGAAAAAGTCCTTAGGTCTGCTCCAAACAACTTGCATGTAGGTTGTAGAAGGTAATCACATATTTTACTCTGTGGGTAATAAGTTGTTAAAGAGCTATGGTCATCTTTAAAAATTAGTTATTTCACAACCCTCAATTTGAGAAGTGGGCAGGTAAGTTAGTAATTTAGTTTTCTTCAAAACTCCACAATTCGAACATATTATTGCAGAAATAACATATAAAAAAGTTCAAAATTTTTTCATTAAAAAACCTTTAAAATTATTTTTAGATAGGTTCCAATATTGTGAAACCAACAATATTTTATAGGTGGCAAAAAATCTACCAATGATTCACACTACAAGACATGCCCTCAAAGAGAAAATTAACTAGACGAACCAAGCCTTTGGAGGTTGTTAGTTCTTTTGGAATGGTTTATACCTTCCTCTTCTTTTACCACAGGTTCTTCCTCACTGTCTTCTTCTTCTTCATCAGATTCCTGATTTTCCTCATCATCCTGGTCTTCCTCATCTTCTGATTCTTCTTCATCAGATTCATCTTGGGCCACTTGTTGTTTTTGTTCCTGACTTTGTATAAGTTTCAGAGTAGTTGACTGAAGAAAATTGTGTAAAATATTTTAACACAAATCTAATTATAGTGTATATCGGTTGAAAGTAAGAAAAACTGTTTGCAAAAATAGTTATAATCAATATGGCAATATCTATAGATTGATGGAGTGGTGTTAACTCCACACAACAGCAATATTAATGGGATATTTTCTCATTGTTTTTATCCGTTTTGTTTCTATAAACTTGCCATAAAAATAAAACTGCTACCTGTGTCTACCTTTGCTTTTAAAATGAACAAACAGATCACCATTATTGTCAATGTTATAATTGCAGACAAAAAAAGCATTAAGGAATAAAAGGAAAACACAAATAACATTGTAGCAGTCCTTTGCAAATTGAAAACTTTCTTTTACTTCAAGTAGTTTGAAAATTAGCCAACTACTTAAGAAATAATTTATTGAGGCATGAATATATACTGATTTTACCACCGGTTGGCCCTTTATTTCCATACTTTAAATGTGGGCATGGTAAAATCAGTATATATTCTTGCCAGACTCTGTTTCAAACTTACCTTAATAGAATTTAATATTGCACTGAGAACATCTGCACCAGAATAAGTGTCGTCTGTTTCAAACTGTGACTTCAATTCCTGGTAAACTGAATTCATTATCTTCTTGACCTATAACAAAAATTATACGAAAACTGTATAATATATTCCTCATTAGCTTAATAACTGATATGGTGTTTATCGATTCCTCATACACAGTAAAACCGCTGATAATAATTTACACATTACTATTTTTAATCAATTGTAGAATACTAACTAGTACATTAATTGAACTCTATTATAGCATAGGATGTTTTTGGTCTACGATGATATTTTTGTGCTGAATACATGTTTGTAATATTTATGTATTGTAAATTGGAATTTTTTGCTCTATTAATATGGCAGCTCAAAACAAGCACCAATGCATGCTAGTCTTCCAACAAGTTTGTGTTATATTGTTTATGTAGTGGGGAACATTTCAGAATACTGCTAGTTTTGACATTCAATCAGGTTTGATATAACATCCACGGTTGTGTTAATATTGTTATTTTGTATCTTACCTCCCCAACAACTGATTGACTAGATGGATCACCAGCAGATGGTGCTTTAACTTCCTGTCGTTTCTGAGCAAGCTCAATAGCTTTATCTCTCTCCTCTTCCATTTTATCCCTCTCATTTTCTAACTCA
The DNA here is from genome assembly GCA_944474755.1 of Limnoperna fortunei. Lineage (NCBI taxonomy): Eukaryota > Metazoa > Mollusca > Bivalvia > Mytilida > Modiolidae > Limnoperna > Limnoperna fortunei. The sequence continues at coordinate 15,885,930 of OX104114.1, read as the reverse complement.
TTAATCCTATCTTCATATTTATCTTTCATGCTTGATGCTTGGTTTCTCAAACTTTCATACTGAATTAAAAAAAGCACAATAATGAGTACTGCTTAGTATATTTATCTAAAAATTTAGACTAAGTTAGACTAAATAACTAAGAGGAATTCTATGACAGCCATTTCATAAAAAGTCTATATTGGAATACATTTTACATGGATTATATGTCTCAATGTTTATAAGCCCATTTAATAAACAAAAAACTTATTTATTCCTAAAAATTTTATTCAAATTTGACATTTTTTATAAATTCGTGAAAACTGAAATACATTGAATATATATAGATCTACAATCACCTGTATTGTAGTATGATGTATTGTTGGTTTGTTATGGTTTATCCTTTCATGTTTGTCTTTCTGTTGCTTGTCACTTTCAGAGTGGAAAGCCTACCTGTTATTTGTGTTTTGTATTCTTTTTTTCTGAGTGGAAAGCCTTACTGTTATTTGTCTGTTTCTCATTCTTTTTTTTTTTCACCAAGTTTTTCTATTGGCATCATAATTTTTTTTGTTTTGCAACATGTTGTAAAGACATTTTTTACCACAGACATATTCAACATTACTCTGTTCGCATGTAACCCTGGCACACCAAAGCCTATTTCTTTATAGAGTTATTTCCAATGATACAGAAAAGCTTGAGTGCAGATAAACTATAAAACCATAAATGATTTCACAATGAAAGATGTTCCAATTTTTTTTTCATAATTTCCCACTTCAAGTATCATATTACATCTTTTATTTACATCATATCAACACACGATTCAAATCTTAATGCATTTTGGAATGATGACAAAGCATGATATATTTATCCTGTTCATTACATTTACGAATATTTAATATGTTGTTGAAAGCTTAAAGGAACTTAGTTTTGAATATTCTTGCATGTCAAAGTTTGCTAGTGACATCATTAAGGACATACACTGTCATGTCAATGTTTGCTAGTGACATCATAAAGGACATACACTGTAATGTCAATGTTTGCTAGTGACATCATTAAGGACATTGTTTGCTAGAGACATCATTAAGGACATACACTGTCATGTCAATGTTTGCTAGTGACATCATAAAGGACATACACTGTAATGTCAATGTTTGCTAGAGACATCATTAAGGACATACACTGTCATGTCAATGTTTGCTAGTGACATCATTAAGGACATACACTGTCATGTCAATGTTTGCTAGTGACATCATTAAGGACATACACTGTAATGTCAATTTTTGCGAGTGACATCATTAAGGACATACATGAAAATGTCAATGTTTGCTAGAGACATCATTAAGGACATTGTTTGCTAGAGACATCATTAAGGACATACACTGTAATGTCAATGTTTGCTGGTGACATCATTAAGGACATACATGAAAATGTCAATTTTTGGGAGTGACATCATTAAGGACATACACTGTAATGTCAATGTTTGCTAGTGACATCATTAATGACATACACTGTAATGTCAATGTTTGCCAGTGACATCATTAAGGACATACACTCAGAGTTGCCGAAAATGCTCGGAGGTCTGCCAGACAGTAGGCCTGACAGACCTCAATGTTTTGTCAATCCTACCAAGTCCTACCAAGTTTTGTCAGACCCATATTTTTTAATCATTTTTATAGAAAAAGTAAGGGAAACCATATAAACATACTTAACTCTGTAGTCATTACATATTTTTTTTCTTTTATTTATATCAAATTGTTAATAATTGTGGTATTTCTGGATGATTTTTCTTGCTTTTTTAAACCATAACACAAATAGATTAAGTTTTTTTCATTATTATTCATGGTAATTCATTTCCAACCAGTTTGTCATGTAAGTGCCATGTTTATCTGGCCAACATATCCAAAGAATATAAATTAAATGACATTTTATTAAACCCACATTTAAATAATGCTGAAAAGAACTGCTTCATGAGACAGTTAACTTTATTCTTTCAATTGCAGCTTATATATTTAAATGGGGACTATGATTTAATCAAATATATTTTCAAAGAACTTTAATTTTAAAACTAATTTAAATGTGTTTGTTTACCAATCGGTTTACGATTTTTCACTAAGGGCCGTTGTACTCGTTTTTTTTTCTTGTTGTTCAATTTCGGTTTATAGACGTATGACGTAAATAAACAAATGGTGCGTAATCTATTTGGAAGACGTAGAAACATTTTGAAAATTGTTAAATACACAAAATCTTTGCTATTTTAATTGGCATTACATATCTGATCAAGATTTGGAAGTCCGAGCAAATAAGTTTGACCTGAACATCGAGGCGACATTGAATTGCTTTATCGAGGCACGACTTCGATTAAGACAGCTTTGTTGCCCAGTGTAGTTACAGTTGCAGTACACGTACAATTTAAGGAATTTTTTTTTTAAGTTTAATACCAGGCTTTGATATTGAAGAGAACCTTATGATGTACTTGACAGGCCAAATCATCAATGGGAGCAGCCAAGCAACTGTGCATGTGGGATGTTACCTATTATTGGGGGAATTCCGGGATCTTTATTTTTAGTTGAGGACAATATTTTTGACTCACGGCGGAAGGTTTTATTTATTATCAGACAACAAATTTTGTTTTGCCGGACTTTGCTAATAAATTTTTGGATCGGACAGTGGGTCTGACACTATAATCAAATCAGCTGTCCTTAGAATAATTTGCTGGTCGAGACCAAAGGTCAGACGGTTTTTGGCAACTCTGTACACTGTAATGTCACTTCCAATGAAATATAACTGCTGCATGAGACTTTTAATCACCTATGTAAATAAATTATTTTGTTGGTCAAGTGGTCTAGAAATTTGCCAAAAATGGAAGGAATTTAAACATTCCTTACTGTACATACCTTGTCTTTCCATGCAGACATCTCCTCAATCTGATCTTGTAACTCAGATATCTTGCTGTCTGAATTTCCTGATGATGACTTTATATCTTGTATCTAAAATTAGTAAGAAATGAATACACAGCGTTACTTTTCTATTCATGAGTATTTTTAGCAATAGTTGTTATAAGGATCACACAGGCAGTATATTTAATATTATTGATAGGTAGAAGGGAACAAAAACAAAACCTAATAAATAACATGGTTCAACAAAACAGTGTGGGGGCTTCAGTGACCAAGTAGTTAAGGTAGTTAGTCACAACTGACTGCTGGCATGTAAACAATAAGGTTTTGAGTTCAGAGAATGCTTGATTCCAAACTTAACTAACACAGATTGCCATTTTTTGTGCCAAAGGTCAAGGGTTTTCACCAAGAACTCGCATACATTCTCTACCAGTAATGAAAAGAATGAGCAACATGTACACAGCATTACATTGTCATATTTAATATATACAATACAGAGGGACTGCCATAGTTAAAAAACTTAAACATAGCCACTGGACCATGAAATTCAGGTCAAGGTCAGGTGACAAATATATAAGCTACCAGACATTCATGTACTATTCATCAGCAACCTATATACCATTATTGTCATCCTACCATTCATGGTTACAGAGAAACTGCCCTAATAAAAAAACTTAAAACATAGCAACTGGACCATGAAATAGAGGTCAAGGCCAGATGACACCTACAAGACAGTCATGTCTTATTCATCAGCAACCTATATACAAAATACATTCATTCTTCCATTTATGGTTACAGAGGAACTGCCCTACATAGTCTCTGGACCGTGAAATTGAGGTCAAGTCAGGTGAATGACTGGCAAGTACTCATCTAAGCTACCACTGGACCAAATTTGACCAACATGGGGCTTAAGCTTACAAAGATTAAAAGCAAGGTGTTAATGCCCCCCGCCGGATTCCCATATATATGTCTTTCCTCCAGCGACTATCTTCGTAGGCGAACAAATATTCATGCTCAGTTTTCAGTGATCAGTTTAGACAGGTTTTAATGCATATACATACTTTAAAGGGAAACTTGGCAAAAAAATGAGAATTTGATGTTATTCTTCAAATAAAAAGAAATATAATTGCCTTTTGATGTTTTATTGTATTCTTTACCGTTACGCTTCTAGAGTACATTAAAGATGGTAAAATTTTGTGTATGGAGGCTGCCATATTGACAGTATTTTATCACGTGACTGCTTTTGTGATGTGATAAATGTAATCATCCAGTACAGTACAGTCAACGTGATGCTGTGATTTTCCCTGCATTTGCAAATGAGTGGAAAATGCGTGGTCATTTGTAGGTTTGATGCATTTGCGTGGAATCATGCAAACTGGATTCTGCCCACGATAATACCACGAATAATATGTCCACGCAAAATTCGTGGATGATGCAATGACCACGCAAATTAATCTGTATAAAAATTCGCTGTGTAACATGAACAATGTTTTTAAACTTGACCTGCAAACGTATTTGTTCAATCGTATTTACGTTATATACAACGTGTATATTTCTTTTCCAGGTACAACAGAATTGTTACTTGTCATACATTAAAATAAAAATATCTATATATTCTTTCTTTCTTACATCCACCTTTCTTCCTTTAGTTATTCATGTATTTGGGTAAAATAAACATCGTGTCCGTAAATTTTCTTTTTTTTAAATATACGGTACGTTAATTTTCAAAGCTCCATAAATGCTACTTTAAGTAAATTTAATTTAAGTAATAAATAAAAAAGGCAAAATTTTAGATACTTTGTATAAAACAAACTTCCAAAAACTTATATACCTACAAACGGCTATCGTTAAGTTTCAAATATTGTATTTCCGAACGATCACAATTTAAAAAATATATATATCGATAGTATTGCTCAATTGTAAGAAATATTTCAAATATCCCAGCCAAATGTTATATCTTGTGTGTATGTCCTTCCAATTGAGTTGCACCTTATAACTAAGTAGCTTAGTGTGATTTATTAAACACTTATTATTATTCAAGGTTTGCAATCCCACTCTTATGTACATGTACTACTCTCCAGCATTCAACCTTATGGCAGGAGACAATTTTGTTTAATTGCCAAATTGCATTATACGCAGGTTTCAATCAACAAAGCTACTTCCAACACTGTCAACACTGCCAGAGACATCGTACATAAATGGTTTGCATTTATTTACATACGTTAAATGTACTATATATTTTTTGTTGCTATGCTACATATGTAGCTATGAGATACAGTTGAACCCACGTACATGTATTCAACACTATTTATAATTTTCGGAACTTATTTGTTTCCATCTCCGCCCATGCAATATTTAACAATTTCCATTTTCATTAACCATTTGAATGTGTGGTTTTTTTTGTTATTTTTATTTTTTATTCATTTTTTTTTGGGGGGGGGGGGGGGGGAGGAACGCAAACTAAAAATAGTATTTGAAAACGGGAATTGTGACATATTTCCACCAATGAGGTAGAAGAAATCGGCCAATGTTGTTCATCAAATATGTTAGCTATCGTTATAATAATTTTAGAATGTACATGATTGTATTCTCCTTTATTTGGAGGATATACACCTGCTGCGAAAGCAGACGTTGCCTTCCATTAGACAAATACTCAATAGAATTTGGCTGAAATATACAAGAAACTGTGGTATCAAAAACGAGGAGCATTCACAGAATATTTTTACAATGTACTGTTGATGCCAAATTTTCAACTTCATAATTGGGACCGTACACCTAACCACGTGTTGACTTGATAAATTCCGAAGGCAGCAAATTTACCTGTACAAAGAATTTGCTAAATAAAGAATACTCCATTCCGAAATAATATAAGAAATCATTCAATTAAATATATTGTAATACATCCACAGTTTCTGTATATTTCTTGAAAATTCATAGAGAAAATGTAAGTACTATGTTCGAAGACAACTTCTGCTTACCGCATTATGTGTTTCCGGCCTTGAGAATTGGCACGTGCAGTTTATGTAATTACAAAAGGTGTGTCGGTCAAGAAATGAATACACACGTTTAAAATAAATGTTTTTTTATCCTCATATGTATTAATAAAAAATATTTTAACTATAATCACTATTTATAATAATAAAGATGTAAACAACATTTTACGATCCATGATGACAGAATTGCAAAACTTCCTTCCGTGGTAGCAACGATCGGTAGAAAACTGTATAAACAAGTGTGGACACAGAAAAACGTCTCGCCTGCATTCCGCATCAGTAACGAAAATAAATTTCGTCATAAGCATTACGTAAATAGCATTAAATATCAGCAGCGGCCTGTATACAAAATATTGTCACCATACCCTGCATAGTTACAGGGGAACAGCCGTAACCCAAAAACTTTAACATAGTCGCTGGACCGTGAAATTGAGGTCAAGGTCAGGTGGAACCTACCAGACAGTCATGTACTATTCATCAGCGACCTATATACCAAATATTGTCATCCTACCATGCGTAGTTACAGAGGAACTATCATAACCCAAAAACTTTAACGTAGTCGCTGGACCGTGAAATTGAGGTCAAGGTCAGGTGACACCTATCAGACAGTCATGTACTAGTCATCAGCAACCTACACACCAAATATTGTCATCCTACCATGTGTAGTTACAGAGGAACTATCATAACCCAAAAACTTTAACGTAGTCGCTGGACCGTGAAATTGAGGTCAAGGTCAGGTGACACCTACCAGACAGTCATGTACTAGTCATCAGCAACCTATACACCAAATATTGTCATCCTACCATGCGTAGTTACAGAGGAACTGTCGTAACCCAAAAACTTTAACGTAGTCGCTGGACCGTGAAATTGAGGTCAAGGTCAGGTGACACCTACCAGACAGTCATGTACTAGTCATCAGCAACCTATACACCAAATATTGTCATCCTACCATGCGTAGTTACAGAGGAACTGTCGTAACCCAAAAACTTTAACGTAGTCGCTGGACCGTGAAATTGAGGTCAAGGTCAGGTGACACCTACCAGACAGTCATGTACTAGTCATCAGCAACCTATACACCAAATATTGTCATCCTATCATGCGTAGTTACAGAGGAACTGTCGTAACCCAAAAACTTTAACGTAGTCGCTGGACCGTGAAATTGAGGTCAAGGTCAGGTGACACCTACCAGACAGTCATGTACTAGTCATCAGCAACCTATACACCAAATATTGTCATCCTACCATGCGTAGTTACAGAGGAACTGTCGTAACCCAAAAACTTTAACGTAGTCGCTGGACCGTGAAATTGAGGTCAAGGTCAGATGACAGGTGACTGACTGGCAAGTACTCATCATAAGCTACCTCTGGACCAAATTTGATGGACCTAGGGCTTGGGCTCACAAAGATATGAAGCAAGATGTCAAGTGTTTACGCCGCCGCCGCCGCCGGATTCCCATACATATGTCTCGCCTCCAGCGACTTTCGTCGCAGGCGAGACAAAAACCGTACGACAGTTGTATTTGATTATTTACTGCCCCATTCGTAGGTTGTAATTTTTTTTATATCCATTATTATTTGTTTTTCAGAATTCAAAATATTTCCTTAAATCGCGAAGTGACATACGAATCTATGCACGTTGATTTTTTTTATATGTATATGTTTTTTTTCGGTAATAAATGTTGATTTATTTGCAAATTAACATTACTTATAAACTTTTTCTTTGAGATATTGTCACACATAATATGATGAACCAAACAAACTTAATAGTTCAATTGATATCGTGAAAGTTTATGAAAGTTCCGAAAGTAGAAACACAAAAACCACATATGCTTAATCATTATAAAATGCGTATCATAAGACAAGGTTCATTTTTCCTAACTGACAAACAACGTGATAGGTATTCAAAGTGGCTCATATGATTGAGCAACATACACAAGTATAAACACAGGATTTTCTTCCGTTTTTATGGTTAATAAATCACAAACGTTCTTTTTCTCTACACACTTAATCACTTATTTAAAAATATGTGTTTCTTTTATGATACGGGTATTGAACATTTAAAAAAATGAACTGATTTTGTTCTGAAAACACGTTAATAGATGTATATGATTTCCATTTTAGTTAATTCTTTTGGCAATAACAGCACCGCAGGCGATGCTTTTCAGTATTTGTTTTAATTGAATAAATTTACCTGCCGGTTTAATCGTATCATGATATGAAAATTTACGTCAAAAAAAAAAAAAGAAAATGTAACATACTGAATAGCGTTCATGTATACCGATAACATGTACAATATCACTCCCACTCAAAATTTTGCGTGTTTTTGCACGGCATCCACGAATCCCGTGGAAAGTTGAAAAACTCAATATTTTTCCACGCAAATTTGCGTGGGTAAAAAATTAGTGATTAGTGGGCAAATTTTGAGTGGATTTTGCGTGATGACCACGCGTGGGCTATGGAAAATCACAGCATTCCGTTGACTGTACTGTAAATATGATAAATAATCCAGTTTAAAAATATGTTTTTCTGCCTTTGCTCTTTTAAGAATATTAAAACTGTGGCGATGACTAATAACCAGCTGAAAACATAAGATTACCAAATACGTCTTAATGTTTTAATGATCTTTGTATTAATAAAAGTATTTTTAGACACAAATTTTAACCTCTCTTTATTTAACTCAGATAATTACCTAAATAATAATTGTAATAAAAGATATATTTGTATATTAATTTTTTTAACATAAAAAAAAAAATTGAAGAGTGTGTCCATGGGACACGGATGCCCTCGCTAAATGAAGTCCCAAACAGGAAGTAGTTGTCCGACAGGTCTGAAAGTCGCTTAGGACGTACAACTTGTGATACTGAACCACCATGCCAAATTTCAAATTGTGCTGATGTACGGCTTCTGAGAAAAGCTTGATGGAAATTTTCATACTCATGTTAACACATTTTCATATCGGCCCAGTCGCAAACAGGAAGTAGTTGTCCGACAGGTCTGAAAGTCGCTTAGGACGTACAACTTGTGATACTGAACCACCCTGCCAAATTTCAAATTGTGCTGATGTACGGTTTCTGAGAAAAGCTTGACGGAAATTTTCATACTCATGTTAACACATTTTCATATCGGCCCAGTCGCAAACAGGAAGTAGTTGTCCGACAGGTCTGAAAGTCGCTTAGGACGTACAACTTGTGATACTGAACCACCCTGCCAAATTTCAAATTGTGCTGATGTACGGTTTCTGAGAAAAGCTTGACGGAAATTTTCATACTCATGTTAACACATTTTCATATCGGCCCAGTCGCAAACAGGAAGTAGTTGTCCGACAGGTCTGAAAGTCGCTTAGGACGTACAACTTGTGATACTGAACCATCCTGCCAAATTTCAAATTGTTCTGATGTACGGTTTCTGAGAAAAGCTTGACGGAAATTTTCATACTCATGTTAACACATTTTCATATCGGCCCAGTCGCAAACAGGAAGTAGTTGTCCGACAGGTTTGAAAGTCGCTTAGGACGTACAACTTGTGATACTGAACCATCCTGCCAAATTTCAAATTGTTCTGATGTACGGTTTCTGAGAAAAGCTTGACGGAAATTTTCATACTCATGTTAACACATTTTCATATCGGCCCAGTCGCAAACAGGAAGTAGTTGTGCGACAGGTCTGAAAGTCGCTTAGGACGTACAACTTGTGATACTGAACCACACTGCCAAATTTCAAATTGTTCTAATGTAGGGTTTCTGAGAAAAGCTTGACGGAAATTTGTACATACAGACGGACGTATTTACGTACAAATGAAGTCCCAAACAGGAAGTAGTTGTCCGACAGGTCTGAAATTCGCTTAGGACGTACAACTTGTGATACTGAACCACTCTGCCAAATTTAAAATTGTTCTCATGTACGGTTTCTGAGAAAAGCTTGACGGAAATTTGTTCGGACGTACGTACGTACGGACGGACTGACATGAGTAAAACTTAATGCCCCCGACATGTCGTCGCGGGGGCATAAAAATCCGTAGACAAATTTGCACGTCTTGAAATGGCAGTTGTACCTGGAAGTGCAAATTTTACAGGTAAATCATTACTCGTTTTTGAAGGGTAATTAACAGAATTAGCAGGTAAATGGCAGTTGTACCTGGAAGTGAAAATTTTACAGGTAAATCATTACTCGTTTTTGAAGGGTAATTAACAGAATTAGCAGGTAAACAAACAGGATGTTTATTGTTAATACTAGATCATTCGACGCCGCCTTTGAAGTATGAATATTCGGACATTTTCAAAAGCTAATCAGATTGAAGGTTAATCATGTACTTCGAAAATAGAACAGCACGCCCCTCCTGTCCAGGACAGGTATGATTTGAATATACCGAAGTGTCAGAACACAGGATGTATATAAGATTTTGCATACCTTTCCGATGCCATGTCAGAGATAACGTAAAACTGACACTTTGACTCAAAATATACACATGTAAAATTTTGGAAACTGTGTTATGCACACATACAATAAATGTTACCAGTTTTAATAATAATAATAAATGTACTAAACGTGAAGTTAAATTTTGATGCGCGAAAACAGGGTATTTAAAAATAATTCATTTAATGACCGTTATTTCTAAAGTTGTCAATTTAGCAAAGATTTTGTAGAAAAAAAGTTTCGTTCAATAAGTTGCATAATCTGATCAAGTTGATAATTATAATACGAATAATTTTCAATTCAATTAATATTTATGGACAAAATTCAAACGAATATTCGATTAAAAATGAGGTCACCATACCATTAAACTATCCTCCATTAAATTCTGGAAAATGATATTCGCATACGAAGTTGTTGCTGCTGTGGACATAGTCTTAAGTAGAAGTCTTTAAACTGGTTAACTATTTGGTACACAAATCGGGTTTTTTTATTTTTTTTTATTTTTTATTTTCTTTGCTTATAATACGAAACGTAATCTCGCCACCACCTTGTCTTATAGTACAACCTTCTGTTATTGGTCCTTTCGCGTTATTATCATACGGCGACTTTAAGGTACTTGGATGTCCAGGTATCTCTAGTATCGCCATCTAGCGCCGACATAGTGACAAGATAGCGGACCTCCATAAGTGCATTTTTTACACGGTAAATTCAATGTAGAAACTTAACCATTGAAAATATAATAAAACATCAAGAGGTTTCTTTTTATTTGAAGAATAACATATCAAATTTTCTTTTTTTCGTGGAGTTTCCCTTTAAAGGAGCACAGTGACATAATTATGCCAATGTCAGAAATTCATTTAACCAGGCATTTTATTTTATTACCAGATTAAATGTCAGTAGTCATGAAGAGAGTTTTGCTTCTTTTGTACATCTGTCTTGCATTAGACCAGCAGACTGCAGTGATATTACCAAGCTCTGGCACATTTTGCTAATGGCCTGTCAATGCTTTGCAAACTTAATGCTGCATACTTTATAGAGATTCAGCAGGTTTAAATTTTTCACTGTTTGTTTGACCTTACAAAGGATAGTTGGTTGGTTCAATATATGTTTACGACCCTTTCAGCTATATTATGGCATTCAGATTTTATTGGGGGAAAAAAGCCTGAATACTAAGTGAAAACCCTTTATCTAAAGCAGGAAAACTGGCAAATTCTTGCCAATTAAGGCTAAAGTCAAGCACACCCGAAGGCAAGGCTCAAATCCACAATCTGAGTATTGACAGGTACATGATGAAGATGACTTACTACCTTAACCACTTGGCCAACGAGGCCCGTTTCAAGGGATTGATACACTAGTGTTAACTGAACACATGCATGCAAAATTTAAGTATCAGAGTGTAGTGGATTTCTAAAGGTAATTTCAGCTCCTGAAAACTTTATATTTTTTACCCAATGCACACCAAATAAAACACCCTATAACAAACCTTCTTCTCCAGTTGTTGTATTGTACTTTTAAGTTCTTCATTTTCCTGTTTCACTACCTCGACAGCTCGTTTATTTTTTTCCTGCTGAGCTCCGACAAGTTTATCACATTTGTCCTTCCATTCTCTATTTAATTCTTCTTCAACTTGAGACACCTATAAAACAACATCAAAAAACAAATATCAGTTAAGATTGACTTCTGACATAAGTTGATCCAGAGTCCAAAAGGTGACATTTGTAGGGTTTAAAATGGGGCCCTGAAATCAAAATTTATTTGAAAAACATTCCAGTCAAAAGAAGGGGTAAGTCGACCTACCCTGCTGATTCCAATAGATATCTCATACATCTGTATAAATAAACCAATAAGAAATTCCAATATATCTTGCAAATTCTTACCCAAAAAATCACAGGTTAAAATAACTGAAGACAATATGACTAATACTTTCAGTTACACAGGGAGATGGAAATAATTGGAGTGTAAAAAAATATTTTCATGTCTCCCTGTAACTGACCTTTTAAAGGAATTTATCCCTGCCAGGAAATGTATTCCATAAAGTTTAGTTTTACCCTTAATTAAATCACATGATTCCAACAAAGATGGATACAAGTCATATGGAGACGGGATACAAAACAATTTTAGGGTTGGTACCAAATCATGTGATGTCCAAATGAAAAGATGCATAGAATTGTATGAGGAACACTGTTGCCAATGAAGAGATAGTATTACAACAGTCAGAATAAACCAATTACTATAATTCCTCAATAAAATCTACATTCAAATAAATTGTGGGTCAGAAAACAGTAAACCAGCATGTCAAACATTGAAAATTTCATACATTTTATCGCAACAAAACAGCAAATAACATTAGGTTTAAATAAGTATGCATACAAATAGACATTACAATTGCAATACAAGTGCAAGAACACTTAATACAAAGCAAGTAATTCCAAAGAACACCAATTATTACAAAAATATTTTATAAGTTTTAGGTTTGTTTGTTTGTTTGAATGCTGTTTAACGCCACGCACTTTCATCAATTTTTCAGCTATATCACAGAATCCAGTTTTTATTGGGGAGGAAGACGCAGTACCAGTTTTATGTAATATGTCTTAATTCTTGAAAAAGATAAGACCACAAAAGCTGGAACCACCAATTGGCTTTGGTATAAGAAACTTGTAAGGGGAGCTAGGTTATAACATACCTGTTCAGCAGTGGCTACATCAGTTGAAGTTTTAGCTTTTCTCAGTTTTTCCCTCAGTGTCTGGATCTCTCTCTAAAATAAACAAGACAACTGAATAATGTCAATGTCCGTTTTATAAAAATAAATGCTTAACTAAAAAAATATATTATGAACTGAGAGGCATCTTTCTACATTCAATGAGCTAAACGGATAGGAAAAAAATACTGACTATGACATGAAGCAAAAACAGCATTTACAAGGGTAGGATATTGGTGAAGAAGAACTTACCATGCAATTTTTGTGGAATTGTTTTGATTATTTAGTGTTCCATAATCATATCAAATAAGATATAACATATTAATATTTATACTGCAAGCTATAATTGAAATACACTTGACCAAGATGAAATGATGTATGGTTTCCATTCAAAGAAGCCAGAACACCAGTTTAGAACTGCAAACTCAGGGCAAAAAAGAAGGTTCCCCTGTAAGCAGTAAGCACTTCTAACAATACAGTTAGGCCTGATATGGATATGAGTGATTTAAATCACCTAATTGAGAAAGGTATGTAATATTTTTTATAACTATAGATACAGATAAGGCTAGTAAAATAAGACTTTGTTAGAATGAGTCATGGGATGCCACTACAATTTTTCTTTGGAGCTTAAATGCAAAATGGTCACCACCAGTACTTTTTGTGATTAGATGAAATTATGTATTTTATTGTCAAATAAGAAGGTCATGAACTGGAATTAACTAGCAATAATGGTAGGTCCTCTACAAAGTTTTTTTTCATTTCCTGTCCATTAGTTACACTTCCATTTTCAGATCCCAGAAACAATCTAAAAATATTTATAGTCAAGATAGACAGTCCAGATATTACAATATCATATAATACAATATCATACATTATTATACTTTCTGTAAGAATGTCCTTTAATAGAAATATTTTATTATTTTGACATTTATTTCTAAACAAATTGTGCTCCGTAGTTTCTCCACCTGCCTAAGAAAACTATTGATTTGGATGTCAATCAATTGTAATTCACGCTAATGGGCGGGGTTAACTGGTAATCATGATTGATCACTGCTGCGCTTTAAATAAGGTAAAAAAAAAAAAAAAAAAAAAAAAGAAAGCGGGGGTTAAAGCCTGAAAATGTCCAGGTTTGGGAAGAACGATACCAATAAATTTCGTAAGGAATACTTAACATCACAATGTGGCGGGGTATCATTTAATGTTCCATTAATGCCCTATTTTTCTTCTTGTTATAATTTTCCAAGTCAGACAGTCAGTATAACAATTATTATATAAATAGTACTACAATACTAAGATGAGACCTTTAGAGAAAAATCCTTACTTCCATTTGTTCTTTACTCTCTTCATGTTCCTGTTCTATAGCTTTTTTTTCATCAGCTGCCTTCCTCTTTCTTTCATTCAAATTCTGAAAAAAAAATTGTGGTACAGTTGTCCCCCTCTTATAAGACCACCCCATCTGAGTCATGAAAGTGGTCTTATAATGGGGGTGGTTTTCTTGAGGGGATATACACACACTAACACAGGTTTATAGAGCTTGGTCGGTTGATTAGCAACAATTACTGTGAAGTGATCAAGAATCACACATAATAAATATTTGTATTTTATTATTCAGTATAAATAAAAATAAAAAGAATTCATGCAGTTTTTATCTGTTAAAAATGTGTAATGATAATATAAGAATTCCAAGTCTTCTTATCAGTGAAAGTTTCTGTTCCTGTTTCATCTGCATTATCATTATTTTTATCACTTTTATTGTCTGCCCAGGTTCCACTTTGTAGTTTATTAAGGTTCCGTTTAGTTTGGAAAAATCCAGGTTTCTCTCTGTTTCCAGTTTCCCAAGTTTTTGACATCGTTTGTTGTAAATTTTGATTTATGATTATGTTGGTACATTGTACTATTATCTCCTTGTTGAAAATTTCAGTCTTCTTGTAAGAAACCTGATTTCCGTAATGCCAAAATCAAACTGATCTACAATATCCTACTTGTTTTCCCCTTTAATCCAGCTTAAACATCTTTCTTTTACGCGATTTCGCCATTTTGTTTACCGGTCGTTGAACTGTTACTGAACTGGTTTACGAAAATAAAACCAAAATCATGTTCCATTCGAGAAATCCAAAATAAACATCTGGTCAGTGAAAATGGTGGCTTTCATGAGGGGAATTTACGTTGTTGTGTCAAGAAAACGTGGTCGCTGGTCGCGTTTGAGGAGTGGTCGTTCGCGAGAGGTAATTTTACGTTAGAAACACTTAATGCACCAGGGTTTTGGCCGGATGAGGCGGGTGGTCATATAGGGGATTTTCTACTGGATCAATGACCTGAGACGCTACAAACAATAAACATCTAAATGTTAATTAAAACATAAGATAATTTTAGCAAAACAATATTGCCGCTTATGTAAAAAATCTGGGATCACTGATTGTCGGTGGATTTCTTTAGGTACTTATGTCTCCTATTTAAAGAAACAAACAAATGCTATATTTAACATTTGGGATCTGACCCTGATTGATATTCTGAATTTGGCATGATAATTATTACAGGAAAGTACTAAACAAGGACCATTTGTTTATTGATTTCAGATCATTCAATTAAATGAGTAGTATGTACATATATAAATATAGTGTAAAATTGAAGAATAATTTTAGAATTTTCAAGATATTTAAAATAAAAATATAATTTTGCGATGTCACAAGCTAACGATTCATTTTGTCAACAACACAGTGTTCATCGGTTGAAAACTGTTGTTCAAATAACATAAATTTATCTGAATGTCTAAATATGTTAAGAAGCCACAGTTATTCGTTTGTTTGTTTAATTGAATGGTGTTTAATGCCACTTTCAGCAATATTGTACCCATATCATTATATCCAGATCTTATTGGGGAGGAAGCAGGGGTAAGCAGAGTAAACCCCACCTTCAGTAGGAAAACTGACAACCCTTGTCAATTAAGATTGGTGTCTAGTACACCCTGCCTTCAGGGAAACTCGAAATCTCAACCTCAGTGTTGACAGACCAAGTGATTAATAGTAGATGACTGACTACCTTAACCATGCGGCCACCATTACAACTGTAATTGCTTTTATAAAATGTATTATGGATTAAATAAATTATGTTTCTGCTACACACGTAATTTTCTACCTTTTCTAGAGCCTCATTAGTTGACTTGATGTCATTAAACTCGTCCTGTATCTGTGACAACTTATTCTCCAAATGCTTTCGTCTTTGTTTTTCTTCTTTGAAATTTGTTGTCAGTTCTGTAATTTTTTGACTGTCATCTGAAAGAAAGCAAATGCTTACTTATGAATTCATCTTTATGTCGATCAACAATGGCTACTTTTGCAGAGATGGAAACTTTTATGAATTTCAATGTTGATGATGTCATAACCAAATGAAAAAACAATAATAATTACGAACAAAATCTGCAGAAATAATAGCAGGATTTGTCTTTAATTTTTCTGAGGCAAACAAAAGATTTTATCTTGAATATAATTTTATAGACTTCTGAAAAATCATGAGAAAGTATATGAAAAACGTGAAAGAAATAATTTTAGTTGGACAGACTGAGGTTAGCATCACAGAGAATAGTTTTAATTGCCACTGACCTATTTTCTGTGCCCTCAATGTCTCCAGTTCCTCCTGAACTTTGACAAAATCATTAGAGGAGTTTCCAATCTTCTGCTGAAATTCTATTTCTTTCTTCCGTAAGTTAGTAAGTTCCATTTGTAAATTACTATAAAGTGAGGTAGCATTAGCTAATTCTGTTGTTAGCTGGACCTGGTGATAAAATAAACAAAAAAGAGTCAAAAGGACATGGTGGTTGTATAGCTATTGTAATCAGTGGTGTATTATACTCAATATAAGCTGAGATAATACTTTGAGCAGCCTGGGTGAGTATTATATATTAGAAGTCAGGTTTAAGTTATACTAAATTGAACAGCTTGTTATAAATATTAATTATTAGCATTTTTTTTCGCTCGACAAGGATTATCAGATCTATTTCAGATGAGCTCGTAGAGCGAATCTGATATGGACCTGATAATCCTTGTCGAGGGAAAAAAATACTAATAATTTTTTTATCGGTAATTTCTCAATTTAAATACATCTTTTTTTATTTGTTTCGTTTTTTGACATATTTGAGGTAATTTTGCTTTGTAATAGTGCCGTTTTTATGGTAAGAATCTGTGCACTACTTCTTTTGTACAATTTTTATGCGTAATGCGGTCTGAGATGACGTCACTCCTACCTCATTCATTCAAAAACTGTTAAAGCGATTGTACGGACAAAGCCGGAGGGAATTTCAAATGAATGGAGAGGAAATGTCAATCTGAAACCAATTTCAGCGTTACAAAAAAGTTTAAAGAGGTAGGTTATCATGTTTGAAAACTATATTAATGTTTCTTCAAAGAAGAAAATGATTCTGATTACGATTTCTTTCACTGACCGGCTTGGTGTGTCTGTCAGTTATTCCGTTTATGGGACTACCGATATTGATAAATCAATCCATATTGATTCCATACCCCATAAATATGTAATGAAAATTTCTGCCTTTGTAACACCAAGTAGTTGCCTATAGTATACAGGGCTATAGCCTATCAACTACGTCTACGGTCACATACTCGATGTTTCGGCAATCTTCCTTCATTTCGCGATCAAAACGAACTGTACTGTTAAAATATCCTGCATTTTATTCTCTATTAATTATAAACATGTGTTCCAACCAAATTAAACGCCGTTTAAGCAATACACTTTCAAGACCCGTTTATAGCCGAAATTCGAGCGTACTGACATACAAAAAAGGGGTGTATTGTATGTACATTTTTCGTTATTCTTATTTCAGGAGACGAATAAGATACTCTCCAGATACTGATTGTGTGTTGTGTTTTATATTTTGTAACACTTCTTAGTGTCTGGACAGGTCTGATTAATTGCAGCATAGATGTATTGTTTCTTTCGTGATGTTTGTTTTCCTCAATATTTATGAGATTTGGTCAGTGATGCGCGATTGGTCAAAAAGACAGATTCTTTGGCAATGTGTTCGCTCATGACAAATGACCAACAGCTGATAATTTCTAGTATCACTAGTCTTTGTTCTACTAAGCGTTGATATTAATTTTTTTGTAGTAAAGATCAAAGGAAAATGTAACAAATTACCGATAATTATATATATTAACACTGGAAATACATCAAAATGGCTTCACTGTATGGTAGATGGTTCAATACATTAAAAACTGAACTCACTCTAGGTGGTCCCTCAAGTATAATAGAATGTTCCCATAATAGAAAGATCACATCTTACAAAGTGTGAAGGCTATGGGTTGAAACTATGAGAGGAGCTGATAACACAAAATCCATTCTCTACTTTCTCCTGTTCCTCTGTCTGATATTTCTATTCCCTACTTCCTGTATTTGACAGTTTTTAGAGTAGCCTGACCAAAAAAAGAGTGAGTTTGTATGTATGTTGTTTGTCATGTTTTCCGTTACCTAATGGGTTTATGACCACAGATGACCCACAACACATGTCTAAAATAAACTATCCTTTTCTCCCCCACTATATACTGTTCATGGAATAGCCCATATAGAGAATCTATGGCATATAATTACTTTTTCTTGCTCCAAAGCTAAGACCCTGGCCTGGGACTGTGATGCTGTTGACAGGAATCCTTCATTTCTCTGTTCCAGTAAAGTCTGACTCTTCTCTACATATCTACAAAAAGTCATAAACATGTTGAATAGCAGTCACTAATATTTGTAGGGCATAGATTTTCTAGGACAATAAAAGGCCAATTTCTGATAGAATATTTCAAAACAAAATAAAATTCAATTAATTTTTAAGAATATTTCAAAACAAAATGAAATTCAATTAATTTTTAATCATAATTTTTACACTAAAATGACAGACTAAGATTTGCTCAAATCGGACATCTAAAAAGTAATATTTTACATGCAATAATCATTTATTGGATTTAATCCCTTCAATTTGTGCTATGCAGAAATATTTGTATTAAAAATATACCCTAAGGCTATTTCCTGTTGCTGACATGTGTTTATTGACCACCGACCGGTGATTACGTAATAAGGTCAACAGGTGACAGATCTGTTTCATTCATAAACATACTATTGCAACAACATTTTGAAGCAACAGAGACTGAATATAATAGATTGTTTCTATATCACATTGCTAAGAATAAAAGACAACTTTACAGTACACGTGCAACTTTAAGGAAAAACATGTGCGGTCAAAATTGTACACTACGCAAGCGCCAATGGGACTAAACGTTACGTTTATCAAGAGAAAACCAATTTGAATAAAAATTCAATGAAAATAATGAGAACAAAAATTATTATTTCATTTAATAATAAAAACTTGTAAAGAACATTGATCGCAGAATAACGCATAAATTCAATTCGAGTCCGAACTTGTGGCAATTAGGTGACAACTTCCTATTTCTGGTAAACGAAAAACTCGCCGGGATATTCATCAAAATGACGCCGTTTCCCATTATTTTGTTGCATAGACAACGTCATTTTTTTTAAATACTTTTAAGGTAGGAGAATGTATCGCTACATAATTTATTTATATTTTCTTTTCTTTTTCACCTGATGCATACATCGTAGGAGACATCCCAAATTCCATGGTACAACCTGCTTATTCACATTATCATGGCGAATCGACCCGACGTGCAAACAAGTTTCGGTAGGCAATGACCCAAGACCAATATTCACTACCATGGAATTTGGTAATTTCTTAGGGGGAAAAATGACCGAAATGGGCAGGGAAAACTTCCAGACCCCTGGGCTGGGTCCTGTATTTTTTGTGATGGTCCCAATTACCCCCACACAAAATGGGCATATTGATTCATTTTTCTACTTTGGTTTTCCACAGCTAAGTTACACACACAGTACTGGTTTTTATTCTCTGTTAGAAGGAACTAGTTATCAAATAAAATAAAGCCCTGTGACCTATAAGGTATGTGTGTCAGGGGCTGCTTCTGGTCAATTAGCATATGAAGAGTGATTTTTACACATAAAAAAATAATCTGAAACACTAGAAAACATAACCATGCTTTTCAGACTAAAAATACAAATTTGTGTAGTAAAAGATTTGTAGGTCTGGCAGAAAATCTGGTCTTGCCAGCCAAACGATTTGCAGACCAAAAAAATGTTTTTCGAAAACTCTGCTTTGATCAAATAATTTACAAGATAACATTTCCTTTTGATGCAACAAAATCTTACTTTTGATTACTTTGCAAAAGTTCTGAAATTTTATTATTTAGTGATTCTATCTTTGAACTCTTCTCATAACCTTCATTCCTCAATCTATCATTTTCCTGCAAGTAAAAAGACATATTATTATTGGTAAGTAAAATAACTCAATATTTACTTTCAACTATTTATTTTATTGACAGATTGATGAGTGATCAGTAACATAGCTATATGTATTATATTTTCAAGCTCAAGTTGCATTAACAAAGAAAAAAAAAGGTTTATACAGGAGAAATGTTAACATCCTTTATTTTGTTGTTATTAGACCATTTCATATTCACATATATAATTACCTGAACTATTCTTTGTACATTATGCATCAGTACTGAGGCCTCCATGTTAGGCTGTGACGACTGTAACGACAGCTGTCCGTTCTGCTGATTCTGAATAAACTCAACCTAGGGTAAGGTAAAGAAATGAAGTCAATTACTGTGATCAGTCTAATACTCACTTTAATTAAAAAAACAATCTGACCAGACTGGGTCAGTATACATATTCAACTAGGATTTAATTTAAAATAACTGAATCACTTGTTTCAAGAACATTGGGTTAGGTGCATATCATATAAAAATTACAGCAGAACATTTTCTTTAAGTACATTTACTTTATATGAGGTTCAAATTGGAGTGTATTGATTTGTTTGTTTGTTTGTTTGTTTGAATTATGTTTAATGCCACTTTCATCAATTTTTCAGCTATATCATGGTGTCCTGTTTTTAACTCCTGACCTTCGGTAGGAAAACTGGCACTCCTTGTCAATGTGGCGTACACCCTGTTCACAGCGAGACACAAACCCGCAACCTCAGTGTTGACAGACAACATGATTAATAGTAGAGGAACTAATGACGGTATTTAATCAGAAAAATACACAAATTAATTGATATCAATATTTTATTATACTTATTAATTACAGCTCCTTTGGACAAAGGGTGGAGCTCCACAAACAAAATCTACACATTTATTTTACAGCAAATATAATGACTGCAAAATAAAAGATCGTTTACACATTTTAAGATAATACAGGAAACTAAAACACACACACTGGTTGTAAACAATGAGTGATACATTTTTTTTAAATAAAACATGATTACTGTACAATTTATTTTTGTCATTACCTTTTCTAAGATTCTGTCAACTTTGTCAGAAACTTTTCCCATACTGATCCTTAATTCTGTCGTCTGCTGTCTGTTTTCTGTTAAAACAGGCAGTATTTGGTTGTCTGCTGGAGCTGCAAATAAAGATAATTCAACAATTTACTTAATTAGATTTTTTTTTTTGTGGCTTCAACCCCAGATACTAAACTTGTTCAGCTTATAATTTTTTATCTCAAGGAACAACTGTTTATTTAAAGAAATAATTTTTATAACTTGGCAAGTTAAATGAGAAATTAAAAACTAGAGGCTCTCAAGAGCAAGATGTGCTCACATGATTTAAAAAAAAAGACTTTTAATTGTGAGACAGTTTCCAAAAAGATGCTTTTCTATGTACATTGCCCATGTTAAATTTCCAACCAGCAGCAAAAAAATAAAAGAGATCTTCTGCAATATTTGGATTTCGTGTGTAGAACACTTTTTGACAAGAAGCCATTCATATGTTTTGTCCCATAGGATTATATTTAGCCATGTGAAACTGCGTCTGCCATCTTGGATTTAGGATAGATGCACAAAACACTCAAACTTTCAAAAAGACCATCTGCGGAAATTTCTAAAATATCACCATTTGTTTTGGTAAAGTGGTTTCTAAGTGACATTGTTTTGAAATTCCTGCCATTTTGTATCATCACAAAAAATCTAACACTTTGTAGAGGTCCATATGGGGTACATTTCTGCAATATTTCACATCAATCTGCCAAGTGGTTTTAGAGAAAAAGATTTTTGAAATTCAGCCAATCAGAATGCATTAGCAGCCCTGAATGTCAAATTGGCTTAAAAAAACTAAAAATAAAACAATAACTATCCAAACTTTATTTCTGCATAATTGGTTTTAATTGTGCAGAACAGTTTTGGAGTAGAAGCTGTTTGCATGTTTTTTTTTCCATAGGGTCCTATATTAGTGATGTTCCATTGTGATTCTTTATAGAGAACCATCTAAGGTTCATTTTTGCAATATTTCAAATCAATCTGCAAATCGGTTAATGAGAAGATTTTTTAAATTCAGCCAATCAGAACCCATCAATGGCCCCAGGCAGCAATATTGCATTTTCAATTGGTCCTAAAATCTCAAGACAACTATACAAGCTTCATTTTTTGCACAATTTGGCTTAATTGTGTGGAACACTTTTGCAATTTTTCCCATAGGGTCCTATGTGAAGCTGTCACAATAAAAATCAACCTTTGTAGAGGACCATCTAAGGTACATTTCTGCAATATTTCAAAACAATCTGCCAAGCAGTTAGTGAGAAGATTTTGGAAGTTCAGCCAATCAGTATACATTAATTGCCCTTGCAGCCATGTCAAATATTTCAGCAGCACTAAAAACTTAAACTTTGTAAAGAACCACCCAATAAACATTCCTGCCATGTTTGGTTCCAATTTGCCAAGTGGTTTTGGAGAAGATTGAAATTTGACATGTATCTGGCCGACGACAAAAACAGACACCAAGAGATGAGAATAGCTCACAGTGACCCTTTGGGTCAGGTGGGCTAACACAATTTTTTGCTTGTATCTACTTGCTATAAAACAAGTGAGAAAATCTTGGGCGAGCCTCACTTTTCTACCAATTTTCTCAAGCTCATTTAAGTAAATTTAATATTTTATGCAATATACATATAATATAATATGGTATCTTGGTTTTACTATTAAATGACAATTCATGTAGGAAAACACCATATAAGCCATTGCCATGAACTATAAAATCTTATTTCCATGAGCCTTATGTGCATTACATATGCATAATACACAAATGTAGTTTATTGACTTTTAGTACCTTCTGTATCAATTACACCTTTCAAGTCACACAGAAGTTAAAGTTCTTCAATACACTTGTTTTTCTCCTTTAAACTCATCAATGGAATGTTTTATAGCATTACTTAACATAAATCAATGGAATAAAACATCTGATAATTAAATAAGAAACTGACATACTGCCTTTGTAACATGTGGCATATACAAGTGCAAAAAACAAAATAATCTTGTATTAACGTCAGCGTTTCTAGATTTAATTTTTTTCGCTTCTGTAGCATTAGGTCTGCATATATTAGACAGGCTAGTATTTTTTTATTTGATTTGTTTTAGGAATGTTAGCTGGAATTTGTGACAAATTTCAAAAATTTAAAACTGAAAGCAAAATTCACAGAAGCAATTCATTAAATTTGATGTTTAATCATTTTTAATAATTTGTTATATAATTTTTTTTCAGATTACAAATAATCTGCATACAAAAGTTAAATAAATGTGATGTGCAAGTGGAAATTGTAGCTGGTAAAAAAGCCATTTAAATATTGGGATTTCTAAGCAATGGCTGGAGAGGGAAGGAAGCTTATACGATCACCAGATGGTTCACTCAGGTTTGTTGACAATCTATTTTTTTTCTAATGTCCTTATTTCACAAAATATAAATTGTGTTTATTGCAAAGAATATAAACTTTTTTAACTGTTGATAAATAAAATTCACAATGGCTGTTAGAACCAACTAACTTTAAGTTTAACAACAAAGCACTTTTTCATCACATGACAGAAATCGTATTTATCTCATGCTTAATAATTTCAAATGTAGTGGAACAAAATATATATTTCCAATAATATAATGAAATTTCAGACCTAAAAAGATGACAAAATCAAAGATTTAACTAGTAAATTACAACAATGTCCAGTTATAAAACCATTAATTACTGTTAAATTGGATAAATTAGGTAGCAGAAAAAAATATCAGCCCCCTCCCCCCCAAAATTAATGCCCTATAATTGTCCCAGTTATCAAAAAACAAATTTCCATTTTTTGTGTCTTTAATGAAGCATACATCAGCACTGTTATTTATCATAATATCAGCTTTGTATGTTTAACCATTATTCACTGTAAAAGTTAACATTTTAGCATGGGGATTAATTTTCACTCATTTCATGATTTACACATAGATGTTAAAATAATTCATGGAGTGAGAGATGTGTTGTCCTAGAGGTTTAGGGGCTGTTTCTGGAAAGACATGTCCAGGTAGGCATTTGTTAACCAAGAACAACAATTTTCACAGGAGCTAGATAATTGAAAGTACATGTATATTAGTGCTTTAATCTTAGGACAAATTCTTAATATGGCTTTATGTTAAAGGCAGATTACTATACAGCAAATAATATTACTGATATTTTTCCAATTTGCAGAGAAAGATCTCACGGAGCAATAAACCCAGCAGCAGACGACAACCCTGACCTTGGACCAAGGACAGTTAAGGAAGAATTACACGTAGAAGGGACATCGTACTACAGGATCGACACTGCTTTGGACTGCTGTGGCTTCACACAAAAATATCGTAACAATCGGTGTTTCCAAATATTCACTTTTGCCATGGTGTTAGCTTTTGACCTGGCTGACATGCTTTCTGACTGGTTATTGTTCCGAGATGTTGCTCATGTAGAAAAAGGGCTTGTATTTGGTCCTCCAGAAATGAGTATTGTTTATGCTTTGCTCTTTTTTTCCGTTGTTGGAACAGTGACATTTTCCATTGAAATTGTCAATGTTTGGTTGGAAATTTTTTACAATCAGCCATTAATGGATCCAGAATTACTGACAGTCTGTACCATGTGGATTGAAGATGTACCTCAAATTATAATCAATATATTTATAGCTATGTGTCGAGAAGATGCCATCAGCTATTACCAAGTTGTAAAGGCAGTTGTAATTATTCTGGGCAGTTTTATCCGAGTCTTGATGGGGTTTATCAGACTTGGGGATCGACAAAGTGATGAGGAATTACGAGATGCTAAGTCTGGTTGCAGACATCTTACCTACAGAATATTGACGGTTCTGGGTCTTTTCACACTATTCTTTGCTTCTGTGATCGTTTGTTTCTTGACCTTATTTGAAAGAACCCCTGAAGGAAGCATTAAATTTGACACTCCTAAAGATTTATTTGACGAAGAATATGACTCTGCTAAATTTTTTACCAATGTCAGCATATATGTTCATTTGCCAATTTTGGAATTTGACAACACGACCTACAATACAACACCAAGCTGGCTCCGACTTACTTCAATTTATGACATCAAGAGGAAAAATGGTGATACATTCAAGCTGTCTTATGATTCTAACACATACACAAAATTTGTACTTTGGCAATCAGTTGAAAACAATAGATCTATTTTGGAAAGCAAAGAATGCTTCATCTTAGATCGGCATCAAAAAAAACTTATAAAAGGACCAAATAATTGTACTAATTTTCTAGCAGACAATGTAAAAAATTCTTTAATTATAAAATTCAGGTTAATCCCAGAAAAAATTCCAGAGCTTATATTTGGGGACATTAATTACAATATAAGATTCCAGGACAAAAATGGCTGCCACAATGTTTCACAAGAACTAGTTGATGACATAAGAGAAGCCGTTGATGAAACCAGCCACTATCTTCCAACAATCCATTATTACAAAGTAAAAGAAAATGTTTCCGAAAAAAATCATTTGGTTTGGGATTCTCCTACAAATCCCAGATTTTTTATCAGAGATGCAGACCTCATAGATATAACATCCGTGTGGAAAACTGGATTTGCCTTTTGCCAAAGTACAGGAAGTCTGGCACCGCATAGAAACTTTTCTATACCAGTCACATGTTAATAATAAATAAATACCAGTATTTTCTTACTACATGTCTAGTTTATTTCCCTTTTAACAGACTAAATATAGCAGACATATTCTGTAAAAAAAATTGGGAAAACTGGCTCAAGATGAAAACTGGATACATGTACCATTATGTCATATGTCACACAACCAGAAAAGATGTCACAGTTTAGTTACATACATTTTGTTGGACAGATTACCAGTTATCTGAAGCTAGAATACATACATATTGATTCTACGCTTTTTAATTTCACAAATACTAAGCTTCTGACAAACAGTAATTTGACAAGAGTTATTGAACCACAAAAAGCAGGTTATTCAAGGACACTTAACAAATGACTTGTTTAAATGAAGTTAGCACAAATTTCAGCAATTTTTCAGCTCTGAAAAAATAAGCTTTAAGCAACAGTAAGGCAATATCTATATCTCATGTTGCGAGATAAAATGTTTTTGATATCATTTGACAGAAAAAAACGCATCCAATAATAAGAAAATATCTTCACAAATTTGCTTTCAGCTTCTAAATGTTCGTGTTTAACTGTAATCTTTTATATAAATATTGCATACTTCCAAAAACTATTTTTGGATTTTATGAATATCTGGATTAGTTTTCTCTATGACCAAACCACCCTGAAATGTACTGTAGGAACTAGATTAGTTGTGGATTATCTCCCTTAACATGAGGTGTATTTTATGCTTTCCAATGTCCATAGTGGTAGTATGGAAGAGAAAACTTCAATCTTGCCTACTTTAGAGAGGACATGCTGTTTCTTTTGCTATATTATAAGACTACAGATAACATGAATATAAAGAAGTCCTGTGTTTTGCTCACCTAAGGATTAAATGTCCATTTTTTTTTTTTATTATCAGAATTAAATATTTTTCTGTGAAAAATTAATTTTGTGGACAGGTCATAACTGGTTCCTCAACTGTAATTCATTTGGAAAACATATCAGCCTTTATGTTCACTTTATCTAGGATAGGATAGGGATTGAAATTGAAAATTCAAGTGGAAAAAAGTGTCATTTAATGTATAATAAGGAGTGATTATTTGGTTTGAATAAAATGACCTACGTTTCTCGACTAAAGGTAACTGTATGTGTTCTAAAAAAAACATTAATTAATCACATTATCATCAAAATAAATAAATAAATAAATAAATAAATAAATAAATAAATAAATAAATAAATAAATAAATAAATAAATAAATAAATAAATAAATAAATAAATAAATAAATAAATAAATAAATAAATAAATAAATAAATAAATAAATAAATAAATAAATAAATTATTTACCTGGTTGCTGTTGATAAGGAGTACTATATATTGGTGTCTGTCCTGGAGGAAACTGTCCCAATGGCTGTGAAAGAGGATGAAAATATTTATACAAAACACATAAATATTTTAATTGTTTTTAGAAAAACAAAAAATAAAAGATATGATGAAAGTTTTGTTCACCTTTTGTGAACAAATATATGTAGAACAACATATGGAACAGAACAATTATAGAAATTGGTCTGAGGTAGAGATGCCTAGAGAAACACCCTCTTAAGAAAAAGTAAAAGGTACAAAAAAAAAGATCAATACATTGAATAAGTCTGTTAAACAGGTGTTTGCTCAAGTTTACTGGTCATTTAACATATAGAAAGAAATAATGGATTAATCAATAAAGCATTAGTTCAACAAATATTCATGTTTTTTTTACTTATATATATATCAGAAAAGAACAATAACCGTACTAGAAGAAAACAGATAACAATAACATCACATGAAAACTACTTTGATATTGCCTTAGTGTGTGAAAATTCATAAATAAAAAAACACAAAACAACAATATTACCATTCATAGTTTGCGATTTTGCCACATAAATTAGCTTTTCTTAATACATTTTATATGGTATTATAAATTGTGTCTCCATTACTACAATTTTTTTTTAAACTTAAGAAGGAAAACAAAAATCTCATCCCTACTGACTTAGTGTACACAATATTTTATTGAATAAATGTACAAAAAGTCACAAAGTTTTGCAATTTATAATTTCAGCAAGTTTAGCACTTAAACAAAAGGATTAGGATAAGACAAAATGATTATTAAAATATGTTTCCTAACAGATATAACTAATGTGAATTGCATACCTTATCTGGAATAAGTGGAGCATGACAGATTCAATTATATTACACTAAAGTGACAATTGGAATAATGCTTTACATTCAATGTAATATAGTAGTGAAATAAAGAAAAAAAGGAACATGGCTAAGCAGTGAATCTCATAGTTTTTATGATATAGTTTTGAACATATTTGAAAATTTTAATTTTAGTGTTCAGGGTTAATTCTTGGGATCAAAAACCAGAGGCTCCCAGGAGCCTGTAATCCCTCACCTGGAACCCAAATGACTTCAACTATATTTAAATTTTTTAAATTAACAGTTCAGTCTAGTTGTTATAGCTTTTAAGTTACTGTGCAAAAACTAAACATTTCTTCACTAATTTTAGTTAAGTACAATAACTCCTATAAGGTGCCATCAGACAATTTCTGAAAATTAAATGGTTTTGTAGGCCTTGTCCTTCAGGGAAATTTATAAATTTACAGTAGAACTCTAGGTGTGTTATAGACTAATTTATAATACAAAAACTGTTCATTTGTCCAGATTCATAATTAAAGGACAATAACTCCTATAAAGAGTCATCTTGCAATTTTGGACTAAGCAATCATTTGTAGGGCTTCTATTGCTGATCATTTGTGCAATTTACAGTTTCAATCTAGCTGCTACGGTTTTCAAGTTACAGGACGAAAATGGAAAATTTCATAAAAAATTGTCATTTAAGGGCAATAATCCCTATAAGGAGTCATCTGACAATTTCAGACAAATTAAGTGAATTGTAGGGCTTTTATTGCTGATCATTTATGCTATGTATAATTTCACTCTAGCTGTTATGGTTACAGGACAAAAACCTAAAATTTCATACAAATTGCCATTTAAGGGCAATAACTCCTATAAGGATACATCTGACAATTTCAGACTTATATGGTATTAATTGTAGGGCTTGTATCGTGATCATTATTGCTTTTAACAGTTTCACTCTAGTTGTTACAGTTTTTAGGTTACAGGACAAAAACAGAAAATTTCATAAAAAATTGCCATTTATGGGCAATAACTAATATAAGTTTCAGACCAATTAAGTGAATTGTGGGGCCTTTATTGCTGATCATTTGTGCAATTTACAGTTTCAATCTAGCTGCTATAGTTTTCAAGTTACAGGACAAAAACCGAAAATTTCATGAAAAATTGCCATTTAAGGGCAATAACTCCTATAAGGAGTCATCTGACAATTTCAGACCAATTAAGTGAATTGTAGGGCTTGTATTGCTGATCATTTTTGCCATTTACCGTTTCACTCTACCTCTTATAGTTTTCAAGTTATATTGTAAATACCAAAACTTTTGTCAAAAATGGTCAATAAAGGGCAATAACTCATACAAGAACTTCACACTAATAGCAACTATTGTAGACCTTAATGTGCTGATCAATTTGAAGTAAAGGTTTTCTTTATAGCTGTTATAATTTTTGAGATAAAATGATCAAAAACCTGTGTTGACGCCCATGTTCTATTTTTAGTAACAGTGGCCATCTTTGTCTATTGATCAAAACCCTGGATACTAACTTGAAACTGGGAACCCTAAGGATAATTGTGGCCAAGTTTGAAAAAAATTGGCCCAGTGGTTTTGGAGAAGAAGATTTTTGAAAAAGTTTACGACGGACGACGGAAGCCAAGTGATAGCAAAAGTCCAGGTGAGCTAAAAAGCAGATTTGTTTAGTTAGAGGAAATGGTATATCAATGAAACGCCTACTTACTTCAAGTTATAGGTAGAAAAACAGGGAACACCTATTCGTTTATAGATGGTTTTATTCAATTGTACAGAACTAACCTGAAACTGAGGTTGACCAAAGCCTGGTTGTTGTGGTTGGAATACTGCAAGCTGCTGTGCTCCGGGTAAATCTGAAATCAGGTAGAAACATTGTCAAATAAAGCATGTCAGAGTATTTCTGTGTACTGTTACAAATGAAAAACAGGGAATTTATTCTTCATCAATAGATAATAACAGATTTGTTGGAAACAGCCAGGAAATGCACAAAGAAATTTCCTGGGATACTGGAGAAATCAATATACTGTCAACTGTGTATTTAGGGCAGCTAATGGACAAAAAATATAATCTGTAAAACCAAGGGCATTTTATATAGAGGGATAAAATGCCATATTTATTCAATAAAGGCCCTTTAACTTAAAGCATCTCATATCTTTGTGTTAGTTTGCACCCTTGTTTGACAGATAAGGATATATTTTGTTTAAGTTATAGTGTCCAGTTTTAAATTCGGAAAGAGTCAAAAGGACCAATAAGAACACGGAGTTTCAACCTGAAAACTGGCAATCCACAGTACTAGTTACATTAGGTTTGAGCACATCCAAACATCCTTAAAACTGAAAATCTCAGAAATAGCCCCACAAACAAACAAATTTTTGTCTGACGCTTATACAATTTTATTGGGACATTCTGTGCCAGACATTTGGTCAAACAACTTGAAAACTGTACATTTGCATGTGAGTGAGCTTGTAGTTATGCCTATTTTGGAAAGATTGTCGTCAATCTAGAGCTCACAACCACACTAACGACATGTTCAGATTTACAGTGTAACATCTGAGCTGGTTGGTTAATATGAAAACAATAACATTAATGTCAAAACTGTACAACCCACTATAACATGTTACACAATTATACACATGAAGTGATGCATATGTTACATGCATGTACAAAAAAAATTATTAAAAAGTTGTGATAGGTAAATACCAACTGCAGAAATCCAATATACTGGTATGGTATGTTTACATTCTATCACACTTGTGGCAATCAAGATATGAACAAAAAATAACTGCATTAATGTACCTCATGAACAAACTAAATTTACATGTAAAAGCATCCAAATGATCAAAATAAAAGGTTAAAATAACTGCAATTCATGATAGTATTATCCCATTTGTATTACTAAAAGAGCATTTTTTTTCTTTTGATTTGTTACATCATGTGTTTCCTAATAATTTTCTTTTATGAAGTTATAGGTAAATAAAACCAAACATGTTTTATTTCGTATCCATGGTAAGAACTTCTGCTAATTATAGTTGATAACGATATATTGTTCTTGCTTACATATATCAAAATCAACATTTTTTTAGCTTTTATGATTTGTGATAATGTGTGAGCATTTTTCTTGTTGAAAACGTAATTAAACCATTCAATAGAGGTATAATATACTTATATAATAATAAACACAAATTTTTATTTTTTGCCCAATTTACATGACCAATAACCATTTGTTTTTTTACTCACAAAATATGACCTACATGAAATTAAAAAAATAATTATTAACAACCAGATTCACCTCGGATGCTGTTAAAAATGTTTTTAAACCAACTTTTTACTTGTTTTAAGTTAAACCACATCAGCAACAGATAAGAAAAAAAATAAATGACTAAAAATATGAATACAACATATATACAGTCAGACAATATCTTATAGAATTCTAAACGAAACCTTTCCTGTGTAGGAGTAGTTGTTAGGGTATTTCAATTTTTGAAAGGTCAACTGTCATATTAATAAAATACAACTGCTGTTGTTTTCTTTGCATTATATTCAATAGGGAACTTGAAATTTGAAGGGGAAAAGTCGATCATTCATTCATAAATTGTGCTACCCAAAACAATAATAAAAAATAAACTGTTACTGATGAAGATACAAGTATATTGCTTATAAATCATAATGAGACTTAGGAGAGAGCAAGTGATTATAATTACAATTTGATGTCAATTGTAGACATTTACATCATGAATAACAAATTGATAATGAACATTCAGAAAAAATCATGAAAATTCAGCAATTAATTTCTTTTAAAAATGTAAAATCAAAATATTGGTGCAGTACAAACAACAAACATTTCTGTAACAATTAGTGAATGGTTAATACTTTGAAAAGAAAATTGCATTTAAATTCATTATTTGATGTTTGTTTTGTTTGAATGGTGTTAAAACCAATTTAAGCAATTTTTCAGCTATATCATGGTGTCCGGTTTTTATTGAAGGAGGAAGACAGAGTACCCGGAGTAAACCCCAACCTTCGGTCGGAAAACTGACAATCCTTGTCAATTAATATTGGAGTAGAGTATAGTGAGACTCCAACACTCATCCTCAGTGTTGACAGACCATGTGATCAGTAGTAGACGAGGTACCTTAACCAGCGAGGCCCCTTCATTATTTGAAGATATAACATGCATAAAGGATCTTAGAAGGTCCCACATACAACAATGTGAATTTTTTCTTTATAATTGCGACCTTTGTGATATTGGTGAATATTTTTTTTTCAAAAGAAGTCAACAAAATTGTTTTTGAAGCACCATTCAAGTTAAAATATATTTAAACTATGTAACTATACCAGTAACAAAATGTTATATAAAGGAGTTGTCATACATCTTACATTACTTTAATTAGTTCTTAATAAAATAAACATAAGCCTAAATGGGACAACATTATGTTGAAGTTTTCAAAGACCAGTTCCCACAATGAGTAAAGATTTTAATTTTTTTTGAAGAATGAAAAATTCTAGGGGAAAAGCAAATTTGGAATTTTTTAATGAACAATTTCACGAGGAAAGCCAAGATTTATAGATTTTTCAGAGAAAATTTGACATTTTAATTATCCAAGAAACTTTCACATGATAAAACTTCATGAAAGTGAACACCTGATTTTTATATTGATTTTATGGGAATATTTTTTCTTCCTTCCATGGTGAAAAAAAAATTAAAATTAAATTCAACAAAAAATTTTTACATATGAAACATTGCGCCCGGTGCGGGATCCGGGTGGCCAAAAGAATAGACCGCAGTCGCGCTAGCTTGTCGTAAAAGGCGACTAAATAGCGCCCAGTACCCTGACGTGTCAAGTCGGTTTGCCTAAAGACCGACTGGGATGTGTGCCCCAGGTGGTTGAATGGGGTACCCCTGGCAAGCTGGGGTTGTCAGGCCATAATATGGAAAACCTGACCGCAAACCACATTAGTGCACCGTGTTGGGAAAAATGCCATGTTCCTCGCACGTTAAAGAACGCTGCTGAAGTATTCGCTATGAGTAGGGATTTCGATCCCACTACAGGAGGCTGAATTGCCCGACCCTATCCATCCTCCCATTTGCCAGTGGCAATCAAAAATCCGTTACCCCTATTTTTCCTTGTGTCCCATCCCATTTTCATTCATCATCATTTCATGTTTGTTTTATCATCCATTTCATGTTCATCGCCTGAATATAGCTGAAATAATGCTGCTCAGGCGTTAAACACCATTAATCAATCAATCAATCATATGAAACATTGCAGATAAAGCACACTACTTAATGAGAAACTAAAAAAATTAATCTACAAATTATCTCCCCTCCATCAACTATCTGAATTTTATAAATATTTGTTGTGGAAATGAATGTTGTTTTCGGTTTATAAAAAAAATATCATAGAACCATTCTATTCTTGAATTAACTTTAACTCTCACATTCCAGTTTCTTTTCTTTCTATACATTTATACATTAAGATTTATTATATACTTCTTAATTAACTTATGTTTAATTCCCTGGTAGGACTACTGGAATTACATGGACAGGTAGGATGTACATTTATACATTAAGATTTATTATATACTTCTTAATTAACTTATGTTGAATTCCCTGGTAGGACTACTGGAATTACATGGACAGGTAGGATGTACATACTCTGAAGGAATGCTGGCTGGGCCTGGGACATGATTGGCTGTTGCATATACTGTTGAGCCATTGGCTGGACCACTGGTTGAGCAGGATGTGGATGAACAGGTTTGGGTTTGGTAAACTTTGGCTTTGTAGAATGATGTTGTGGTGGACTCTCTGATATTGGCTGTGGTGATTCTGGTTCCTATAAATAGTAACAGGCAGAGAGGTATCAATAATCTTGTAAAATCTATATTTCTGTGATGAATTAACCTAGATATTTATGTGTTACGCTGTACAACATTCATTATTAGCTCATGTTTATTGATCGGCAATTTTTGTAAACAGAACAGATGTTCAGAGTCATGCCATTTACTGTGATTGTCAACTATGGAATCAATACTACGTCATCAAATAAAAAATTTTGTTAGACATTTTATTCATTACAATATACTGCAATGAACTTTGCAATATTAATACTTTTCTATAAGCCAGCTTTATCACCTAATTTAAAAATGGACCGACCCCAAAATATAGCTGAAAAACGTGAAACCAAACACATGAAAAAGCTCTTTACTTTAAAAAAAACATCAAGCATTGTAAATAAGATGTTACACCAGAGAAAAACTGTGGTTATCAAGGCTGTGACTAGGACTTAATTTTTTACACATATTCATTCTGATATAAAGCTATTAGCAATTTAGCACTTTTATCAAAACAGTTAGAACTCTACAATATATTACAAAGATGAATATTTATCTTACAACAAATGTAGTGAATTCATCTTCCGAAATACTGAACATTTAATGGTATCCCATAATTTTATGTGAGACAAAAAGAATGACTTTCAGCAAAACATAATTTCAATCCAAGATTTGTGTTATCTTGTCTAAATGACACTGTAGAAGTTTTGATAAATGATAAACAGAATTTTAAATAACTTTTTCTTTGATTTATACACCGCATTCACACCAGATCTCTACATTAAGCTACATTAGTGGTGTATTAATTAAATAAATTACAGATGTCTCAACAAACACTTACAATAGAGCCTTCTTCATCCTCCTCTCCACTGTCGTCTGTAACAGTAACAGGAGCAGCACCTCTCAGAGGCAGCACAGACTGTCCCATCTTTGCCATCTTCGAAATCAGTCTGGCCTTGCCAGATTTACCAGTCTGAATGTGTAAAATGACATGACAGTTAAAAATATGGTTATTTGTGAGTGTTTTGATTGTCAGAATTTTCTGTATCTAATATTAAAATGAAATTTTAGGTCATTTCAAATTTCTCCATGTATGTTTTTTTTAAAGCCAAATCACTCTTATTGGCTACACCATCTACAATTTTTTGTATTATGCTCTATGCACTGTTTGCAAAATCCCCTTACCATCTATAGAAAACAATTTATCCAGCAGTCAATAAAGATATATAAATAAATTTTTGCCATATTCGTTTAATGACTGAATAAAGTTTACTGGTACCCTTGTCATAGGATGAAACCATATTTAGTATTCTGTTCTGGTTTACAAAATGTTGTCAAGTACAATATTTGTTTGTGACTTCAGGCCACAATTAGAATACATGCAAAAATTTCCAGTAAGAAATTAGCTAGAAGTGCAATTTGTCATGTTTTCCTTTAATGTATTTTAGGAGCCTAATATTTCTACATGTTTCTTAGGCTCGTACAATTATTTTATATATTTTATGAAAATGTACGAATATTGGATACATAAAACCTCAAAAACCACTAAGTCTATTATATGGCACATATATTTGTATCATGTTAAAACATTTTCTGGCATTCAACTGGACTACTTAATGTAAGGTCTATTGTTTGAATGGAGTTTCATGCAACTTTCATTAATTTAGCAGTGACATCATGGAATTCTATTTTAATTGGGGGATGAAGCTACATTGCATGGTGAGAACCTTTGAAGTCTGGCAGTAAAACTGTCAATTCTTGTGAATTCCAGCTACATTTGTGCACTCTAGACGACATGATTTTAAGGCCAGTGTACCTACTGATGATGAAGAAGCTGACATTTGTTCTGTGATTGATCTTGTTCTTTCTTTAACTGTATGTTCATCATGATCATTAACAGGACTAGGAGTGGAATCAGGAGCAGGGGATGGAGACGGTGATCCTCCTTTGTCACCTTTAATCTGAAATAACATAAGCGATGCTTTACTTTAATTGATATATTATGCATTTAGATTACAGTCGAGGACTGGGTTATCTAGCGTCCGGTGTTTCCGTGCATGTAATGTATCTTCCAGTTTCGGATTTATTTTAAAAATATATATTTAATTTAACCTTTCATGGACAAATTGTGGTCTTTAAATTACATTTTTATTACAATAAATACGTTACCATCATAAATTTAGATATTCTCCCTATTCGCAGCTTGTGAACCGGAAGTACTACAAATAAAATACCCTTTGAGACAACCCCCATTCCCACCTGGCGCATGCGCACCCATACTCTCCATCATTTTTTCCGGTTTCACCAAACAGCTTGCACGTGAATTTGTTGCAGTCTTAGTCTGTAATATACGGAAGAGTTTGTGAAGATTTATTGTATAATAATTATATTATTACTTAATTTTGTGAAGAGTTCAGGTAATATTTAGAAAAATTAGACTTACTTGAACATGTCAATGTCACAAAACATCGGTGACAAGGAGGAGGACGGAATAGAATTGTCACCGTGGCGGTCATTGACCACCACGGATGAATTTTGGGATAAGAGTGTAGCCCCTGATGCTTCCTTTCTTCCAGGGTTTACTGCTTCCGCCCCTCGTAGCTCGGCCTCTCAGCTTAGGCTTTCGGCGGTTAATAAGGCTACCCATACCATTACAAGACCAGTAGACTCCGTGGTAAGTTCGGTGGTAAGTTCTGTCTCCACTTCTGAGACTTTTCCCACGGGAATAAGGAGTGATTCCTTTACCAGGTCAAGGTGGCCTTTAAATTATCAGTATCCACCTCTGCCGGGCTACCCCCCTTATGACCCTTTTTCCTTGCCCCCTGGTTGGCAAGGTTCTAGGGACATGGCTAGTCGGGTGCCTTTAGAGTCTTCCCCTAGTGAAGATATAAAGGCCCTGACATGTTCTATTTCCAAGTTGCAAGCGGTGGTTAATGCCCAATTCTTGCAATTAGGGAATCGAATATCTCTCCTGGAAAATAGGACTCCTTCTTTTTCTGAGTCATCCAATTTAGCTACCCAGGCGCCTACTGCTATCCAGGAGGAGAGTGATAGCATTTCTCTGGCTCCTCGTAGTCAAGAAGCGGTTTTCTTGTCAGAGGATGAGGATTCTCTTTCTGCAACAGCAGATCCTATATCTCCTGTTGCACAGGATTCTCCATCTTCGGTTCCAGATTCTCTGAGGAATAGGGTGTATGCCATTCAGAGGGGGCTTGGTAGCTTCCCTCTTTCCTCCCCTCCTCATAAGACCATTCCACCGTCTGATTTTATGACGTGTTCTGGTCTTGTTAAGGACAACCCTAAGGGTTATAGGTCCTTTCCAGAGTCTGGACATTTCAAGTCTGCCTTCTTGACTATTAATTCTACTTTCC
The DNA here is from genome assembly GCA_944474755.1 of Limnoperna fortunei. Taxonomy (NCBI): domain Eukaryota; kingdom Metazoa; phylum Mollusca; class Bivalvia; order Mytilida; family Modiolidae; genus Limnoperna; species Limnoperna fortunei. Next base: position 15,848,586 of record OX104114.1, on the reverse strand, counting down.
AGGAGTTAGCTTCTTCAACTCCTCAGAAGTTCACTGGTTTTGGTCCTCTGTCTTTCCCAGGTAAGGTCAAGCCGAGGGATTTTGAGATCCACGGTTCTTCCATGGGAAAGTTGGCCCCAGCAGTTGATAAGGCTTTTTCTGGGGTTTTGGGTTCTAAACCAGTGGACGGTTTGAGGTTATCTCAGGCTTTGTGGGCAAAGTCGGAGAACAACCTCAGACTTTTGTCTTCAGTACTCCAGAATGCTGAGCATTTTTTGGCAGCGGCTGGAACCTTGCTGAAAGACAAGGGAGAGGAGTTTAACGAGCTTAAAGCTTTTCTCCTGCAAGTGGATGGTAGCCTAGGGGCCTCGCAGTTACTGTTGCTTGGCACTCTGGCTAACTTTTCCTTTGCCAAGAGGCAAGAGATTTTAGAAAAATCTCCCGTCTCTGAGGTTTTGCAGGAGTCGTTGTTATTTTCTCCTCTTTTTCAAGAGAAGTTGTTTGGGATGTCCTTGGATAAACTTCATACTGAGGTTAACAAGGCCCCTCACACTGTGAAAGTTGATGTTCAACTTTCCGATGGTAAGAGGAAAGTGTCGACGTCTCAGTCACACTCCTCCTCTGCCAAACCTCAGGGTTCAGTATCTCGGCCCACACTTGGTGGGAAGAGATCAGCTAACCCTAGTTCTGTTGTTCCTTCTTCTTCTGCTGGCAAGAAGCGCAGATTTGTGAGGAGGAAGAAACAGCAGAAATGATGGGCTTTCCCCTCCGGTAGTACTTCCCCGGGTTCCCTTGGAAAAGGTGTTTTTTACTACTCCTCTTCCTGGGATCCCAGTGGGGGGCAGGTTGTCTCACTTTCTTCCTCAGTGGCAACTGATTACAGAAGACAAGTGGGTTCTTTCAGTACTACGGAGGGGACTGGGACTTCATTTTCAGGAGGTCCCCCCATTGTCGTCAGTTCCCTTGGATCTTTCCCAGACAAGAGATTCTGTCAAGAATCGATTGTTGCAGGAAGAGGTGGGAACCCTGCTTCAGAAAGGTGTGTTGGAGGAAGTTATTCCACCAATCAGTCCAGGTTTTTATTCCCGTCTATTTTTGGTTCCCAAAAAGAACGGGAAAATGAGACCGGTGCTAGACCTTTCGGCCCTGAATCGGTTCTTGGTGGTTCCCCATTTCAAAATGGAAACCAACAGGTCAATCAGGGCATCCATCCTTCCTGGGATGTGGACTACCTCTCTAGACTTGACCGATGCCTACTTCCATATTGGAATAGCACACAGGTTTCGGAGGTATCTCAGGTTGGTGTGGGCAGGCAAGGTTTATGCTTTCAAAGCAATGCCCTTCGGCCTTTCCACGGCCCCTTTGGTATTTACAAGAGTGTTTCAGACGGTTGTGGCTTTTCTTCACACCCAGTCGATTTTCATTCACTCTTACCTCGACGATTCTCTGGTGAAGAATCAGTCTTTTTCTCTTCTGGAAGAACACACCCAATTTGTAATCCATCTTCTTTTGAAATTGGGATTTCTGATTTCTTGGGAGAAATCAGACATTCTCCCCAGTCAAGATTTCATTTTTCTCGGGGAAAGGTACCTTACAGTCTTGGGCCTTGTTGTTCCTCCAGAGGAGAAAATTCTGAAGTTACACCAGCTAGTGATCGAGATTTCGCAAGCCTCTTCTATCCCTGCTCGACGTTTCCTTCAGTTAGTGGGTTTCCTGATATCACTGATGGACATAGTACCATTGGGTCGTCTTCACATTCGACCTATTCAGTGGTATCTCATGGAGTTTTGGCATCCAGCATCTCAGGAATGGGAAGCTCTCATTCCTGTGCAGCCTCAACTTCTCCCTCATCTCAATTGGTGGTTACAGAGGGAGAACCTTCTAAAAGGTTTACCTCTAGATCCCCCGGCTCCAAAACTGACGCTGTTCACAGACGCCTCCCTTTCAGGTTGGGGCGCTTATCTGGAAGGCAGGTCAGTTTCAGGCCTTTGGTCTCCTCTCGAGTTGGAGGATCACATCAATGTTCTAGAGATGAGGGCAGTTTTGCTGGCCCTGAGACACTTCATAGAAGTAGTTCAGGGTCAGCCTCTGTTGATAGCCACAGACAATTCAACTGTGGTGGCTTATCTTCAGAACCAGGGCGGAACCCACTCTTACCCTCTGTTTCTTCTCTGCAGAGAGATTCTTCTGTTTTGCAACAGAATCGATACTTCTCTGACAGTGAGGCATGTACCAGGCAGACAGAATCTTGTAGCAGATCTTCTATCTCGCTCTCAGAATCCTGTGAATACGGAATGGGAATTACATCCAGCAGTTTTTCAGCAGATCATTCTGTTGTGGGATCGTCCCCACATAGATCTGTTTGCAACCAGTTTAAATCACAAACTGGAAACCTATGTATCTCCCATTCCGGACGACAAGGCGATAGCAGTAGATGCTATGTCGATTCCTTGGAAAGGGATGTTCAGTTACATGTTTCCTCCCTTTCGTCTCCTTCCCAGAATTCTGTACAAGATTCGCAAGGACGGTTGCAAGACCATTCTTATTGCTCCAGCCTGGCCGAGACAGAGTTGGTTTCCAGATCTGCTGCAGTTGTCCTGTGCAAATCCTCTTTGTCTTCCTCTTCGGAAGGATCTATTATCACAGTTCAAAGGCAGGAAGCTACACTCAGGTGTTCAGCTTCTACGTCTTCACGCTTGGATGCTATCAGGTCAGGAATCAGAAAGAGAGGCTTTTCTGGCAGGGCAACCAAGCGTATCTCTGGATCAGTTAGACAATCCACAGGGGCCATATATGATTCCAAGTGGTCAATCTTTTGTTCTTGGTGTAACTCGAAACAAATTGATCCTCTCTCAGCCTCTGTACAACAGTTAGCTGATTTTTTCATTTTTCTTTTTGAGGATCAAGGTTTTGCACCATCTACTATTAAAGGTTATAGGTCTGCTATTTCCAGAACTATTCACCTTTCTGGAGGTGAGAATTTTGGAGAAAACCAGTTTTTGTCTCTCCTTATTAAAAATTTTTACTTGGAGCGTCCCAAACAGAGACGTTTGGTTCCTCCTTGGGACTTGGCTGTAGTTTTGAAAGCCTTACAGCTTTCTCCTTTTGAACCTTTGTCCTCTACTAGTTTCCAACATTTATCTTATAAATGTTGTTTTCTTCTGGCCTTAGCTTCTGGACGAAGGAGGAGTGAGATTCATGCTTTTTCTATTTCTGAATCCTGTATGCGATTTACAGCAGACAAGACTTCAGTGACACTGTTAACAGATCCTTCTTTCCTAGCCAAGAATCAATTGGCAGACAAAGGCTCTGGGATTATCACCATTCCATCTTTACCTGCAGTGGCCGGTGATAAGACTTTGTGTCCAGTTAGAACTTTGCTGGAATATTTATCTAGGTCTTCTAGCCTGAGAAGACCTAACTCTACCCGTCTATTTATACCTATTAAAAAGGGAGTGCAGGATATTTCAGCAAAAACCATTTCTACTTGGATTTGTCAAACTGTCCTTATGGCTTACAAATCCTTTCCTCCTAATACTTTATCTAAGCATAAAGTTAAGGCACATGAAGTAAGAGCGTTAGCCTCCTCCTGGAATATTTTTAATTCCTCTTCTTTATCTGAGGTTTTGTCAGCTGGTTATTGGAGGTCAGACAGTACCTTCTATAACCACTACTTGCGCTCTATGCCCCATCATTGTGACAACCTCTTTGCTTTGGGACCTTTGGTTACTGCTCAACAGGTGGTGGTTCCCCCCAATTTTGAGGGGGATTCAGCATTACGTTAAATTCAGTTTATATCTAAATTTATGATGGTAACGTATTTATTGTAATAAAAACTCAATTTTTAGAATTAAAATTTGGTTTTGTAAAATAAATACTTACCATCATAAATTGAAGGTCCCTCCCACCTCCCCTTCATCCCCCTCTGGGAACTAGCTGTTTGGTTCACAGAAAATGATGGAGAGTATGGGTGCGCATGCGCCAGGTGGGAATGGGGGTTGTCTCAAAGGGTATTTTATTTGTAGTACTTCCGGTTCACAAGCTGCGAATAGGGAGAATATCTAAATTTATGATGGTAAGTATTTATTTTACAAAACCAAATTTTAATTCTAAAAATTGAGTTTTTTCTACATTTAATTCAGCAGCTTAATTTTTATAATCATTCGTTTCTTAAATATGACAAAAAACGCTAACCTGAAAGACACAATCTTTAAAACTGCAATCAGTCTTTAGTATATCAATGACTGTGTGATTTCTTTTATTGTAAAAATTTAACTGTTTCATCAATGTTTCACTTAAGAATTGTTACATATAAATATCTTTTCTAAATTCAATCCTGTATTGATTTTTTATGCACATGCGCGATATCTCCTGACATACCATTGTTTACATAAAACCAGGTCATGCTGAAAACGACAAAATTCAAAACTTTAACAAATTGGTTTGTTTGTTTTAAAAATAATATATTCAAAGATTACAACATTCAATTTTCATTATGAAATATTTTTTTTGAAACTAAAAAAATGTACAAAAATTTCTTAAGTGCGCGATAACACCGGACTGCTCTGTACCACAAGAATGACTCTTTTGTGGTTTTACATTCAGCAATTTCAGTTTCCTGGCATCTAAATTTTCGATAGGTGATAGCATGGTCCCCAGTGAAACGCCTGGCTTCTGGTAGAAAAACTGGCAAATATTGAGAATTGAGGTTACAGTCCTACACACCTTGTCCAAAGCATGACTCAACAGACTAATCAATAGCCAAAATATAAACTATATTTTCACCCCCAGATAACTCAGGACCACATCAGAAGTAAATGAAAAATGAATTATCAAGTAATCAACAACTGATGTGATTTTACTCACTCTCATAATAGTAATTTCAAACACCAGTGTAGAGTTTGGGGGTATCTTGCTACCAGAGCCTTTACTTCCATATCCTAGAGATGGTGGAACTATGAGCAGTCGTTTGGTTCCTTTCTTCATTCCAACTACTCCTGTGTCCCATCCCTGAAAAAAAACCAGATATAATAATAAAATATCACAGGTGTGGACAATGTTGAAATCTGTCACAGAAAATCCTGAATAAATTGAAATATATATCACAGCAACCAGGTTATATAAAAGGACTTTATCAATGTGTAAAAGCTTTTGTTTATACACAAAAATAAGTAATCTTGACAGACTAACATTGTTAGCAAATGTTGATTTATAAATCCAAAATAACAATATTTTCTGTTATTCCATACTTAAAAAAAATATACATATTCATGTCTGTTGCTATTCTAATTCAGAAAAGAATTCATAAACATAATTTGTGTTAGTTACACCATTGATATACTTGCCTTTATTACTTTGCCTTTACCTATCTGGAACCTGAACATCTTGTCTGATTTCACATTGCTGTCAAATTCCTACCAACAAATATAACCAAGTTTATTAAATAAATACTGTTACATTTTAAAAAGTTGACAAAGATTTTTTCACACAGTAGCCTTGGCTTACCATGCATTACTATTGTAAAAATAAAACATTATTTTCACATTGGATCTGTTAAAAATAAAAGTTCTCTTATAATGAAGTTTTCAGCTATATCATGGTGTCCAGTTTTTATTGGAAAAGGAAGCCATAGTACCCACGAGAAAACTCTAACCTTTGGTAGGAGAACTGGCAATCCTTGTCAATTAGGATTGGAGTCAATTGCCCCTGCCTAGTGAAACTCGAACTGCACTGAAGTGTTGATGGACAATGCGATCAATGGTAGACTAACTACATTTGCCACTCTGCCATGTGATCAATAGTAGACTAACTACATTTGCCACTCTGCCACCCAGGCCCCCCACATATTTTATAGACCAATCAAGAATCAGCATATATTAAATACAATAATATGATATTACCTGTCCAATGGCATTGTTGGTAAGTAACCATCCTGTATATTTAACCTCTACAGAGGAACCAGTCTCAATACCAGTTCCCTCTCCAACATTCATGTCTTGTGACACAACTGCATCAAGGGCTGGACCAGCACTCAGGGCTTTAGCTAAAGCAATCTATGACAAACAAGAACATTTAAGCAATATAGTAAGAACAAGTAATAAAGATTAGTTCTAACATTAATTCAAAAGCTCTCCCCACTGTTATTTAATGCATATTCTACAATCCAATGCTTGTCTTTCCAAACATATTTCATCACTCACCATTAGTATATATTAAGGCACATTTCACCAGTGGTAGAGGGCAAAAATTGGAACATGGACATGATGTTACAAGACTTGCTTTTGTTTGTTGAATGGTGTTTAGCGTAAATTTCAGCAATTATACAGCTATATCACAGTGTCCAGTTTTTATTGGGGGAGGAAGCAGGAGTACCAGGAGAAAACCCTCTAACTGCGGTATGAAAAATGGCAATCCTTGTCAATTAAGATTGGAGTCGAGTGCATTCTGCCTGCAGTGAGAATCGAACCCGCAATCTTAGTGTTGACTGACCATGTGATCAATTGGAGATTAACAACTTTAACCACTCGGCCACCGAGGCCCCTTATGTCACAAGACTTGCAGGTATAATACAAAGTGGAGACACAGAAAGATGTCTCGCCTAAATTTCGCATCAGTAACAAAAAAAAAATTATGTCATAAGCATTAAATTGTTATCATTTAAAATATACATTGCATGGTTACAGAGAAACCGACCTAATCGTAAAACTTTAACTTAGTCACTGGACCATAAAATTGAGGTCATGGTCAGTTGAAACCTATGAGACAGTCATGAACTAATCATTAGCAATCTATAGACCAAATACTTTCATCCTACCATGCATGGTTACAGAGGAAGTGCCCCAATTCAAAAACTTTAACATAGTCGCTGGACTGTGAAATTGAGGTCAAGGTCAGGTGATACCTACCAGACAGTCATGTACTATTCATCAGCAACCTATATACCAATATTGTCATCCTAACATGCTTGGTTACAGAGAAACTGCCGTAACCCAAAAACTTTAACGTAGTCGCTGGACCGTGAAATTGAGGTCAAGGTCAGGTGACACCTACCAGACAGTCATGTACTATTCATCAGCAACCTATATACCAAATATTGTCATCCTACCATGCGTGGTTACAGAGGAACTGCCGTAACCCAAAAAACTTTAACTTCGTTGCTGGACAGTGAAATTAAGGTCAAGGTCAGGTGACACCTACCAGACAGTCATGTACTAGTCATCAGCAACCTATATACCAAAGATATGACGCAAGATGTCCAAGTGTTTACGCCGCTGCCGGATTCCCATACATATGTCTCGCCTGCAGCGACTATCGTCGCAGGTGAGACAAAAATACAGATAAGCATTTACCTACATTATTTTTATAAATTAAGTTGACATGTGTTGCCATCAATTGTGGACTTGTGTTTAAGGTAAAACTACATGAGTTCTGGTCAAATTTAAGGTATATTTTATCACCCAAATCTGGCAAACTAAGTCATATTTCACTGACCAATACATACTTCCCCCAATGACTTCTGTAAATCAAAATATATTTTATTACTTACTACAACAAGAATAAGAGTTAAAAATTGCTGAAGTGATATGTAATTATATCTACCTTTGCAATCACTTTTTCATCTAACACTGCAATACACCTATTTATCTTACTTTCAAATATAGAAAAATATGCAATCATTACATTCTTACATTTTTAGCAAACTCTTCAACATTTTGTTCAGAATCAAACATTAAGGACCATGTTTGTCTACTGTCATCATACATAATGGCATAGTTATTAGGCTGTACCTGTAAATACAGAAAGGCATTTCTAAATTTATGTAAATAGTTTTAATACAACATTGATTCTGATTGGTTATGGTAAGTTTGAAGAGGTACTTGTAATGTTTTCCAAGATGAACATCATTTTCATGATATAAAAAATCCGTTCATATTTTTAGGATAACTAAGTATAAATGTAACCTCATAATCTCCTCTTTATTCCAACATTCTTCTACATGTATCTTGTAAAACAAAAAATACTCTATACTACACAAGTGAACATAAATTGGTGAGTTTTTTTTTTCTAATATTGCATTCTTAAATCCAGCAAATCTGTAGATTTTGAACAAGAGTAAGCACAAGGTAGCTGATACAAATGGCTATATTTTGTGTGCCCACGAAATCTCTATACTTTAATGGTGGCAGTCAAAATTTCTTCTACATTGGTCCATCCCTCTTCTCCAGCTATTTATTAATGGTTTTTCAGGACAATTTCTTTATCAATAATAAACACATAATGCATTTGCAACATGAAAAAAGTTTGAAAAAAAGTTAAATATACAAATTCTTTGTAATTTTTATTGGTATTACATATTTAATCAGAAAGTCAAGGCAAAACAGTTAGACCAGATTTTCAAGTCTCTTCCGTGAACCATTGGAGCAACATGAGGAAGCGTGTCTAAAACAACAGGGCAACTTAAGGTATCAAAGGATGAATGTCGCCCACTTCGCCCAGTATGGTGGGCCTAGACTTTGTATCAAGTGTAGAAATAAATTTGTTCAAATCTAATGCAGTGAATACTTACAGTGAAACTAAAAGATGTTGTAATTTTGGCATGTGTGACCTGCTGTTGCTTGGACACATATAATAATACTCTGTACTAAAAAAATAAAAGGATTATTTGTATATGTCAGTGTTAACAGAAGAAACAAATTTGATAGAGGTGGATAAAGGGACTACATTACACAACAATTACAGTTATCTCCCTTGATGTGATTATGGAAATGATTATCATGTCTACTTTGTTTTAAAATGTATAATTAAAAAACTTGGAATATACTTATTCAATCAATTTTGCTTTGTGCTGACAAAATCCTTTTAAATGTAATGTAAGGCTGCCCTTTTTAACTTACATCAAGAATAGAATGATTGGCAAGAATAGCAGCTCCAAGTTTTCCTTGAGTTGTATATTTTCCATCTACACTGAAAATTAAATGTATATGGTAATTAACAAAGTAGGGCAAAGAAAAATCTTAGTCATTATTTCATGCTACGTTGTATATACTGGTACCTACAAGAGACACTGCAATCATTCATCAACAAAGATTTACATTCAATAAATTTAAGCAAAACTGTATACCAAAAATATATTCCAGAACATATAACCTTTTGTTGTAATTGTAAAAGTACCTCTTATACCTATACTTCTACTATTGCACCTAAGGTTTTTATAAATCAATGACCTGAAAGTTAAACCGTATTATGAAAGTTTACAGTATTTAATGACTCATCTGGTAGAAATCTTTGTGGTCTCCTGTACATGTGATTTCTGACTAGCATGCTTCTTTGTAACAATAATATATTTACAATTTTATAATAAACTCAAGGAGTTCATGATTTAAAAAATTTTAAGTAAAGACCAAACATTTTAAACTGAAATAGTACATGTACTTCATGAACAGCTAATGATCACTATTACTAATACATCAAACATAAAAAAGTCCCACTACCACCCTCATCAGTAATATAGAATGGTAGTTACTTTTAATACTGAGACTAACAATATCATGTGGAACATGCAGATGAGACCATCAGCACGAGTAGATATTCCATGTGATATTGGCGGTCTCTAAATGGAAAGTGATGATCATTATAGATTATTTACGTTTATTTAAATGAGATGCGTTTTCTCGTCCATATCTCATCGAAGGGTGACAGCCCTGAGATAAAATGACGAGAAAATGCATTGAGTTTCATAAGATGTAAAGTAAATAATCTGTTTATCGCTGTTTTGTAACATTGTGACGTCACAGTGACAGTGTTTATAAACAATGCTTTGACAGCGAGCTGAGATGGGCTTATCTCACGCTAGTAGAGTGAGCTGGAATAATATCGCAGACAAAGATCAAAGGAAAATACTGCAAAATAGCGATAATTCTGTTTATTGCCATGTCAATTTCAGCATTTATTTCGTTTTTATTTCAAGTTTATTTTATGCAATACTTTCTGTTGCATAAACCTGGGGTAAAGCAGCTCCAACTTGATATGTGTGCAATGATATTTTCACTCAAACCATTAGACGAATGCAGATTAAATCACTCTGCACATTTCTTATGTCAAAATATCTGTCAACAGGATGATAATTAGATCAAAGAAAAACATACAAATTACTGATAAACAAAAGTTACAAATATATAGTCACAAATGTTAGTTTTTAGAACCTTATTTTTACAATTATTTGACAACTATGCATATGATTGACAAATTAACAATTATTGAATACTAAGAATGTAGACTCACTATTTATAAGCATTAACGGCAGAAGCAAACAACACACCAGGTGCTCCCTCTGTCTGGCCTGCTGCTGGCTCTGTAAGTTGTAAAATATTGAAATATTTAAAGTATTGTTAAGTTACAGTACATAACTTTGGCTTGTGTGCTTTGATATGTAAACAACAATGACATGATAAGGACAAATGTTGCTAGCACACCAATAAAGTCATAATATAAATATAATATGATTATTTAACATTTATTATCCTCACAAGTCAGGGTTTCTGTGTCCATATGTGTCCACAAAACCCTGACAAACTTAGCTAGGAAATTTCCGAGCTAGAACATGTTCGTATGACATAAATCTTTCAAAATATCAACTAATGAAATTTCTTGAAAGAAGCAAGTGTTTGGCAGTAGTCATTATTACTCATTCTTGAATGTGAAGAAAACGTAACACAAATAAATAATAACGTGGTAATAACCAACTATTAACCCTACTGTACAAAATACACTGATTTTCACATGGTCTGCGCAACACATCCGTTTGGTTCATTTACAATCGACATCGGGATATCCCTTAACCAAGTAGTGAATGAAAGAGAGCTTTTGATTGGCTACATTATGGCCTGATGTAGCCAATCAAAATAGTGACTTCTAGCCTGGGAATTTCCTAGCTAAGTTTGTGAGGGTTTCGTAGACACATGTGGACACAGAAACCCTGACCTGTGAGGATGAACATTTATAACATTTAACACAACTGTTATTGTGTTATTGTTTGTTTGAATGGTTTTTATTCCACTTTCAGCAATTTTTCATCTACTAGTATATCATGAGACATTAGAAAAAGCAATAAAAGGGTGACTACTCTGTAATTCTCTTGGAAAAATGAGTGGCTTTAATTTGGTACAGACTTAAGTCTAAATTTGCTAAAGTCATGTTAAAATTTCGTACATTGCTAAATTGTCTTAAAATCATATGGTTTACATCTCTTTTAGTTAAAAATTAAAAAATTCCTGTTTAATCCATAAAATTATCTAGAAATTGACTTATTTATTTAAAAAAAAAGACTGAGGTAATGACAGTCTTCCACTAGAATTATCAATACATGATTAGACAACCTTCTTTTATATTATAATTGTTGTTACAAGAAGTCCCCTGAACGGTTTTATGGATCAAAACAACTTTTAGTTAGACAATTACATCATGTACATTGAAAAATTTATTTGATGTTAAAAAATGACATTTCTTTTAATTAAATATATTTCGGACTATTAAACATTTTTTACACATTAGTTTTACAATCATGAGGAATCCACTGTATATTAATATGCATGCACAATCAAAGTAAAACATTGAATACATGTTTATCAAACAATAAACGTGCAGTGTTGATGGACACTCTTTATGGTTAAAATTAAGCATTGATAATACACTCGTTTCAAATTTTAATACATGGTTTGAACCTTGCACTTGCAGTTGCACTCCTGAAGATTTTTTTTAAAGAAAGAATTCTTGACCGGTACAAAGATAATTCAATATGAACATTAAGTAGTTAACTAATAAACTTTTAATTTTTGTATACATCAATAAGATAATCTGCTATAGACTAGGATCTGAAAAAAAGGGGGGTGGGTGGGTAATGAGTTGCTTGGAAGAAATATTAATGTCAGCATCTGCATCCAGAAAGACAAAAGTCTCTCTTTAATGGGCAAACACCAGAATGTTTCAAGTAATGAGTGCAGTTCAATCATGCTCCAAAAGACTTCCAAACTCTGCTACTACTAATATAAAATAGCATGGGATAAACATTCTGCAAGCCATATTATGACTTTAAAAAAAAAGACATTTAATTCATCATAGAAAATGGTTGTATGCAAGCACTTAGCTGGACTCATCTGCGATATTTGGGACTCAAGAAATTTTTTAGGACTCACCACTTTCAAAAGTGCTGAGTCCAGGACTCACCATAAAAAAATCCTACAAGTATCACTGCAGACAAGTTAATTTTTCATGTTCTCAAACATAGAACAATTAATAGGGGTGGGGTAGAGGTGGTCTTATACAACAGTAGCATTATGCATCAATGGTATTTTGTTGACATTATGCTTTATGTTGTCAATTTTAGAAATCATTTAAGTCATTCAGATGTTATCCTTATAAGTATTATAAGTCAAATAGACTCCAGCAACAATACAATCAACGCTAGCAGGTTCTCTGTACCTTTTGGTTTTGGCTGTTTCGGTGCTGTGTATGTTAACGATTCATTTCCACCCTGGGTAGTGGCTTTATCTATTCCAAACAAATTGGCTAATCTAGAGCTAAAAAAATAAGAAGCAGATTTAACATGTTTAAGATGGTGCAAAATTGTTAAGTAATATGCAGTATTCTACACTTTCCCATTCAACACTGCTGTACAGGAGTGCTTTATTTTGTGGCTGTGCTATCTGATCTACCACAATGCTTTAATTTCATGCAGCAGGGATATAAAAACAGTGACACTTTGTTACTATTTCCTGTTGCATTGTTTATTCAACGGATTAAAGCTGTGAGCAATACCTCCCATTACAGATGTAAACATAATGATGACACTGGCGCTCGATAAACCAAATTGCTAGTTAACATTAACACTTCTTTAAAATCTTATGCAAAAATGTTAATAAAATAAGACAAATTAAGTATGTGGGTTACGTAATTGTCAACTTGCAATTGATTTCTCCAACACAAAAAATTCCATATGGTGGTAACATAAGTAGAATTTTACATGTACAGGGATCCTTGCAACGCGTCTAGATGCGTATTGTACGCGTCTTTTCAGTTCTGGACGCACCTTTTTTACATCTAATGCGTCCCAGTACGCATCCGCGTCAGTTGTCAGACGCGTACGAATATCCGTCATGTCAATTCCGTCTCCGATGTGCTATTACACGTTCTTACAAATGGCAATCGGATCACCTCGGTTATTTCCGCCTATGGTCGGAAAGTAATCGAGGTCACTTTCTCGACCCTTGACGGAAATGGCCGAGAGATGTTCCGATTGTACAAATGGTGATCGATTTTTACCTGTTTCGTCCTATTCTCAGCAGGTAGCAATCGCTCAGGCAGCAAATATGCTTTAATTAAGATGTTTATTAAACAATAAACGTGCATTGTTGATAGACACTCTTTATAGTTAAAATTAAGCGATGACAATACTCTCGTTTCAAATTTTAATACACGGTCGGAACCTTGCAGTTGCACTCCTTACGATTTTTTTTTAAAGTAAGAATTCTTGACCGGTCCAAAGATATCTTCAATATGAACATTAATTAGTTATCTTATAAACTTTTAATGTTTGTATATATCAATAAGATAATCTGCTATAGACTAGGATCTGAAAAAGGGGGGTGGGTGGGTAATGAGTTTTAGACTAGGATCTGAAAAAGGTGGGTGGGTGGGTAATGAGTTTTTCGGAAGAAATATTATGTCAGCATCTGCATCCAGGTAAGACAAAAGTCTCTCTTTAATGGGCAAACATCAGCATGTTTCAAGAAATGAGTGCAGTTCAATCATACTCCAAAAGACTTCCAAACTCGGCTAATACTAATTTAAAATAGCATGGGATAAACATTCTACAAGCCATATTATATCTTTTTATGAAAAGACATTTAATGGGTCGGTCATAAAAAAAAAACGGTTGTATGCAGCACTTAGCTGGACTCATCTGCAATATGTGGGACTCACCACTTTCAAAAGTGATGAGTCCAGGACTCAACATAAAAAAATCCTACAAGTATCACTGATGTATTCAATTATTTCTGTTATTTGAGAAGAAATTAACAAAGAATTACTCAACTGTTTGTAATTTTTTTTTTTTTTTTTTTTAATGGTGTTTTAACGCCAATTTCAGCAATTTTTCAGCTATTTCATGGCGTCCAGTTTTTATTGGGGGAGGAAGCCGGAGTACCCGGAGAGAACCCCCGACCTGCGGTAGGAAAACTGGCTGTTTGTAATTAAATTGAGGTCAAGCTGCATACGTCTGCATAAAAATGTATGCTGATAACTTTTGAAAAGATATACAATAACATGCATATACCAGTCCAGAGATACTTCCCCTGCATTAGTTACTAATAATACAGTATACATGTATTTTGTGTTCTTGATGTAGTACTGCATTTTGACCAAAAATTGCTATTTAAACATTTTTAATTTATTTTTGACAATATAAAAGAAATAATATATAAATCTTCTCTACCTTTATTTTAATTTTGAAGTAAGTAATTTAAATTAATACTATAATGAGAAACCACATTTAACAAAGTCTAAAATGACACAGTACTTTCAATGTGTTGAACTGTGTTATGTCAATTTGCTCAGAAGTGGATTAATATATATAGCTACGTATACCTATCAAAAATTTCTGGGGAAAACTTCGATATATGATCTATAGATAAAAATGAACCAATTTTTTAAAACTGGTGATAGAGATGGTTATGACCCTATACTAGTTATGTTCCTACATGTGTATATAGCCATAGAAAAGTATAAATATATAGTAATAAATGTCTAGTGAGCGAGCTCACGCTGGGTCAAAATTATAGGGAGAAGTATCTTCTCTTTTGTAGGGCTGATAGGGAGAAGTGAGGATAGAACAGGGAGAAGTGGGTGGACAACAGGGAGAAGTTGAATTATATGTGGCGAAAGCGTCCTATTTTGTTTGTTTTTTTAATATGTGTTAATTTGGCATTTGAATTTTTTATTGTTACATGTTTTTAGCAGTTCAATTTATTGAGGATAAAGTAAAAGATTTGATTAACTATTATCACACATTTTCATAAATACATGTATTAAACATAACAATAAAAAAGGTATCAACTGTCACAAAACTGTTCATTAAAAAATTTTTCTTTGTCATTGGTCTACAAATTGATTGAATTATAATGTAGTACTATTAGAACTAGAAGTAGAAAATTGCATCATTGTGACAAATCTGTTCAAAGTATTTAAACATATTTAACTTAAATTTGTTTAAAGTAAATTTCAAAATACTATTTTTTACTACGTTTCTATCATTGCAATACTCATTTCAACACTATCAGCATCATATATTTCCAATCTCCGGCTTTAAATTCATATCCACTCCAGGAATTTTCACGTATTTTTGCATTGAACTGGTTTCCGGTCATATTTTAAACCTACGCTTTATTAACCAATGTAAGTTAAAAGGGTACCAGTCGACTTTGTGGGGCGTAAACATAATAAACATGACGCTGTATCAAAAACCGAAGATTTCTTAACAAAATGGGAAAAAATTTTGAAAAGTGACATCAGGTGATTCTAAAAAATGAAAGGGCAACTTCACTTCGCTTTTTAAGATGATTGAGAGCGAAGTGGGACCACGATAAGGCGACTTCTTCGCCCGAGTCGCCCTCCAACGCGAGCCCTGAGTGAGGTGAACATCCAAGACAGCTTGTGACGATCCCATGTTGGGTTTATCTTGCATATTTCGTATATAATTTTTTTTCTTATTCTTGAATTTCTATTTTTATTTTTTTACTTCTGATTATAATTAACGTTATTAATTCTGGTATCTGATTTTATTACTGATTTATTCAGGCAATGCTGACTTTTTTATTGCATTTGTAAAGAATTTGGTAATTTATCTTTTAAATTTCTCTGTATAGCTGTTTTATGCACAAACTCGTTATTTTATTTAAAAATGCATATTATTGAATAGTTTAAGTTTTTAAAAATGTATTTAAAATTCTTATAATTACAAAATGTAATAACTTGTAAATATTGGACGAAATTACTGGTTATTTTTCTTTATATTTAATTTATCATTGCTTCAGTTTTTATTGGGGAGGAAGCTGTGGTACTAGGTGAAATGCCCCGCCTTTGGACGGATGACTGTCAAAGTTGGCGTCGAGCACACCCTGCACGCTCGGTTGTAGGAAAGAAAGTCACAGGAAAAAAAGTCACGGAAAAAAAGTCACGGATAAAAAGTCACAGGAAAAAAAGTCACAAGAAAAAAAGTCACAGGAAAAAAAGTAACAATTAATAAGTTGTATCGGTGTTGAATGTGTGTTTTAAGTTCTTTTTGTAAGATTTATATTCTTGTGTATAAAAAGTTAAGTGGATATTTAAAGACATTTAATTTTAAAATATATATCATAACAATTTAACAAAATTTTATTTAAAAACAAAGGAATAAATAAGCAATTAGTAGTGCAGTAATTGGTCACACATGTTCATTTTTCACTAAACATTATTTAATAAAAAAATTCACTAAAATGTTGAAGCCTGTTTTTGGCTTTGATCTATGTATTAATATAGTTGTTTATCATATTCTTTTCTTTGGTATACATATTTTTAACTGTTAAAGCAGCACAAAAAGAGCTGTCAACAGTAATGTGGTTTAACTAAAATGTTTGATAGATTTTGATTGACTAAAATACAATTTGTATTAATGGTATGAAATAACTAATAGGTAATAAAGTAATATACTATAGTAAGTATTGACGTATTCTGTAGAGGGTTTTTAGCGTGAAAAATAAAAACTGCTTACCGCCTATGGTTCAGCTTATGCTCCTTTTGTAGATCAAGAAAGGTACTTTTTGAAATCAATAATTATTTCCTCGAGATATTCGGCGTTTTGAAATATGACCGTTTTTAAATTTTGAAAGGGCGATTTTCCATACTAAAATTTGACCTTAATTAGAACGGAAGTGTACTTTAGGAACAATCGATTGTTGTCTACTCGAAGTCCTTCGGGTGAAGTCGTCTGCAGTTAAGGCGGGAAAAGTCTCGCGGTTTGTCCGAATACCATTGAACGTCACGAAAGCAGACGAACATTTGTAAACATCATAAGGTCCCGTTAGAAACAAAAATGGCTGACTTATTATGTAAAATTCCCGTAGCAAAAGTCAAGGACGATTTGCAACAACTAAACAGTTAGGCATATTATAAAACATGGACAGGTTATCGTATCTACATTTTTCCTACAGAATTTTCGTAATAAAAAGGTAAAATATAGAATAATTAAAAAATGCAAGTAAAAAAAATTTTCCAAGGGGGTTTGGTATTTAGTATAGTTTTTTTTTACATAAAAATATGACTATAATCCACGTCTTTCCATATGCGCGCCACCTACCGGTAACATGTTCAGTAACTCTAGTTTACATGTAAGACTGTAGTTGGTATACAAGCCATAACATAAATCTGTCACACTATACCTTCAATAAACAATTAATTGGCACCTACGTAGGTGAAAACCCCATTAAATAAAAAGGGATATTAAAATGTGTATCAGATATACAGACTTTGCAAACTTTTGTCAAATAAAAGTGTGTATTTAAAAACTCCTAATTTATAAGTATACACAAAAAGTGTTAACATATGAACTGTAGTTAATAAGCTGCTAATAAATTGTTAGTATAAATTACTTTCACACTTTGTGCCCCAAGGAAATTAATTACCTGTTCATCGGATGCAAGATACCATACCTGGCTGCCGGTTAGATAAAGGTGATTTTTATTGTGGTGTCAACGAATATACGTGGAATGTAAATGACATAAATGTATTACTTGTACATGTAATTACAAGCCTCTGATGTATGTGAGCACAGATTTCAATAGGTTGACAGTTATCAGTTACGGATAATTTAATGATTACATATACCTATAATAAAAAAATATCCCACTGAGAAGCTTCCTGTACAGGTGAATGGTGTTAATTGGAAAAGGTACACGTGCAATTTAGTAATAATTACCATGGGAAAATGTATTGTTTGTTTCGGTTACGACCTTCAAAGGTATTTTTTACCCACAAGATTTGGGATAAGCATTTTCCAAATTGCAGTCGTATAGGTTTAGTGGAATATGTCGAAAATAAAATAGCTTTCCTTTTTCATGTTTTTAATTGGAATGTTTAAGAAAATTATTGCAACCCAGAAAGGAGCATCGTTTTATTGCAGTCATGTAGAGATGTATTAGCCTATGAAGGAATGCTCCTCCCATCGTTAAGTTTTTCCCGACACACCTATTGATTGGATTGTAATAGGTGTGTTGCTTTTGATACACGGGGCCACCCACTTGTCAATTAAGTCACATCAGGCGTTCAAAGGAATGACAATAGACACTGAATACTCGCATTGTGCAAGTCCGATTGTTGTTGAATTTCTAGACAATTATAGTATCTGTCAAATGAACAATTGTGTGAACCCCAAAAAATAAAACTGGAACGTCACAATAACGATGTCAATTATATGTTGCAAAACATTGTTTTTATGGTTTTTAATGCATTGGAAATAAGTATTTTCTCACTGAAAGTTAGTGGTAAGCATATACTGCATGTGCGAGTCATACATGTAAATCGCGGTTACCCGCCCCTTTAAGGGAGGTAACACCACTTAATTCGCAATCTGCGAATTATCATTAACATAAAAATATTTTCCTATTATGACAACATATGTGACCAAGACCAACATATTAATTGTGACTTTTTTCCTGTGACTTTTTTTCTTGTGACTTTTTTTCCTGTGACTTTTTTTCCTATCAAAACTATGACTTTATTTCCTGTGACTTTTTTTCCTATCAAAACTATGACTTTATTTCCTGTGACTTTCTTTCCGTTTACCGCACGCTCGCCCAGGCCAATAATATGTACAACTAACATAACCCCTTGCTCATCCATTCCTGACTTGGAACCTTAAAACAACTCCAAGAAGAATGCTCTATGGTGAGCCATTTTCGAATAATAAAAACAGATAAAGAAACTGACAGACTCTAGACAGTAGTGATCGTGCCGGCTATGCAATATTTGTGAACTAAAGTTAATTCGCTTGAGTGTTCAAGCTCAAAAGACACAAACCCTGATCCACCCGACATAAAATCTTGTTCATCGTCTTCAGCACTGAAAAACATTACGCATATCAAAGGATAACTGAAAAAATAATAAAATGTTAGAACACGACAATTTTTTGGATCGGCCTCCGGAAGTCATATGAGTTGAAATTGAATCATGAGTTTCGAATATTATAAATAGCATTTTACACACTACTTCATATTTCAAATACTTTATACTAAAAAACAAAATGGAGAAAAATTTAGTTATATTTGTAGATGTCAAAAATGTATATATAAAAAAAAATATTTTTTCGAAACTTTGACTTCCTTGGTACACCTGTTCGCAAGTGACATGTAACATATGTAGGCAAAACAAGAATTTGTGATTCCGAGTTCAAATCTATCTCCTTGCTTATAAATCAATCATAATATCTTTCACTGGTATTCATTTGCCACAACAATAACCTACTTATATAAAACGGCGTATTCTGGTTACTTTCGCTTGTGACTGCTTTGCCGGACTTGGAATTCGTGGTGTTGAAGGTAATTGTTTTCAGTATTTTTGCTAACCATAATTTCTCCGTCATATGGTTAATGGCTAGATTGAAAAAAAATTTCCTGAAAATATTGTGTCTCGTCTTGGTGTTGTCATCAGTTACATACTTCGGATCAATTGTGAGTTGTTATCTGGTTCGATGTACTAGTATTTACATTTTCATTTTATATTTGTATCACTGTATCGCTTTTATGTACTGGTACTGGTCATAGAGTAGTTCTCGTATATACGGGCACGCTTTTTTCCATAGAAAAAAGTCCGTCGGGCCTTTCTATTCAAATAAAAAATGTTTCTTTAATTCATTGTACATCTTGATTGATAGTTTGCCTTTAATTTTGTATTAATTTTAGCATAACAACATCGAGAGATTACTCCTGGTTTAGTCTATTTACGATATTGGAAATAAATAAATGAATATTCTAATTAGAATCCGAATCATTTCGGCGTTTGAAAGTAACCGGTTTTGGGTTTTGATTCAAGCGCTTACTTGTTGTTGCTTTATTAAATGTAGTTGATAGGGTCACGAATGATAAAAGTCGCTCTTCAATTTCAAGTTTACTTCAAGTAAACAGAATGTGACCACGGGATCGAAACAGAATAAAAGAAAGGCGACTGATGACGATGATGATTATCGTGAATCTAAAGAAAAAAAGTATGATCGTGAAAAATGAGTCTGAACTTTCAAAACATCTTAAAGACTAAAATCTACAAACTCTGAACCAATACTTTATTATATGCAATAAATAAAACATGTTAATAACATAAACTGTTTTTATTACGGACGAAATTGCTAATACAACAATGTCAATAATATTTTAAATTAATAGAATTAGTCCATTGGCATTCCACACACCTAAAAAAAATATGCATACATTTTATTGTTACATACCAGTACAAAATATCTTGGTATGAATTGGGCTTTGAATGAAAATAGCTGGGCTTGGGCATTAAAAATCTTTAAAAGCCCTGGGGAGAAAATTTTTCCACCACTGATTTTTCCATTAAAATTTATGGCAAAAAGTTATTAAATTATTAGATTTCATTATCTTCCATCCTAAACTACAGTGATGTCCTTATTCAAGATGGCTGACATTATTTCATAAATACCATGTAATTATTAACGCATAAATAAAGTACAAAAAAAAGTTGTGTTACCTTAATACTTTGTAGTATAGCCCTTTGATCTCAAAACTTTTAGAATTCTACGTGCGACAGACCTGTCTAAGCACCTGACATCTATGGGAGTGTTTTTATAAATCCTTCGAATGACTGCTCTAATTTCAAGTTTAGATACATAAATTTTATCTCTGTTTCTAAGTTCTGGCTTAAGTCTTAACCACATATTTTCTATTATGTTCAAGTCCGGACGTTGGGCTAGCCATGCCATAGAAAGAACATTATTTTCCTGTTTTTACTCTTGGACTGTTCTGTGCAAGATGTACTGGAGCATTGTCATCTTGGTAAATATAATTGTCTTCCGGAAAATGTCGAACAACAACAGGCCACAAATGTGCTTCTAATATGTCAATATACTTTCCATCAAGAACAGTTATTGTCCGCATGCCGTTAACAGGGTTTTAGCTAGGATTTTTTAAGCATTAGTCACTTTTGCGTGCGACTAATTTTAAGATCTAATATGTGTGTATTTTTTTTTATATGTCTAAATGTATGCAAGATCATTAATTAATTAATTAATTAATGTGATAAACATCAATTAATATTTAATATTTTCTGGCACCATTTTATAACATATATTATATATTCAATGTAATATTGCCATAGAACATATATTTAAACGGATTTAAATAAAAAAATCTTTTATCAGTGTTTGCCAAACTATTCATTTTTGTTTATATTTAAATTTTTGCAATAGTCATTTTTAATTGGCATCGTATTTTGCAATATACGGCACCTAATTCATATCCGGTCCGAAAACTTATCGGTATTATTTTTTTTTGTTTCTCTGACTGTTTACCAGTAGTATTTTATCCTAAGCTTTATGTACGAAGTAAAATCACGCCGGAACCAGAGTTAACAAATGGCGCGTAACATGATAAACAGAGGCTGTGACAAATATGACGATTCTGACGAGAATGGCAATAAAATTAAAAGGAGACATAAGACATTTTTTTAAATGACATAGCGACTTCAGCTTCTCGTTTAATGATCAACAACGCGACGTGGGACCACAATAAGATCGCACGAGTTGTCATCAAACTGGTTATGCTCGATCGCGTGTGACGGTGTGTACACAGTAATTAAGTGATTAATTATCAAATAATATCAGGTGGCCTATCTCTTACATAATTACATGTACTTTGATTGCCTTGGGTCATAAATATGTACCTTATGTCAGATATTTGGATTTACCTGTGCCGATTTTGACGATTAAAATTTCGAAGTTGGAAAATAGAAGTGGCAAATTACGTTCAAAATATTTTCGTCATTTCTAAAAAGTATTCGCCAATTGCGAAAGTGGCTAGCGCTAGCTAAATCACTGCGTTAAATATAATGCATCCAACACCATCAAACGAAACTTGGGGGATGGTGGTTGTGGTGTCTGGTCGTTTTGTCCCGACTACCTGTTTGCCCTGATTCGATTCGCTCCGGTTGTTTCGCACCTGTTAAGTGAGTCGTTTCGCCTTGGGTCTTTTCGCTGCTCTAAATAAAAACAATGTGTATCTTTAAACAAAACAGCGTATTTTGTGTGTTGGAGCTGATGAACTTTAATTAATAAAGCCTATTTTTGCAAAATTATGTTCGAACTTTGTGTATAAAAAATGTAACAATTATAATTTCATTTGTTAATTACTTCATCAAAATAATTAAATTAATATGTTAATAACTGTCAAAATAACAATTATCATTTTTTAATGTGATGATTAAAAGAAATTAATTATGTTATAATTAAATAAAATTTCAATCAAATTAAGAAACATCTTTGATCTAGAGCTTTACAGCTTGTGCCATCGTGTCAGTTAATTAAAAGTTCAAATTAATTTGTGAAATGTTTGATTAGCCAAAACATAAGCTGTAAAACTCAGCTGAATATATAATATGAGCCACCTTCACGATATCTATTCTTTGTATTCATTGTAATGATCCTGTATGACCAAAGCAGCACACATGTACATTTGATCGTTGTTGGCAGCACTGTAAATGCCAGACAGGTATATAACTGTAGAGCAGTACAGATTTGTTAAACTGACTTAATAAAATAAATATATTTAAAAAAAAAATTTTCTGTACATCTATAATAATTGAGATCCATGATATGTCAAAGATGGAAAGAGTAAAAACATGCATTTCAACAAAAAAAGTAAATTATTAAAGAAAGCATAATACAAGCACACGTAATAGACAATTATATATCATTAAATATTAAAGTACGGACGAAACGACCCAGGGCGAATTAGAATCAGGTTGAAACAACTCAGTGCAAACAGGATTTGAGGTGAAAGACCCAGAGGCAAATGAGATTCGGGGCAAAATGACCCGGATTCAGTGGTTGTGAAAGACAACATGGTATCCATTCTTCTCCGACTCTTCTCCAAATAAAAACAGTTATCAGTACCAATGTCTATCTAACATTTATCACTGAAAATCACACGATTCCAGTATGCATCGATAGTTTTGTAACGATTTTCTCTAGATCTGCACCACAAAATTCTTGCTTTTCTGTTCGACTCCCCTATTCTAATGCGCTTGCTCACAACTCTTCTAAAATAGCCTTGTTTGTACAAAGTCCTCTGTATTGTCTGTAATACAATTTCACCAGAAACAGTTGTCCTAGGAATGGTCAATCTATTAGATATTTCTGCATGCTTCAATCCCCACCTGTGTAAGCTCACATTAGCTTCCTTTGTGTCATTACTCAATTCTTTTCTTACTTTTGCCATTTTATTTACCCCTGAAATAACTTTAGCAGACGACAATTTTGACCTTTTTATTCTAAATCATGTGATAGCAATGTGTCTACGCTAACTTCATGTCATAAATGTCATAATAAAAAATTATGTAGCTGACTTTACCTTTGATACCTAACACCATTTTGGATGTTCATTTATGGCACATCACTGTAGTTCGGATTTTTATTTTTAAAAGAAGTCCACAATTTTTGTTTTTAAAGCCCAGTGAGGAAAGGGACCTTGGTTGTTAATAAAAGTTTGTCTGCTTTCGTGACGTTCAATGGTATTCACACAAACCACGAGACTTTTCCAGCTGTTACTGCAGATGACATTACCTGAAGAATTTAGGAAAAAACAACAATTGATTGTTCCTAACATAATCTTCCGTTCTAATTTAGGTCAAATTTTACAATGGAAAATTGCCTGTCAAATGAAAAAAAAACCGCCCTTTTTCAACACGATGAAATCTCCAGGAAATACTTGTTGATTTCAAAAAGTATTCTTCTTGATCCACAAAAGGAGCATAAGCTGAACCATATACATGGCAAGCAGTTTTCATTTGTCACACAAAAAAGCCTTGCCAAAATACCAGTATGTTCGCTTGTAGTATAGTATTTATGCATTATATTTATTTTTATTTGTTGTTGTAATATGATATAAAAATACTTTTAGAAGGATTTAATGTATTTTTTAATAGCTTTCATTAAATGTTTTGAGTAATTAGTCAATTCAGTGCAACTTTGAATTGCTGACAATATAGGATAACTTGCACAGGCATAGTCTGTTTGGAAAATAGGTTTGGTTTAAAACCAACATACACAAAAGACCTACAGGTACTAGAAAATGTAGAACTCTCTGTGATATTCTGTTATAAAAGTTAATAGATTGCTTTCATGAATAAGTTTCCGGACCCAACTGCAAGGACGTGGTTCTACCATATACTAGTATGAGCCTAACTTTTTTTGGCTGGATTTCATGGAGTGAAAATCCGGGTTATAATATGGTGAATGTCGGGTGGGTGGGCGGGGAACAAATTTTCGTAACAGTTTTCCCAGCAACTACTAATCACATTCTCTTGAAATTTGGTATGCAGCATCAGCATGGCCTCGAGCTCCCATAACGTATGTTTCGATTTTAGGTCTGTCAATCACCTACTTCCGTTTAACGAAATCTGGCCATTTCTTTCTTTGAAGGATTTTTTTTTATTAATGTGTCCAATGAACGATAAAAAAGAACATTTTAAGAGTGAAGTCAACTTTATTGAAGGTTTAACTGAGTCAAGTCAAGTATTAGTCCACTAATGCAATTAATAAAATATTATAGATATACCTGTTTTATCCACTGGCCAAAGTTCTGAATTGTTTTTCAACAAGAGTGGTTGCTACTTGTATACTATCAGTGACCATGAGAGAAAGATCTAAATCATCTGGAGACTGAAATTTTGAAGGGAAAACCTAAAAAAAATAAGTTCCAATTTTGCTGATTCAATGGAATTCCTGTTCTCATTTAATCTTTTCAAACCTGCCAAATAATCAGTGTTATCGTAATTATCCAAACAAGCAATGTGAACATATAAAGGGGCATAGTAAAGTACAAACAAGGACCTAATACTGTCATTATATAAATCTAATTTTCGTCAGTTACGTACAAAAGCAGAGAATCTGCATGTCTTCATAAATAAGTATGGAATTCTTGTAAGGGGTACTTCTGAATAAAATTGTCAAGTTTTTTTTTATAAGAAATTATTTAAAATAAAATTCATGTTAATTGATAAAAGAATAATTGCAAACAAAGTTAAGAAAAGTCAACAAAACTAAGAAACAGTTCTCTGTATTACAGTTAATAGTAAATGTGTATTGCCACGTTGTACCATCTGTAATGTAGAGAAGTCTATTGTATCTCAGGATTATTATTTGTTCTTGTTTTTATATACAAAAATCAATCTTACCAGTTCTGGCACAACATTGAAAAAGCTTAATATTCCCAGATCAATGGAATCTTTCAAAAAGCAGGTTTGCATACTTACTTGTAAAATTTTATTTCTTCTATTGTGTTCTGATCTTGATTATTGACAAAGTTTTACGTGAAGTTAATTGTTCCCATGTTAATTCTTGAAGTTTTTTTTAAATAAATAAACTGTTATAACTTCTGTATCTGTTTCAAATATACATGTTGTTGAGTACTTTTTTGTACTGGTTTATTTATATTCTAGGAGGACCAAATTTACTTCATCAGTGAGTCAGATATCAGTTATACCAATTTAACTGGACAAATTGCTCCATGGAATAATCATCCGTCCAAAACATCCCCTTTTAGCAAATCATCCCCCACATATAAATCAGCCCTGCAAAACAGCATTTACTTAAAATTTAGGTAACCACTCAACTAACAAAAATCTTTAAAATTATTTTTTTTATTGTGTCCATGCTTATTGCTTTTTTAGCTCACCTGACCCAAAGGGTCAATGTGAGCTATATTGTCATCACTTTGCGTCAGTCACCATTGTTTGGTCGTCGTCTGTAAACTTTTTCATTTTAATCTTCTTCTCTGAAACCACTTGGCTAATTGAAACCAATCTTGGCCATAATGTTCATTGGATGGACCTTTACCAAGTTTGTGTTTTTTATTTGGATTGGAAAAATAATATGGCTGCCACCCCAGAACTTATTTTAACATAGGACCCTATGTGAAAAAAGTTTTAAAAAGGCTTCTTCTCTGAAACTTGTTAATCAATCAAAACAAAAGTTACTAGCAATATTGTTTGGATGGTCCTTTATAAGGTTTGTGATTTTTATGCCAATCGGAAAATCAAAATGGCCACCGCTGCAGGACTTAGTTTAACATAGGACCCTACGTATGCCATGGGAAAAAGTTTAAAAGGCTTTTTCTCTGAAACCGGTTAACCAATCAAATCAACATAAAAAATTGTAGGTAGCAAACCAGGTATTATACATGTATACTTTATTAAAACCCCTGGACTGCTCCATTATGAGCAGTGGGACCTCTGTGTAGCTCTGCCAAGAGAAAAAAAATTTAAGTGGCTATACTATTGTAGCTAGAAAATACAAGGCCAAGGGCAAAAACTACTGATTTGTGATTGTCACATAAAACATTATGCAGTAAAATTGAACCAGTTAAAGGGATCCCAACCCTCCCATTTTATCATTTAACCAGTTAAAGGGATCCTAACCTTCCCATTTTATCATTTAAAGTCAACAATTGAAGTAAACTACTATTTTCTGTTTGTTTATGGGTTGGTTTTGTCAACTTCCACATTATCTTTTCGTGTTTGAGTTACATGTAGATGTAACTATATAATGGTGGTTTACTTTCCATTATCAAGCTTTTGCCAGATGAAAAATTTTATAGTTGTTCTGAAACTCAAATCCATTTGATAAGGTCACTTAAGGGTTTGCATACATGTAGACTTAGGTTTTCTGGGCTTTTTTTCAGAAAAAAAAATAAACTTGTTTGGAAACAATATGGGGCATTTGTGGCAGTGGAGGGATTAAAGTTTTATATAATTTGTAAAATTTCAAACAGTTTTTGCAAAAGAAAAATAGTACTTGTATTGATACATGTATATATATATATACAGTTCTACCAATAATAAGGCTGAAGGGGTCATTGTCGACCTGGGTACTATATCAGCGTACCCAGGGTACTAAAAATTTGAGAAATGGTACCCAGGGTACGGTCGCTTAACATAAACGTACCCGGTGTGGTAAGTATCGAGAGATTTACGTTCATTTCCTTCCTGTATTTGGTCCACAATTATAAATAGAAGAATGGCGGTTTGTTACAGTTTAGAGTTAAGTTTGTTTTGATTATGTTCATGTTTATGAACACTGTTGAAAAATAATGGATGTGATTCAACAATATTGGTCTGGGTACGTTTATGTTAAGCGACAGTACCCTGGGTACCATTTCTCAAATTTTAAGTACCCTGGGTACGCTGATATAGTACCCAGGTCGACAATGACCCCTTCAGCAATAATAAGTATGTTGACCTTGATTGACCCTTATGACTTCTGACTTTGACATTTTATTCAAATTTGAATCTTTAATCTGTCATGTACTTCAGTACACTAATGTACCAGTATATGTATACATGTACATACTGATAGAGATCTGGTACATGTACATACTGATAGAGATCGGGTACATGTACATACTGATAGAGATCTGGTACATGTACATACTGATAGAGATCTGGTACATGTACATACTGATAGAGATCGGGTACATGTACATACTGATAGAGATCGGGTACATGTACATACTGATAGAGATCGGGTACATGTACATACTGATAGAGATCTGGTACATGTACACACTGATAGAGATCGGGTACATGTACATACTGATAGAGATCGGGTACATGTACATACTGATAGAGATCTGGTACATGTACATACTGATAGAGATCTGGTACATGTACATACTGATAGAGATCGGGTACATGTACATACTGATAGAGATCTGGTACATGTACATACTGATAGAGATCTGGTACATGTACATACTGATAGAGATCGGGTACATGTACAGTCCATTATATACATTCATTTGACCTAATTAGAAATTAAAACATTGACCTTTCTGCTACCTTTAATTATAACTTGGGTTTAATCAAATATGTCAAATACATCTGTCATGTGTATTTTATCACATATATGAAATATACCGAATTTTACTGCCGTTATAATCCGTTGTTAGGTTTTTTTTTAAAAAGCAAGAGTACGATTATTTGTTCTACTCATGAAAAACTTATAATGTTACTCTGTTTCCAGATGTGTTGCTATTTCATTTAAACAGATCCTTAACAATATTATTTTGATTTATAAATACACGCTTTTCAATAGAAATAAAATGATGAAAACCACTTGACTTTATTGAAAATCTCAAATAATTTTATACATTTATGTATATTCTTTAAGATAAATATAGATATGTTGAAATAAAATCTTTACAAGTACAGCTCTGAAACATGTGTTAGAATAAGTGTTAGTTCATATGGATCTCAATAGCCATCATATTAAATACTCATGTAGACTTCATATGACATATAATTGGCACTTAACTCCATGTATAAAAACAATTTAATTGGTACATGTTAATTACAAGTACAATGTACACTAACTATAAATATTGTCACTATCATCCTGATAAACTACATCGAGTCAAGTGATACTGCTATCAGTTTTTCTTTGGGGGAGACAACTCAGCCTTCTTATAATAAGGTGACGTTCACCTGTCAATATTTCATTACAGGTAAACAGTTAAGAAACTGCATGTTATTTGGAATTATATCTGATAACAGGTATGCTTCAGTGGCCTTAATATCTTATCTTTTCTTCCTTTCTATAGGAAATTAATTTCCTTTTTATGTTGTTAATAGTTTTTGTTTACAAGACATATTATTTATATTTTGTATTTTTATGAAAATATGTTAGTTTTAAATTAACATCCTGTTGGTTTTTTTTGGTTCACTAGTTTCAGGTAAAATGTTTTCTCTTGGAATATACAAAAATATTATGTTGATTTCTTTAGTACTGAGTGTCAGAGTTAATACAATATTACTGTTAGGTTTGCCAAAGGTCATTTTGTTGATTGTGTTTATTAAAAGAACATTTCTACAATTGTCTTTTTCCATTGAAATTAAGCATTAAGTACATATTTTTTTAATAGAAGATTTGTGGTTGATCTGTATATTCTTATATATGTACAGTACCAGTAAGGATTCACACTACATATAACTGTGATCAATATCCTGGTAATAATAGACGATGGTGGCCAATTTCCCAAAGTGCACACAATTATTGCATAAAGTTTAAATTGTAACAGACTACTTAAATCTGCTTAAAAAAAACACTTACAGGGCAGTCAGATGTGTCTAATGCATTATTATATATTATATAATGTGTTATCTTTTGTGTTTGTAAAAGACCCATGTGATTCAATCTCATGACACATAAAGAATGAAAAGGACATGTAGATCCTTTATGGGTAACGAATAATTACTTAAATAAAATAAAATATTTTTTCAACAAATTAATGGACTAATGTTATAGCAGAATAAATTTGCTTCATACTATATATATACATTTAGGCATACATGTATGACATACATGTACATACATATACAAATGTATACACATATATACATTTAGTTTAAATAAATCTAAAACAGCATATTTTTTGTCTCGAGGAACCAAGTATTTTGGATTTGTAGATAATGTAGATATGACTTTCACGTAACTACAGTACGAGCATTGTTGTAGACTATTTTTATAAAAGATGAGGTGGAACATTGGGTAAACATGAAGTGCATACCTTAGCTGCAATTCTGCATGCCTTGGGTATTGATCTGCTTCACTCATGGTCAAAATTTTGCTGTATCTGTATATTTAAGCAGACTAGTCTGTGAAACAAAATGCGCCAGACAAGTCTGTGGAACATGATGGGCCAGAATTTATTGGAAATTAACCATAAGTACATGGGAATTGAAGAAGCACCTGAGAAGGCCATTACTTTTCTGTGTATCTGAATTCTTATCATATCGGGTACATCTGTACTTTATATAAATACATTTTTCCAGATAAGGCAATCCTACAAATAAAGAAAATGAATAAGTAATCCAAGTATGCTTTAGAAGGTTTAGTATCTCACCTGACTGTATGGGGTATACCTTATCAGCTCTTGGGTATGAGTTTGCATATATTGTAATGTATACATGGCTTGGATTAAAAGGGATGCACCAAACTTCTCCCCTGACATAATAAAATTTACATGTTAATAGTACATCTTCTTTTCACCAAGTACTTACTCCAAAAATACACAATATGTAATTGTGGACTGGATTCAATGGAACCAGTGCAGGTTTAGTTATGTTTAATCAATGAGATTAGTAATTTATCTTTTGAAAGAGAAATGAAAAAAGATCTTTGTATATTATGATACTATCAGTTTTTATGTTTTAATCCTGTTTTAATTAAATTACAGTATATCAGATTTTATAATATAAAAAGCATCAGTTCTCACCAGCTTGTATTTTTTATAATTTAGTTCAGATTCTGAAGTGTATTTTAAAAGAAAAAATCTTCATATCTGGTAACTGTACACCAGTTTTATTTCTCTGCATGTTTTTAACGGATTTCATAAGATCAAATTGCATAATTACAAGAATAATAGGTTTTATTTTACAACATAACATTAGTTAGTATGTATTATTTGGTTTGATATTAGCTAATGATGTTTTAAGAAAAAATAATTGCAACCACCAGTTTCACTGTTAAGCGTGTTTTTATTAGATTTGTTAAAAGAAAATGTGTGTACATGTTTTCATTACATTTATTTAGCCCAAATTAAATAAGTGATTTGTGCACCTGTTACTTAACTACATGTTTTATTGATTATTGGTATATTGATTGCCATAAAAAAGTAATAATTATCAAGACATTGTACACTTAATGCATATAAATGTATATTTGCACTAGTTGTACTTGTGTTTTCTGACTATAAGTATGTGTGGACTAAAGGTCTATTGAGTATTGTTTCTACATGTGTAAATATGGCAAATGTACATGTTATTTACTTTGCTTAAGTGGAATAGAACTTGTTCTACTAGCATAGTGTGTAAAATCCATGTTATGTTAATTTGTACAGAAGCTGATCAATTAAAGTACACAGGTACTCAAATGTTGTTAATTGTCTCCTAAGAATCCAGTTTACTTACATGATATATATTATGCATTATTTTAAGTAACCTTATACTTTTTATATGTAGGAAAATTTACAGGAATGTCTAGATCTGTTCCTTATTTTGCTACTGTTCTTGAATTTAAAACCATGTACATGTACATTTATCTTCATTTCACCATTTGATTGATGAAAATGTCATGGATACCTTAATGCATTTTGATTTTTTTATAGAGGGAAATGTATGTTCTAAGTATTTATGGAGACAAAGTATGGCAATTAAAATAAAAACCTATTACATGTAGATATTATTCATGTATGTACTAGTAGGTTATTTGATACAACTGAAACTCCATTAAATGTATCCTGTATACATGTACATGTACCTTAAAATCATAATTGAATTACCTAAAATGTACCATACTTGTGATTCAGATGAAGTTCTATTTTCTTGACCACTGTATGTATTCATGTACTGCACATGTACATCTTACAATTTTGTCTCGCCCGCTATAGTAGATGCCGGAGTCGAGACATATGTACTAGTATGGGTATCGAGCGGCAGTGATGTTAACTATAGACATCTTGCTTTATACTTTTGTAAGCTTAAGCCTAGATGAATAAATTTTGGTAGCTTATGATGAATTCTTGTCTGTCAGTCACCTGTTAGGCATTTACAGCAGGGCCCACAGTGAAGGATACCATATCACTAATACATGTATTTAGTTGTAGTCATTTTCACACGAGACAGTTTTTTTCTCTTGTAATTAATATAATTTGTTCATTTCCTGCAGGTGCTGTTAATACACAATTGAGTAAATAGTGGAAATTAATAATCCAATGTAAAAAGTGGTGTGTAACAAATATTTCTAATATATTTGTGTTCCCAGTAAAACGTATAAATGATTATGCTAATGACCCAGTGTGGCCACATGTTATTTAAATAAATGATTTGGTCCTTACGTAAAATATACATGACAAACTATATAAATTTATTTTTTTTTTAATGAAAAATTTTATCATAAAAACTACATAGATTTCATGTATAGATCTGGTTTAGCAAGACTGGGTACATGGCTGGATGTAATTTCCCTGCCAGTGGTCATGTTTCATGTGTGAAGTGAACTCAGTTACAGACTCTAATTTATATTTTTAGACTTTACATTAAATGTTTCTTGTAAATAATTGTTAATTGTCAAGGATAGTGTTCTGTTTACTGTTTTTTTACTCAGTACTTTGACTTTAATTTCTCCCATAATGAAAAACTGGACACATTACAAGCTTTAAAAAATGCCTGAAAGTAGCATAAAAAATTATTCAAACATACAATATACTGTGTGTCATAAATCTGTTTATATCTTTTTTTAGATATCAACTGCCACAATGAATCACGACCATATGCATATGGCCGGTATGACCACAGGAGTCATGGACACGACCACCATGGACCATAACATGATGAACCACGGGAGTATCGCCGGTGGATCAGGAGGCCATGATATGAGTGGTATGAGCCTTAATGGAATGAATATGGGCAACATGACCATGAAATGTGGAGAGGGAATGATGATGATGGTGAGTTAAATTCCCCTGTAGATGTAATAAAAATCTAATGTACATGTAGCTAATAGCTGAATTGAATAATAACTGTAAAACTATCTACATTATGTCATGACATATGTTGTTTTTTATGTGATGTGAAGACTTTAAAGAGCTGGATTTTTTAAAACGTCGCGGAGACATAATATCATTTATAGAGTAGAATGTAAATTTTCATACAACTTGATGTACCGTATATCTTTGCCTATAAGACAACTTTTTGGGAGGAATTAAAGCATTCTTGGGAAAGGGGGTCATCGTATAGGAATAGTTACACTTGGGGGTATAATTTTATCCATACCTCAAAAGGTAAGCAGGGTTTTAACAATAATTTTGGCTTGGTATCCCACAGCTAAATTTTAAGTAGTCCATCAATATGGTTCTATACAAAAAAGGTAAACATTCTAGTAGCCAACAGCAAATTTTAGGGGCCATTGACCCGTGGGCAAGTGCTTATTTCAAACCCTGGTAAGTGGGAAAAAATGTGATATGCCCTGGCTTTCAACTGATCATATTTCTGATGCCCACTGCAATGTAATACATATGAAGAACTCTCTATAATCCCCAGAACTTTAAGACTGTTACCTTATGACTCATTTTATAACCAGATACTGTACATTTTTGACCAAGAAGAACAATTGGCATAAATACAGTATCATGGCAAGCACAAAATGAAGTGTACAAAAAATATGATGTACAGTTGGGGACATTTATAAATTACCTGAGCAATGCTACCCTCATGTGTCTCACATAATTTTGTTTATAGTGCATTAAAAGTTAAACTAGTCATACTTAATTCAAGACTGTACAGTTTTAGGACATTGAATACATCAATATTGTTTTTATTGTAATGAAATTATACCCCTGTATTTATTACATATATAACTGGTTTAGGCCAAGTAAATTTAATTAGTACATGTAGACTCCCATCCAATCTTCACAAAAATATGGGCTGTTAAATAGATTTTATTTTTTATTATGTACAAGTCCTTATATAATGAACAACAGCAGGTTATTGTGAACAGGATACTTTACATCGGTGTGTATTTGTATCACAATATCCTAAATGTACACTTAAACAATCCAGATTTTTTTTACAGAGATTTCAATATATTATTACAGACAAATACAAACAAAACAACATACAAAGACAATATTTGTTACTAATAAATACATATACACACATCCATAAACACATGTTCCTTTAAAAGGTACTATTTTCTCTCATGTTTATACTTTTTATTTTCAACTAATGCATTAACTTTTTCTAAATTTTCTCTTTGTTTTGCAATCCAGATTTTGAGGTTTTTGGAAATAAAAAAAAATCAGGGAGCAATAAATCATTAGGGCAGATTGGGATGAGAATTAAGTTTGATTGGCCTTACCTTTTCATTCATTCCTTTATTCTTTATTTCTTCTATGATAGAGATTATAAATGTTACGATTTCAGATAATACAATACAATATTATATATATCAGAACATATCAGAACATATTTACATAAATATATGGTAAGTGAAGAACATTATTAAATGAAAATTTATAATGGCAGTAACTGACGACATTATATACATAATCTGCTGTATTGGGCAGATGATTTAAAAATATGGATGTATATGATAGGAGGTGGAGGGAACCCATATCACTTTCACTGATACTTGTTTGTGGCTGTTTCCCCAACATAAGTCTAAAAAGATCTTCACCATCCAACTCGCTTAACTCGGCATAAACTTCTGCAGTAAAGTTTTCCTAGATTTAGTCGAACCATATGTCCCCGGAGATTTTGACAACTGACACAAGCATGTACCATTAGGTTATAAAATGGTCTTCTACAAATCTGACATATTTGTTCGTATTCACTCGGTATCGTTGATATAATTTTTGCAACAAAGTATGCTGCTCTTAAAACATAACTATTAGTTGGAATTGTCCAAACTTTGGCTTTACAAATGTTACTGTGTATTTCTCGGAATCTGGTGATGTCACTATTGGTTATCACTCGATTTGACCTTTCATCATCATGTTTGTTGTTTACTGCGTTTATTACCATATTTCCACGGAGCTTTGTCTGGAAAGTATCCATCAGATATATACTGTTGAAGAATAAATGTTAGTTTATATTTTTCCAAAATATGTAGTATCTCAGGAATGAATCCAAAGTGTTCTCTGTTATTTAATAAACACGTATAAAGTCTCTGTAAGAAAATTTGTTTGGGTAGGAATCGGTTATCCAAGCAACAAGAAGAACAATTTCCGTTTTTCAATTTCATTCGTTATATTTCTAAGACCCACCATGCTTTCGCACATATCAGAACGTGTGTTTGTTTTCAGTTTTTGTGCATTTTTAACAACAAAATGTTGAAAAGTAATTAACGTCATCAGGTCTTGTCGTTTAAGATCATTCCAGACTTCACATCCGTACAACACTGTGGGTATTACAACTGACTTGCAAAGTTTTATAAGTACTAGAGGATTCGTGTATTCATTTCTTATATTCGCTATCGCAAAGTATGAGTTGCGGCTTTTTCTACAGGCATTTGTCGTTTGTTGGATGGCTGAAAATTTCCCATTAAGTTCGGAATCAAGATAAATATGACTGTCTGCTGTCGTTATACGTTCATAGTTATAGCAGACCAAATGAAACCTTTCCTGAGTATAAGCTGGTGTTGGTCAGGGTATTTAAACTTTTGGAAGATGAACTGTCCCATTGTTTGAATACAATACCTATTGTTCTCTCTGCAGTTTATTCAGTGGGTACTTTAAATCTGACAAGGAAAAGTCAATCACTCATTGATTAATTTTCCTCTGCCAAAAAGTAAACTCCCCAATGGTGAAAATACATGAAACTTCACTGATTGTAGGGGGGAATTGTTGTGCAATGCTGAATTATATTATATGCCATATTTATCATTTATATCATTTAGGACAAAAATGTCTATTGCTGAACTTTTTCAAAATTTTGCAATCTATTTTGCTATGTTTTCATATATTAGCAACATGTTTTAATGTCCAAAAAAAAATTGTGTTGTCCAATTCCAATTTAATTCTATTTCTATTTTTTATTCAAACTATATATGTTATTAAAATTTGTATTTAACATTTTGGTGTGACCAACTAGTACATGTACTTAATAATGACCATGTTTATATCTGGGGAGATCATGGGCTTGTTGATGTAATTAATTTTATGTGTCATTATGTGAGGAACTGCCCCCGTAGATTTGTGAAAAAATCTGAAAACGACAATAACATTTTTATTCTTTTTTACAGACATTAAATTCTTAATTGTACTAGTAAAATTAGTAACAATAACTGAAAATTGACACTCAACAAGGGAGATAATTTTAATGAATATATCCAGTGTTTAAAAATGTTCTCTGATTTTTCATGAGTTATTCCATCTAACACAGCATCACAAATTGCAGTTCTTGTGTGATCAAAAGTGAAATCACTCTTTGATCTCAATATCTGTTTCATTATATGAAAGCAGTATTCACATGTATTAAGTTGTGGGTGGTATGGTGGTTGATATTTCATGGTAACTCCTGCTGGTCTTAGCAAGTAAGTTAAGTAATAGTGTTTATTATATGTGAGTGATGGAAGGCACAGTTATCCATAATAATTGTGTCACCAGATACAAACAGAGGTTGCTGTCCATGTGCTAGTCTATCATTATTGATATCAATAGCCTCAGCAAAAAACTTTAAAAGCTCCAAACTGTTATATGGACCATCAATAACATTAAAATAGTCTACACCAAATCTTGAATGTAACAGATTAACTGTCTAATTAGCATTTGAAGCATATCTTTGTAATTCAAATGCTCTAGAACCTTTGACTGAACTGCCATAATCCCTATTCCCAGTAGTCTTTATAACACCACTTTCATCAAAAAAATGTAAGGAAAATGGGTTTTTAATGCTTATTAATTCTACAAATTCATCAAATTGCAGATGGATATCATCTTTTTGAGTTTCTACAGATTAAATAAAATATGGGTTTCTTCCGAATTCATTGGCATCAAATTGTTACAATAATTATTTGGTCACCATTAATAATAATACAATTAAGTTTAGGCATATATATTTTCATAAGGAGTTTAGTTTTTTCCATATGAAAATTAATCAATCAATGATTGACTTCTCCTTGTCAGATTTAAAGTACCCACTGAATAAACTGCTGAGAGAACAATAGGTATTGTATTCAAACAATGGGACAGTTCATCTTCCAAAAGTTTAAATACCCTGACCAACACCAGCTTATACTCAGGAAAGGTTTCATGTGGTCCGCTATAATTGACCAATGAAAGTCAGGTTTAGTTCTTGTTGTGGAAAATTGTACTACACTCAACTTTTTACCATTGAAGTGAAAACAACACTTCTGAGAGTATGCACCACAAGTATCACGCATATTCTGGAGACCTTTAGGGGAAGTAGATATGCATGCAATATCGTCCGCTAGTTATGATGCACAACATTTTACGTTATTAATACATGTACTGTTTCTACTATTTTGTAATTCAAGCAATAAATCATTTATAAAAACTAAGTATAAAAAACCAGACAATACTCCTCCTTGTCATACACCTTCTGTGACAAGAAAAAACTTAGAAGTACATTGGTTTATAATTATTGCACTTTGTGTATTGCTATAAAATGAATCAATAATGGACCCGGTTTTTCCCTTTCTACCTAATTTATACAGTTTAAACATGAGAGCCTTGTGCCACACTGTATCAAACACTTTCTTTGTATCCAGGAATGCAACAAATATCTTACTACCTACTTCAATATTGTGGTGTATAGTTTCAAGAAGACAAAATGATGCGGTCAGACAACTGAGATTCGTCTGAAATCCTTGTTGGAAGGATGACGGAAAGTTACTTGGGAGATCACTGAAAGTTTGTATCCTATGGAGTATAATTCGTTCGAATATTTTCATAAGGCACGATAATAAGAACATGGGTCGGTAACTTTCCGGAGCAGATTTACGTTTATCTCCACCTTCAGACTATCATCAGACTGGGATCAGAATTTACCAATTAATTTTGATTGGCCTTGCAGACTGGGATCAGAATTTACCAATAAATTTTGATTGGCCTTGCAGACTGGGATCAGAATTTACCAATTAATTTTGATTGGCCTTACAAACTGGGATGAGAATTTACCAATTAATTTTGATTGGCCTTACAGACTGGGATGAGAATTTACCAATTAATTTTGATTGGCCTTACAATGTTTAATTCTGTTTTTTTTTTTTTTAGGTAAACTATATATTGTATTTAAACAAAAAAAAGTTACATTGACTTGTTTTTATTTACAAATGATATTATTCAGAATCATGTTCTACATATATTTTACAAATTGAAAAGGATGTTTGTAATGTTTTTTTAACCACCTTTTGTATGTCGCAAATTACATAGACCTATCTATCTAAAACAACTGAATGCTTTTTGAATTCATGTAATATTCATCTATCATGTCGTTCTCCTTGACCTGTTGACGTAACAAAATAAGGATGTTGTATACACCTCTATAATGTGTTGAATTTAATTTTTTAGTTTGAATTGAAGGATGTTATAGACCTTCATGTAAAGAAAACATAACACCTGTTACCTTTTTTTATAATTTATTTCAATCTTTGCCCATGTACTTGTTCTTTACAATGGCACCTTCCAATGGCAATATTGACACTCATTCCCTTTAAATCTGTGATAAAATATATAAAAAAACGATTACATTCTCAGTACATGTATATTGTTTGTTTGTTTGTTTGATGGTGTTTAATGCAAATTTCAGCAATTTTTCAGCTATATCATGGCGTCCAGTCTTTATTAGGGGAGGAAGCCGGAGTAACCGGAGAAAACACCCTGCCTGCAGTGAGAATCGAACCCGCAATCTCAGTGTTGACAGACCACATGATCAATAGTAGACGAAATACCTTGACCACTCCGCCACCGAGGCCCCCATTCCCAGTATAAGATAAATATGTACTAATATATTATATCTAGGATTGATGTTGTTTATGTTAGATAATGCTATTAGAATAAATTATATTTATATTCTTTCCTTGTCATTTTTACATGTAGATTTTTAAAAAATATTGTTCATACTTAGTACAATAAAAATAAATGACTTTTATAATAGTTTCAAATAAAATGAACTTTGTTTATATAATATAGGTACATGTACTTAATACATGTACATGACATGTATGTTTTTAGTAGGACCAGGAATTTTAATATGAACATCAGGTTGTCCATTCATTACATACATATAGGTCAAACTCAGTTCAAGTAATTTCAGTATTATATGTATATACTGTTTATACATGTAAGTGTCAATCATTTTAGTGGAAAATACAGTTAATTTATTATAAAAAACATTTCATTAAATTTTAAACTGTGGTTTTCTTACATTTTAAAGATTAAAGATTAATATAATAAAATTTTAACCATATTTTATTTATAAATGGATTATTTCCTTCTTATTGGACAAACCCAACAACAATTAAACAGTTACCTTTATGGTAAACACACGGGCAGTTTTTGTTTATCCTAAAACTATTGCAAAGCAGGTTGTTAAAAACCACTGTTTTTTCGTAGAAAGTTGTAGATTTGTTCAACTGTAATATAATGTAATTGAAAACAATAGGATTTATCAATCATATTGTGACTACATATGTGATTATCCTTTCAATAGAAATGAATGAGTACAAATCAATGTACTGATGGTTTTTATACCCCCGCTCGACAGAGTCGGGGGTATATATTGGTCCTCATGTCCGTCTGTCCTTCCGTCCGTATGTTCGTCCGTCCACATTTGGTTTCCGGATGACAATTCAAAAAGTTTACATCCGATTTGAATGAAACGTTGGGATATTGTTATATATCAGGTTGGTAAGAAGCCTATCGATTTTGGGGTAAATTAGTCAAATTTCAAGGTCACAGTCCACGAAAAACGTTAGAAATTTGAACAAAAAAGTTGTTTCCGGACAATAACTCAAAAAGTTTACTGTTGATTTGAATGAAACTTTGGGATATTGTTATATATCAGGTTGGTAAGAAGCCTATTGATTTTGGGGGAAATTCGTCAAATTTCAAGGTCACAGTCCACGAAAAACGTTAGAAATTTGAACAAAAAAGTTGTTTCCGGCCAATAACTCACAAAGTTTACATCCGATATGAATGAAACTTTGGGATATTGTTATATATCAGGTTGGTAAGAAGCCTATCGATTTTGGGGGAAATTCGTCAAATTTCAAGGTCACAGTCCACGAAAAACGTTAGAAATTTAAAAAAAAAAATTGTTTCAGGACAATAACTCAAAAAGTTTACATGCGATTTGAATGAAACTTTGGGATATTGTTATATATCACGTTGGTAAGAAGCCTATCGATTTTGGGGTAAATTCGTCAATTTTCAAGGCCCCAGTCCACGAAAAACGTTAGAAATTTGAACAAAAAAGTTGTTTCCCGATTTGAATGAAACTTACAATAAACGTTGAGATTTACACACACACACAAAATTAAGCGGGGGTATCATCGATCTCTAGATCGACTTTGTCAAGTTTAAATCTGTTTTTAGCTCACTTGTACCAGACATCCATCATATGTTGTTCATTGTAAAATGTTTCAAAAATCTTCTTCCCTGAAATCAATTTTTTTCAAACTTGCCACAATTATTCTTAGAGAACATAGTTTCAAATTTTTACCCTGTGTGTTGATCAATGAACAAAGATGGCCACTGTTACTAAAAAAACATAGGTATCAACACATGTTTTTGATTAATATATCACAAATTATAATACATGTGCATGTAGTTATAGAGAAATTATAGGATAATTAATTGGGTGGAGTGAATATCCAAAATATGATCACGAGTGCCGCATAACGCATCTGATTAAACGAGTGCGCAGAACTTGTTCCGCGCACGAGTTTAATCTGATGCTTGATGCGGCACGAGAGATCATATTTTGGATATTCACGATGCCCAATTAATTATCCTATTTATTATATAGATTAAAATTGTTTTCGTAAAATTTAAATGCTTAATCCTAAATTTTATGAACGGCAGATGAATATCTGTATAGTATAGTACAAAACCAAGTGACATTTTGGCAGGAAAAAAACCCAAGAGTGAAAATAAATGATAATTTTCACATGTGATTTACTGTGATTTCTGTCACTCAGAAAATTTGATATTTCATCTCTATCTATATAATAAACAGTTAT
Organism: Limnoperna fortunei; assembly: GCA_944474755.1. Taxonomy (NCBI): domain Eukaryota; kingdom Metazoa; phylum Mollusca; class Bivalvia; order Mytilida; family Modiolidae; genus Limnoperna; species Limnoperna fortunei. The sequence goes on along the minus strand of OX104114.1, from coordinate 15,807,533 downwards.
CTCAAATTGATCAGCACATTAAGCTCTAAAAAAGTTTTTATTAGTCCAAAATTGCGTTATGAAGTCCTTTAGGAGCTATTGCTTTTAAATTACGATTTTTTACAAAATTTTCATTCTTTACAATATTACTTGAAAACTGTAAGAGCTAGATTGACATTGTAAATTGCTTAATGCTCGGCAAGACAATGCCTACAAAACTTATAGTTGGTCCAAAATTGTCAGACCACTCCTTTTAGGAGTTATTGCCCTTAAAAGCCCTAGTTTGTTTTCCTGTAACCTAAAAAGTACTAGTACAACAGCGAGAGTAAAACTGTAAATCGCCATGATGATCAACAATACATGTCCTACAATTCACTTTATTGGTCTGAAATTTTCAGATGACTCTTTATAGAAGCTACTGCCCTTTATTAAAGGCTTTAATAAAAATTTTAGACAAGATTACCATTTTTTTCTTTAGAAATTTAAAACTCAATACCTAGATTTAAACTGTAAATAGCAAAAATAATCAGAGATAAAGCCTACAAATCATTTTACTGTCTGACAATTACCCAATGAGTCCTGGAAGGATTATTATCCTTTAATAACAATTTTTGGTCAGATTTGTAGTTTTTGTCTGATAACTTTTATTGTCATAACAGCTAAAGCGATATTATTGCAAAAATTATTACTAAGACAAGGCCTTAAATTATTCACTTAGTCCAAATCTGATGATGAAGGTGTTATTGCCATTTAATGACCTCAGTCCAATGGCTACATTAAAGTTTTTGGATTAGGTAAATTTCTCAGCTATCATACTAGTACAGTAATATGTATGCTGCTGATAAATAGTACTAGTCCATGACAGTCTAAAAGATATTATTTAAATAGCTCCTCTGAGCATTTGTTTCAGAGTGTTTAAGATAGTCTCACTGTGGGCAGGTTGTGCATGACACCAAATGATTGCAAGTTTTTCTACTGAAGGTAAATGTTTTCAAATGCACTCCCGCTTCCTCTCCCAATAAATTAGGGAAACCACAATATAGCTGAAAAAAAAATTACTAAAGTAGTGTATAACCCCATTTAACTAATCAGCCAACTAAATAATCCCTACCACTTGCAGTAAACGAAATTTATCTCAAAGCAGAGTTATCTGTCCTTTAGAGCTGGTACATTATTCATGTATTACCTGTTTTTCTGAGGAAAAATGTGGAAGATTACCATATTATTGTTACCTGTGTAGTGTAATTATCATAATAATAAATCAAGTACCCTTTAATTCTAATGATACCCTTGATCCCTTCAAATGCAATCAATTACGCAATCACTTGTCAGATTAAAAAATCAATACCCCAATGGTACCTTATAGAAAGGAAATATCACGTGACACAATCGTCAGCTGTTCATTGAAGAAAAAAAACATGGCAACCGGGAATTATAAAACCACAATATTCAACTAATACTCCATAGGCTTTAGGTAGGTATTGCAAAAACACGATATTAATGATCTTTATTCAAATAATAAGCATATAAATGAACAATACAAAATGTTGTCTCGAATACCACGATCTTGATAAAAAAAACGTCAAATGTAAGCACTGAAAAAAAGATCCTCGTCTGTATAGGAATGTATTATGCGCACCCCCTTCTTGAAAACCTGAAAAAACCGTAAAAAAGTGCGCATTATCCACACCAAAATACGGTAGTACAAATTTCATAACTTGCACAGAAATCTCATTCAAAGTGAAATAGGCAACCAAGATTAATTTTACAAACAGGAATTTTTGCAATATGTTACGAATAAAGAGAATTCAAATATATAGGTAGTTTTAGTGTCCACTACTGGAACATTTTGAGAATTTCGACCCTGTTGAAGATTTGATTAGGAATGTTATATGGCCATACAAATTTATTTGTTTGCAAAGATTAGGCCTTTCAGTCTTATTTAATCCTCATTTGGAGGGAAAGAGAAACTGAATTGATCAATTTTTAATCTTCTACATTCTGTTTATTTTGATCATTTTAATGGGCTGTTTCGGTTTGATTTGATAAATGAAGATTGAGACATTCTTTTCATTATGACAGTTGCCAGACTGTAATACATGACTCACATGTCTGAAACTCTTGTATTACTCTTTTTTTTTTGGTTTACATGTATTTTTGACATGAGTTTTTTAATTCATTGTTTCTTTCTCATATATTCAAGTGTCAACATGCTGTTTTGAATGGACTTAATTATAAGACAGTACATGCAAGCTCTGTTTGAAGATAATCAATTTAAAAATTAGGAGAAATCAAGATATTTGATACCAAAAATTTTTAAGAATTTAAAATTTTGATTTAAAGTAAAAGTGATCGTCATAATTGTGACAAGTTTTTATGATTGCCTTAAAATGCTATACCTCATAGAGATCGAAGAGGTCACAGCATACTAGTATATACATACACGTACAGGCTTCCTCTCTTTCCGTTTGACTAAGTGTGGAAAGGATTTCTTTCAACGGTTTAAAGTTATTTTAACTCACTGTTTAAGTTTAATACAAACAGGAGTTTCATTTCTATACTGTAACACTGAAAAGCAACAGGGTGTATTTGTTTGAAATAAACTACATTATGATACATTAATGCTGTGAGGAATACATGCCAATACACTATACAAACTGCTGGTAGTCATTTACTTCAATATAACAGGGTATTAGTTGAATGTCTTGTACATACATGGTTTTATATACTTTGGACTCATGAAATACATGTAGTACATGTGTAGGCTGTGTATCGTTTTGAGATCAATCTTTTTTGTAATTGTTTTTGACAGAACATTTTATTTTCTCGCATTAACCTGTGATAAAAAAATTTATATAGCTTATATGCATACAAAGGTGGTAAATTTTGGAGCATTATAAATAAGTTGTTTGGTTTTAATGGAGACAATTATCTTACCCCATTAAAAAAATAGTTTGGATCTAATGGTTCATTGGAAAAAAAGAGGGGAATAAATTTGAAAAATAATCGTGTCAAATGAAATAAACAAATTTCATTTCAAAGAAAATATATACTAGTAACATTTGGAAAACTACTAGTATTTTTTCTATGGTGTTCTATAATGAATATATGTACATTGTAACAATAACAAAAACTTAGAAACTAAATCAAGTGTTGTGTTCCTGAACCTGTATGACCAGGAATGTACATGTACTTGTTTTCTGTCAAAAAATCATTTCAATCACACACAAAAAAAACCTTAACTTGTTACAGTATGTGATTTATTTACAAAAATATAATTATTTACATTTTAAAAGTAGAATTGAATGTTATTGAATACTAATGCTAGATTAATTAACTCATTTGTAACTATTTGCTGACCAACCATTTTTTATTAGTGGTGGTGAAGGTTGAGATGGGACCTTGACAATCACTAGCCAACCATTTTTATTAGTGGTGGTGAAGGTTGAGATGGGACCTTGACAATCACTAGCCAACCATTTTTATTAGTGGTGGTGAGGGTTGAGATGGGACCTTGACAATCACTAGCCAACCATTTTTATTAGTGGTGGTGAAGGTTGAGATGGGACCTTGACAATCACTAGCCAACCATTTTTATTAGTGGTGGTGAGGGTTGAGATGGGACCTTGACAATTACTAGTTCTGAGTACAAATACCCATGTATGACCATGCACCTGATAGATGATTGGTACAGGTACCTGTACAGGTAGAAAATAACAAGTGGTAACCTTACTGCACCTGAATAGCTGACTGCTTGGTAAATGTACTCAAATTTCAGAGAATAGTTTGAATATCAATGTCATAATGTACATGTATTTTAAACCCCTTAAATTCACTCAGGAGTGCAGTAATAGTATACATCAATTCAGACATTGTGATTAGGTCAAACATACTATGATAGTTAGAATTTTGTCAGATGTTAAGTACTGTCATGCAATAATTTCCAACAAAACATAGCTAGGATATAATGCATACAGGAAGATGACAGCAGCATGTGCACATCGTAGAACTGTAAACATGTGCGTGCAAATATATTTTATATTTTTGTCTTGCCTGCGACAAAAGTCGCTGGAGGAGGCGAGACATATGTATGGGAATCCGGCGGCGGCAACTGCGTAAACACTTGACATCTTGCTTCATATATTTGTAAGCCCAAGCCCTAGGTCCATCAAATTTGGTCCAGAGGTAGCTTATGATGAGTACTTGCCAATCAGTCACCTCTCATCTGACCTTGACCTCAATTTCACGGTCCACCGACTACGTTAAAGTTTTTGGGTTACGACAGTTCCTCTGTAACTACGCATGGTAGGATGACAATATTTGTTGTATAGGTTGCTGATGACTAGTACATGACTGTCTGGTAGGTGTCACCTGACCTTGACCTCAATTTCACGGTCCAGCGACTACGTTAAAGTTTTTGGGTTACGACAGTTCCTCTGTAACTACGCATGGTAGGATGACAATATTTGGTGTATAGGTTGCTGATGACTAGTACATGACTGTCTGGTAGGTGTCACTTGACCTTGACCTCAATTTCACGGTCCAGCGACTACGTTAAAGTTTTTGGGTTTCGACAGTTCATCTGTAACTACGCATGGTAGGATGACAATATTTGGTGTATAGGTTGCTGATGACTAGTACATGACTGTCTGGTAGGTGTCACCTGACCTTGACCTCAATTTCACGGTCCAGCGACTGCGTTAAAGTTTTTGGGTTACGGCTGTTCTCCTGTAACTATGCATGGTATGGTGACAATATTTTGTATACAGGCCGCTGCTGATATTTAATGCTATTTACGTAATGCTTATGACGAAATTTATTTTTGTTACTGATGCGGAATGCAGGCGAGACGTTTTTCTGTGTCCACACTTGTTTTTAAATATATAGTTAATTTTTCATAGCAAATCCCAACAACGCTCTGCAGAACTTTTCCTGGATCGCTCCAAACTTTCTAGTCATCACACAACTAGTCCCAAGTCCCACTTTCACTGTGTTCAATATATAGAGACGTTAGTTTTTAATGTATTTTTCCTGCTCTTCTTTTCTTGTTCATTGATCTGTTTGTGTGCCATTTGTGTGATTTCTAAACAATTTCTTTGAAATCTTTGTTTTAGATTTTCAATTTTATATTAACAGTAGAAAACAACAACAAAAAAAATTCAGAAAAATAAAAGATACCAAAAAAAAAGATTTGGCTGTAATCATAGACCTTTTTGAGTTTGTTGTGTACAATTACAATAAAAACTTGTTGAGGTACTGAATCTACTGCAAGAATGAAAAATATTACCCTTTTATTGCAAAATATTGCAAAACCACCTGCATAAAAATATTTTATCCTTAGCTATGCTGCTAAATATTTCCCATTCAATTACTTATTGCCTAGTTTTTAATATACATGTATTTGACATATCAACACTAAAAAACCTAAAATAATGCATGTGAAATTTTACTGTGGGCTCCCCATTATGATATAAATAATCGTATGTTAAATTTTGCAGCACAACCAGTCAAGATTTTGAAAATGTTTAAATTTACCAAATGTATAAACCATATTCATTAAGTTATAAAGTCATAAATTTACCAAATGTATAAACCATATATTCATTAAGTTATAAAGTCATAAATTTATCAAATGTATAAACCATATTCATTAAGTTATAAAGTCATAAATTTACCAAATGTATAAACCATATTCATTAAGTTATAAAGTCATAAATTTACCAAATGTATAAACCATATTCATTAAGTTATAAAGTCATAAATTTACCAAATGTATAAACCATATTCATTAAGTTATAAAGTCATAAATTTATCAAATGTATAAACCATATTCATTAAGTTATAAAGTCATAAATTTACCAAATGTATAAACCATATTCATTAAGTTATAAAGTCATAAATCTACCAAATGTATAAACCATATTCATTAAGTTATAAAGTCATAAATTTATCAAATGTATAAACCATATTCATTAAGTTATAAAGTCATAAATTTACCAGATGTATAAACCATATTCATTAAGTTATAAAGTCATAAATTTACCAAATGTATAAACCATATTCATTAAGTTATAAAGTCATAAATTTACCAAATGTATAAACCATATTCATTAACTTATAAAGTCATAAATTTACCAAATGTATAAACCATATTCATTAAGTTATAAAGTCATAAATTTACCAAATGTATAAACCATATTCATTAAGTTATAAAGTCATAAATTTACCAAATGTATAAACCGTATTCATTAAGTTATTTCATATGCATTGAATAAATCTCCACAAATCACAGGTTTTAATTTTCTTAATCCCTTAAAATAGAATATTTATGAAGTTCAGATAATTAATTTTGTTGATACTAATTTGAATAATTTAAGAAATTTAAAATTGCTAATAATTTGCTTCTGTCAGAGCTGGGACCTCGGTGTTCGAGTGGTTAAGATAGTTAGTCATCAACTATTGATCATGTGCCTGTCAACACTGAGGTTACGGGTTCAAGTCTTACTGCAGGTAGTTTGTGCTCAGTGCTAAACTCCAATTTATTTTCATTTACAAGGTTTGACATTTGTCCTAACTGTCAGAGGGGGTGTGTTTCTTGGGTACTCTGGACTCTGTCCCAAAATAAACATACCATTACTAGCTGAAAAAACTGCAAAAAGTTGAGTTAAAAGAAACAATCTATCAGAGCTTGAATGACAATATATTTTGTTAACTGAAGTTCCTGTTTTTCCTAGTGTTAAGGCCATTCCATGAAAAGTATTATCATGCCAATAACAATGAATGGAAAGAAATGTATTTGTTGATTGTCACGACAGCTTCAATGTAGCAAATATTTAAAATACATTTTTTTTCTAAAAAATAATTCATAAAATTTAATATTATACTTTGTTAATTATCATGTAGGTCATGACATGCAATAAAATATTTTCTACCACTTAACATTAATTATACAAAACTAACATCATAACAAAATGCATAAACAATGTAATAACTAATCTATTGGACTATTTACTACAATGAACCTGAATGTAAGTTATGAACTTTGATTTTTTAAACAGATGAAAAATGTTTTGGTATTTACAATGTAGACATTTTACACAGTATGTATTGTGGGGCCTCTGTAGCCGAGTGGTCAAGGTAGTTCGTCTACTATTGATCATGTGGTCTGTCAACACTGAGATTGCGGGTTTGATTCTCACTGCAGGCAGGGTGTACTCGACTCCAATCTTAATTGACAAGGATTGCTAGTTTTCCTACCGCAGGTTGGGGGTTTTCTCCGGGTACTCCGGCTTCCTCCCCCAATAAAAACTGGACGCCATGATATAGCTGAAAAATTGGCATTAAACACCATCAAACAAACAAAAACAAGCAGTATGTATTCCAGTTTTTAATTTTGCAGTTTCCAAAGTGATTAGTTTAATAGAAATACATTTATTATACGTTGTTTTGAGTTCCATTTATTGTGAAAATTAGTACATATACTAATTTTCTGTATGAAAATGTCAATAAAATTATGTGGCAACTTAGAAGCAAGATTTTTTGTAAAAAATATATTGCTAACTTGAACAGCATGTTTTAGCCAAGGGTTATGATTTGGTCCTTTTAGGATGAGACATGACCGTTTAATAGCAAATATTTTTTACTAACTGTTGATTACTGAACTTGACATTGAATGTTTAGTCCGAGCCAAACTAAAATATTGAGAAAAGAATGAAAGTATGTTTTTTGCTGAACTGTTAAATGGAGCATCATTGAGACATTCTTTAATAATTATCACATGGTTTCATAAGCTATAACCTAAACTCATCATGTAGAGAAGACATTTTAAGTCTTACTCTCATAAGTAAAAAAGACCTATCTAATTTCCTGCCATATTTATCAAAGAAAATATGTAAAGAAAAGATTTAACAATTTATTCAGTTGTATCGGATGTCATCCATTACGAATTATGACCTAAACCCCATCTGTCAATCACGATAACATGAAATAAACTTCAAGTTTACATCTTGTGTTGGTTAAAAAACACTTATGTTAATTGCCAAAGGAAATTCTGAAACCTTTGAATTACTTAATTTTTACCTGTTATTTTAAGAAAGGAAATTCATGCCAAAATACGAAGCAAAAAATAGTTTTTATGTCAATCAAATGTAAATTGTGCAAGAGTTGAAACCTATTGAATATATATAAGTATATGGTCATGTCTTGTATGATTGGTACCTGGTTTGATATATTATGTTTTTATTTAAATTTTTAGCTTCTAATTAGCTGTTCTTAAACTTTATTCTGTATCCAGGGAAAATGCCCTTAAACATACATTTTAAAAACCAACTAACCATACAATTATTGGGGTGGAAAAAGAAGTATCGTGGGAAAGATTAAGATTTAGCACACATTTATGAATAAATGAACTCTTCAGGACTTCACAAATGTAAATAACATCAACAGCTGCTTTGCTACATGTAAGAGCTGCTACAAGAGATAGCTGTGTGTGCTAGTCCAATTATTTTTTATACATGGTGTATATCTTCATTAAATTTAAATTGTCCTTCAATTATTGCTCTCCGAATTATCTAGTAAATAACTTACTATACATGTTCTGGTATTTACCTATTTTTAGATGTACTTCCATTCAGGCCACTGTGAATATGTCTTGTTTAAAGAAATACTGGTTTCAACAGAAGCTCGTAAGTAATGTAGCATCATTAAGATTGAAAGGTTAATGTGTTAAATGTTTGGTTTGTTTGATTAAGAAATAATTCATGGATACCATACTTTATTGTCGTTTTAACATGGGTGGGCATTATATTCTTGAATATTTTGCCCCGAGCGATAGCGAGGGGTAAAATATCATGAATATAATGCCCACCCATGTTAAAACGATAATAAAGTGTGGTATCCATGAATTATTTCGATTCTGATTATCACAAATACGGTAATCTGTACAGTGAAGCGGCATTATAAATGTGCGCAATTGAAAGGTTGTTCCACGTACCTCCCGTGTGCCATAATGTAGATTGGTGGAAACATAATTTAATGGCTGAATGTTAAATCATGCAAATCTCAGAATTCAGACTTAAAGTGAGAACTTTATTAACAGTAACGATGATTATGGTTTAAAAAAATTTAGTTTTTTTAAATAAAATTTAAACGACTTCAACCAAAATTAACTTGCGCATGTGCGAATTAAATTTATTGGAATTTTAACACGGCTTTGTTTACATAGCGAAAGCAGGACGTCATATTAGAATTGATGTTTAACACCACTTTTAGCAATTTTTCAGCAATATCATGGAGTCCAGTTTTTATTATAGAAGGAAGTCAGAGTTCTCAGAAAAAATCTGCGACCTAACTGTAGGAAAACTTTTAATCCTTGAAATTAAGATTGGAGTCGAGCGCACCCTGCCTGCAGTGAGACTGGAACCTGCAATCTTAGTGTTGACAGACCATGTGATCAATAGCAGACAAACTACCTTAATCAATTGCTACAAATTATAAATTTTGGAGAAACAAAACAATTCAACTCACAAATGATGCTAAAAAATTATATTACAACAACATGGTAAATGATTCTAAAGATCCAAGAATCTTGTGGAGCTGCATTCAAAGTCTTACTCCTACATCAAATACAACACCATACAAATTAAAAATTGAAGATGACAAACATGTTACTGACACAAAAGAAATTGTTACCATATTTAATAAGTTTTTTACTACATGTGTAGACAAATTGAGAGAAACTGACTCTGATTCCTCATGTACTGATTTTATTAAGCTAAGAGAATTTGTAATGGATAAATTAGCACAACCATTTTCAATTCCCTACATACAGGTACCTGATTTACTACTGAGTATAAATAAACTTAATGTAAATAAATCAGCAGGATCCGATTGTATTGGTCCAAAGTTACTCAAACTAAGTGCACCATTTATTGTGTCTTCTTTAACTTATATATTCAATAAAATGATTGAAAAGGATATTTTTCCTGATATTTTAAAAAATGCAAAAGTATCACCAATATTTAAATCAGGAGATAAAGATTTAACTTCAAACTATAGGCCAATTTCAGTTCTCCCCACTTTAACAAAACTTATTGAATACCATGTTCAAAAACATTTCTACAGTTATTTGTCAAATTTAAATTTACTTCATCCAGCACAATCAGGGTTTAGACCAAATCATTCATGCCAAACCGCTCTAACTAATATTATTGATCATTTTCTTGAACAAATGAATGAAGGGAACATAAACATTGCAATCCTTCTGGACCTAAGAAAAGCTTTTGATGTAATTGACCATGATATATTATGCAAAAAATTAAATATATATGGATGTAATACAAAAACAGTTGAATTTTTCAGGTCATATTTGAACAATCGAACACAACAAGTCCAAATAGGAAATATTAAATCTGATCCAATGAAAATCAAGTATGGTGTCCCCCAAGGTTCAATACTTGGACCCCTTCTCTTTATATTATATATTAATGATTTTCCCCTTCATGTTAAACATTCCCTTACTGATCTATATGCAGATGACTCAACAATTCATTTATCTGGTAAAAATGTAGATGTTCTGCAACCCAAAATTCAAGAAGACATACTTGAAATTGAAAAATGGTGTCAAGAAAATAAAATGTTTATAAATTGTAGTAAAACAAAGTGTATGGTTATTGGAACTAAGCAAAAGCTTGTTACACAAAATAAAAATTTCAATCTCTGTCTAAAATCAATACCATTGGAGATTTCAAATTGTGAAAAAATTTTGGGAATTAAAATTGACTCTAATCTAACCTGGACTGAACAAGTCGACAGTGTATGTTCAAAAATTTCAAGTCGAATCTATTTGTTGTCAAAGATTAAAAGGTATCTAACTCTTGATTCAACGAAACTGTTTTATAATGGTTATATTTTGCCTTTAATTGACTATTGTATCACTATTTGGGGAAATTGTAGTGCAGTAAACTTGAATCGTATTGCAAAACTCCAAAAAAAGAGTTGTCAGACTTATTTTAGATGCTGACTTTTTAGCCCCATCTGCTCCTCTTTTCAAAAAATTAGAATTTCTGACAGTTGAAAATAGAATTCTGTATCATAAATGTATTTTAGTTCATAAATGCATTAATAATGAAGCCCCACAATATCTTACAAGAAAGATAAATTACATCTCTAATGAAAATCCTTATCAATTACGAAATGCAACAAATGGAGATTTGTGTATTCCAAAACCAAAAACAGAACTTTTTAAACAATCCTTTTTCTATTCTGGACCTTTTCTCTGGAATAGACTTCCAATCACTGTACGTTCCTCTAAATCTCTAGATACTTTTAAGATTAAATTAAAATCATTTTTATTGAATACACAAAATCACGAGATATTTTAGACAATTTATAATGTTATATTTTGTATACAATATGGACGTTAACATTTACATGTTTAATGTTTCTTGTTCATCTGTCTTGATGATATGTGTATGTATGCTTCATTATTTTAAATGTATTGTGAACTTTCATTTTATATTTTTATTTTTTTTTATTTTTTTTTTTCTTGTGTGTGTAATACATGTATTAAGTTATCTCTTGTATTCATGTAACATTGTATGATGAACTTTATGAGGGCCTCAGGGAAGATTAGTTTTTAACTAACTGAGTTACCCTCTTTAAATAAAGCATTTATTATTATTATTATTATTATTATTGGACACCGAGACCCCCATGTGTTATATGACCAGTACAGTGTATTAAACTGTTGACAATAACAATGAACAGTAGCAGGTAATAAGGCAGAGAAATATATTGTGTTTACAAGAGTCTTTATAGAACACTACATGTACTATATGACAGTACAGTTGATTTTCTGGAGGACACTGGATACTGTACTGAGCACTGCACCAAATTTCCTAGAATTTTTCATGTTATTGGTTAAGATGGCCACATTTATCAGAGCTGAACCCAGTTTATCTGAATTATATTATAACAATGCAACTTTATTTTTCCAAGTTGTGCGAAACTGTTTGTACTTAATTGACATTTCTTTCTTTATTATTCAACTTTTGTGCTTTAGAAAAACACTCCTACTTCCTTGCCACCCAAATCAACAGCATTTTTTACTGCTTGAATTTTTTTATATAGATTTCTCAAGTGCATATAAAAATACAGAAAAATTTTTTTTTTTTCAGAAATGGCTGGAGCATGTATAATCATTTTTTTGTTGGCATTTTTCTATGAAGGACTGAAAGTTTTTAGAGAATTCTTATTACGGAGAGCACTGACACCAAACTATAGAAGTGAGATCAATATTTCAAAATACTCGCAATCCCAGGATACAATGGTAATAGATCCACAGTCTGCAAAAGCTAATGGGTAGGTATCAGATGAGTAATCTCCCTTTATTGAAGGTTATAAAGAAGAAATAACTATATTGCTTATTATTATTGACACCATTAAGTTATAGCAAAATGGTAGGTGATAAAGATTAAAGATGGAAAAGTTATCTCTCATTACCAAAGATTTTAGATATGAAAGAGTAATCTCCCTTCCTATTCTTGAATACACACTATTACATGAATTATAAAGGTCTTATATTGGAATCCATTAATTTTTTTATTGAGTATTATGCATGAAACCATGTAAAATTATAATGATTGGCATGTTATGGGAAAAGTAGTTTTTGTTAACTAAACAACAATGTAACAGTGTCTTGAAGTATTAACAAATTACTTCGGTTTTTGAAAATTAATAACATGTAAGTAAACTATGTGCAGCATTAACTTCAGTTGTTGTAATTAGAGGAAGAATTCTAGAGACAAATACCTGAACAATTTCTGTTGTTTTGACAAATAATAATTATGTTGACTGAGAGTTGGATGGCCAAAATTTTGGGTAGTTTTTTGTTCTACTGTGATTTCTCTTTATTTGACTTGAAAATAATTTTTGGTGTAAAGATCAAAACAATGTTTGATTGATAAGACCCAGTTAGAGTTTTTTTAAAAATTCTAGAGACAAATACTGTAACCATTTCTGTTGTTTTGACAAATTTGATCAAGTTGAATGTGAGTTAGATTACCAATATTTTGATTAATTTTTTATCCCATCTACTGTGATTTCTCTTTATTTGACTGGAAATAATTTTTGGTGTAAAGATAAAAAAATATTTGATTGATAAGACCCGGTTATTTGAGTTTGTAATGGTGATCACACTGCAGATTTTATTATTTAAATGTGTTCAGATGGTTTGAAATAAAACCTTGACATTAAATTTAACAGGCAAAGTAATGACAAACTGGCAGTACAAGATTACCACAAAGCCAATATCTCTGGGTATTTATCACAAATTCTTGTGCTTATAAGCTATATATAGACAGACTAAGCTTACATAGTTATATTGCTAGAACAGTTATAGGTAGTGGGTATATGTTACCAGTGTAAATAGTTATGAATATAGTATGATAGTATGTGAAATGGAAATGTCATACCCATTTGGAAAATATTATTTAGTAAAGTTATTTAACCTCAGGAACAAAATTAGCATCTCCTTGTGTACATGTAAAAAAAAATACTTGTACCTCTTCAAGCTGGATTTAAAATTAAGTAATTTCAGTCTGTTAAGTAGAGTTAAAAACAATCATACATAGGAATAATCTTTTACAAACATTTTAAATATATTTCACTTTTTGTGTCACCTGCTTATTATAGCTGATTTCACTATCTTTGATGCACTCCGATTTTGTTACATGTTCAGGGTATGTCTTTCATAAGTTTTGACAATAATCTTGTTTATCTCCTAAAAATGAACTTGATAAAGTAGTTAACATTTGATTGCAAAATGTTTAAGGCTGCAATTTTTGTATTGATTCCATGAATTAGGTTTTTATCTGCATTACCTGGTTATATCATCTAAGGCACATTGACCGTTATATGGTTATATATTGGTATATATTTAGTAGACCAGTTTTTATATTAGGGATTAGGCACATGTAATGACTATAAAATTCATTAACTAACTATACACAGTTCTAAAACAAATCTTGATTAATTTTTGTGTAATTAAGGTACAATTTGAAATATTCAGCTATACCATATGTTATATACCTTTCTCCATTGGGGGTAAAAACTTTATTTGCAATCACAACTTTGTATAGATTCTAAAATTTACAACATAATCATGTATTAATTATACCCTATGCAATGAAGTTGGATTGGGTATGATGTTTTTTATCCATAAATGTCTGTCATGTTATCTGTCCGTCAGTCATTTTGTTGTTTGTATTTAGTACAGACACACGAACTACAAGAAATTATGCTAAGAGTTATGCCCCTTTGAACATACATTTTTTTGCTATAGACTCGTGTTACACATGAAAATACTACAATGCACATTGTTAGACTTGCTACAACAAATGTGTAAACAATGAGCTTACTTCAAGTCTTTCTGTAAAAAGAAAATGATTCTAATTTTATTAAAATCCTTATCAATATGCATAAACACATGACTTACAATTTTAATGCTCTTTTTTGTTTTCCTTTTGAAGTTCAGGTTATTTACCATTAAGAGAAATAGCAAGGTAATAATGTTGACTGACAAGCCTGCTGTTATCATTACTATTATTTTGATTTTTCTCCCATCGTTTAATATAACTTTCTTATGCATTTTTGTTGTGTTAACATAATGATTTTTTGCATGTGGCTCACATATTTAATTTTTTTCTAACAGGCCTGCTGTTATCATTACTATTATACCCCCCACTTGAAAAGCGGGGGGGGGGGGGTATATAGTGGTTGTGGTGTCCCTCCGTCCGTCCGTCCGTCTGACTTTTACACTTTCTCTTATTTGCAACTCCTCCTACACCAATGAAATTTGATGAAACTTACACAGAATCCTTGTCACCTAGTTCCATTGTGCAGAAGATATTTAACATTTTGATCGGAATGATATTTAGGTTTTCCCATAGAAAAACATGGACTTTGTCATTGACCTAAGGGGATACCCATCTCTTATGTGCATCTCCTCCTACACCACTGAATGGAATTTGATGAAACTTACACAGAATCCTTGTGACATAGTGCCATTATGCAGGAGATATTTAACATTTTGATCAGAATGATATTTGGGGTTTCTTTGAGGTGGGGGAGGGATGGGGGTTCCCATGTTTTATCTGCAACTCTTCCTACACTAGATTAAGTTTCAAGTTCATAAGTAAGAACATGTGCATTTTTTAAGAAATCATGAAGCGGGGGGTATCAGTGGTGAGCATTGCTCACAGTTTTTTTAATCTAGTTTTGATTTATCTCCCTTTGTTTTATATAACTTTCTTATGCATTTTTTGTAGTATTAACATTTGAATTTTCTCTTGTGGTACCCATATAAATTTTCTTGTGCATAACATTTCTGGATGAAATGCTTTTTCAGAAATAATTTTTAAGGTGGAAAAATTACAGATTAGAAAAAGGCAGAGAACATTCTTTGTTAGTTATATATTGTTGCCATCTGATTGTTGCATGTGTAATATGTGTATAAGGATGTAATTTATATGCATGGTTTTTTTGTTGGTATATGGCATGTTGATATAGAGGATAGTAATGATCTGACCCATGAGGTGCCTTATAACTAGTTTTCTCTTAAATGTCTTGTTTTCTAATTTCCACATTAGACTTGACACTTTAATCCTCTTTGAAACTACTGGGAATGTTTGATAGCATGTTTGATGTCTGATGTATACTATATATTATTATGGACAAGAAGGATAATTTTTTAGGTAATACATTACTTGTTCTTGATTGATATTTGTTTTTGGTATCAGCCTGACGTTGTCTCATACATGACATTGGAAGTATGTATAACACCATTTAAAGCCAACTGATGAAAAGGCTGAACTCAAGACACTAGATGACTGTGATTTCTTTACTGTAGATCAAATATACATAAAAATTACTTTGCCCATGGGAACAGTTCTGGTTACAGTTACCCTTATATGTCTGGACATACCTAAGTTCAGATTTTTGCATGTACATGTATGTAATATATAATATTTGTAAGTTAACACATTGTGTAAGGTTTTATTGTATTACTTATAACTCACTTAAAAGCAAACTTTAATTTGATTTATATTTGTAACAGACTACTTGGTAATTTGTTCTGTTTATCAGGGAATCTATAGTTTATATTGGGGAGCAGGATGAGTTCATGTGTGTTAGAGAACCATAACCTACGACTAAACTGGCTAGCTTGACTGGAAGATAGTATGATAATGATGTGCCATGATATTGACCATGTTACTGCTTTGAATTTATTTATTAATAAATAACAGGATAGAATTGTTCATTATGGAGAATGCTCAGTATTAAAAATCTGTTCTATAACTACTCTTAGTTAGATGTGACAATATGTTTACAATATGTCTTCTATTTCCTTTTCAGCTTAGATTGATAATTATATAATATATATTGTAGTAGATTGGAAGTTAAGATTGATTTTGAATGTTATTATTTGTTGCTTACGTTAAATTCATATCAGCTTTAGCAAAAGATAATTAACCTAAAAAAAACCTTGACATTACTTTAGTATCAAATAAAAGTGTCATATTTGTAACTTTTCTATATATTTGTGGTCATTCTCTACAATATACATTTGGCACCAATCCAAGTTTAAAAGACTTTTTTTGTTTTATTTTTCAGAACACACATAATCAGTTCAGCCCATTTCATACAGACAGTTCTTCACATCCTGCAGGTGTTTATCAGTTATCTTTTGATGTTGGTGTTTATGAACTATAATGTCTGGCTGTGTTTAGCTGTTGTCTTGGGAGCAGGGGCAGGCTACTTCCTGTTTGGATGGAAAAGAGCGATTGTTGTAGATGTTAACGAACACTGTCATTAGAATGTTCTGAAATGCACTGCATATGGCATAGATATTACAGTAAATCATTACAGAAAAAGTCAAATGTTTAGCATTTTAAGTCTTTTGCAACATGGTGGAAATGTATAAAATTCAAAATCTTGGCTGTGATAATAAGAAAAAAATATAATAAGTGTACCAGGGTATTAAAAATACAAAATTGCAATATTTTGACCAGTTTTGCACATGAATCAACAGTATTTCATATTTACCTACAATGCATAGCAAGTTATTATAGTAAATTTCTTCTTAACACCTCTGAACTTGACAATAAATTTGTATAAGTTTATAAGGTACTTTTGAAAAGATATTTCACAAATTCATATAATATTTGTCTGTGAAACATCGCAAAGGGTATTTTGTCATGGAAGTAGAAATCTAGATTTAAATATTTGTTGCCAACGGTTTTATATAACAACATGTAGAAAAATGCTACAAATTGTTCAAAAACGTTAATTGTATAATTTAATATATTAATATTATTATGGAGAAGAAGGATAATTTTTTAGTTAATACATTACTTGTTCTTCATTGATAGTTGTTTTCCGTATCTTAGACTGACGGTGAAAGGGGCCATTATACAGATCATTGTTGGTTTTTTTTAATGTCTGCATATTATAAACTTAAGTACATTTAGTTAACAGGTATTGGTGAATAAACTTATAGAATAGGTTGATATTTTTAGAGATTTTATAATTAAATGATGACGTTTTTGTTTTATTTAACTGTTAAAGAAGCACGAATATCATTGGTAGAAATTAGTTGCTACAAAATTAGATTATGTTTTGTTTATGGATAGACATATAATATATCTATGGTACATACATCGTTATTCACATGTGAATAAGTGGTAACAACATATATATTTAAATATTCATACTGTTGTTTACTACTGAACAACAAAGTCTTACTGTGATATGTGGAATGCAATGTATACACTTGCTATTAAGTTTAATTTAATAACACAGCATATGATATATGTACATTTATACATGTAAGCATGCTTTTCCATCTCAAAAACACATGGAACAAATGCAACTGGCATTTATATTTCAAACTTGAAATGCAGTAAGACAATGAAGTTGTGCATTTCTTCTTCAAGTGGGTATTAGCACATGATTTAAAATAGGATTTGCTTGACTTGCAATCTTATAAAGGTAGCAGGTACTTTACATGGGTGTGTGTTTCAACTGATAAATCTGGTTTCCTCTACAAAGATTGGTAACCAACAGAAAAAGGGACTATCGAAACATCACATTTGGACCTATTTTTGGTTCATATCCATACACTTACCTTCAAGAAAATGTAAATGAAAAAGTGGTATATGCTTGATTGACAACCAGAGATGAAGTACATCTTAATTAACAATGGGTCAGTTGCCTGAGTCACAACTAATAGGATTATTTTTTCCACTTAATTGCCTAAGCTTAGCTGTTACTTCATATTTTTTGGGTTCCTGGTTTTTAATTGAAATTCTGCAGTTAAACCCTTTCAATTTCATACATAGTTTCAAATAGATGACAACAATTGATACCAATTTATTTTCAAAGATTTCTTAAGAGCTGTTTATAATGAAAATGTCCCATTACTTTTAACCATATTAGCTGTCATCGGAGTATTTTGTAATTATGTTTTTATAGCAATATCAATGGTCACACTACCTTATATCACAGATGTATATACAAGGATAACATGGGGTTTTTTTTGTATATGTTTTAAGTAGTATCATGAAGAATCATGCAATTCTGAAAATAATGGATATATGGTAACGATGTTCACACATTTTAAATGTTGTGTTTTAATTGGACTAGTAATACACATGAAAAATAAATGCATCTGTTTAGTTATCTCCACTTTACACATCTGTAGAGTATATATTTCTTATAAGCATGGTCTATTTAAAAAATTTATTTCATAATAAACATGTAATTTTGTATTAAAGTAGGTTGGGTTTCCACTTATTTATCAAATACTGCATGATTCTATATGAACTAGTTATTAATTTAGCATTACGAATTCTATCTGTTGGCATCCAACCTGTATGTATATAAACAATCCTTATTGTACATCTTATGTGGTGTTCATTCATTTTTGCTGCATCTGATTGTGCAAAGGTTCTCACGCTGTCAGATATTTTATTAATATAAGACAGTCATTCATTTTGTTTATCAATTTTTAAATTGCTTTGTAAGAAAAATATTCTATTCATTTGTAGTAAAATAATGACAGACATCAACCCTTTTAACATTTAATATTTACGATATTTATTCAGACAACATCAAATAATCTTTCTTTGCTGGAATCAATACTTGTACCCATTTACAGGGTAAAGCTAGTTTTTAAGGTCTTAGATTACAATTGTGTAAATATATTTTGTGAAAATTCACTTAAAGGTGCTATTGGACATTATGTATTAAAATGTGATTTAAATTAAAATACAGTGCACCCTACTTATACTGCTATGTTTGAAAGAAGCAAAATTGTGGCAGCCGGTGTTGGAGAGAACTTTCTAGCATTTTGGGGAATTTCCATATACAAGTGATTAAAAATAAGTCAATTCAATTGGGGATTAAAATGTCTCATGCAGTATTGCGTGTTGTGATAATGTCCTTAACAACGTTTCTAACAAAACTGACTTGTGAGAACATTCAAAAGTTTTGGCAACATATGAATATTCATGAATGTTATTATAAGGATAATTTTTTGGGCATCATAAAGGTTGAAAATTTGATAAAACCTGCTGAAATGCATTTAAATTTAACTCGTGCCCAAAAGAAGTTTTCGACAGCAAACATTATGACAAAATAGAAAACTTGTTAAAAAAATAGGAGAAAGAGATTGCCCTCAGTTCCATGTGGATTACAATATTTTGACACTCTAGCTAAAGCTCACTTCTTAAAAATCTTGATTTTAAACTATTAGGAGTGTATGAATATTGTAATTTGATTGAAATTAAAGTTAACATTATATATATTTCTGGAAAAGTGGACTTTTGAAACTATGGGCAGTAAGCGAGGGACCATTATAAGCAGGGCAGTATAACATGGAAGGACTGTATTTTTGTTTCAATTAAAGGTCAATACAAATATCAACTAAGATAACTTGTACATAATAGTGTTAAAGAAATTAGATTTAGATTTATGTATATAAAATCCCGTACTTAGACACAACATGTACACAAATGTGTACGAGTCTATGGATATGTTGTTCCCAATTTATATGTACACATATAATTGTATACATGTGTACTTGTATATAGAATTGACATTAAATAATAGTATATTATAGTTAATGTACTAAGGAGATAACAAGATTCCTGTTAATTTTTATTTAAAACTACTTAGGCAATAAAAAGCAGAATATAACTGCTCCCCCTCCTTCTCTCCACTAGGAACAATGACACTGACAAAAAGCTAATTTTCATTTTAAACTAATTTTATACATTTGTGTTATCGAAAAACCCAGACTTGACAGTAATCCAAAGGTTATTTTAAATATTTGGGGTGCTCTCAAATCATATCTTGTAAGCAAATATGCATATAGGCATGTCTGTTAAAATGGTGACCTCAACAGAATAATTACAAAATGTTTGTTATTTTGAGAAAATCTTCCAAACAGCTTTCATGTCTCATATTATATGTTAACTAATGTTGAAGAAACTAAGTAATGGTAAAATACAAATAGAAAAATTTGTGATATTATTTTATGTGAAAACTATGTATTATGAAATAAATAATATATTTTTGCAAATCTTTCTGTTTCATACTATATACCCAGCATTCCAGATGAAGTTATAATTGTATTAATATGTTACATGTAGGTGTTACTTTTGCCTTCAATGAATGTTTATTGAAGACGAGACATGTGCATATGATTCTGGTGGCATGGACGTTAACACTTTTTATTTTGCTTTATATCTATGTAATCTTGAGCCATGGGTCTTTCAGTTTTAGTGATGGCTCCTGTAAAGTACTTGTCAATCAGTCATATGAACTTGAGCTTAACAACTAGTAGGTTAATGCTGTTAGATAAAGGGAGTTCCACACTAATCATAGATGGTAATATAACACTTTTTGATATATTTATTGGTAATCAGCAGAACATGGTAGGCTGGTTGGTGGAAGCTAAATTATTGTAGCTAGGATGGTGTTACCTGACCTAGACCTCAATTTCCCAGTCCCTTGGATAAGGTCAGTTTCTGTGTATCCATACATGGTAGGATGACAATAGATTGCATCAGCAATGCATGACCTTTTTTTCTGATTCTGCAAATGTTATGAATATTCATTGCATATTTACATCATCACAAGAACATAGTGGAGTCATAGTGGAATATTTAATGAGTTAAAAGTTGCACATCGTGTAGAACATTGTTCAAGATCCAAGTCTGTTTTATCAACTAGACCCACATTAAACCTAAACACAATTAGTTCAAGATCCAAGTCTGTTTTATCAACTAGACCCACATTAAACCTAAACACAATTAGTTCAAGATCCAAGTCTGTTTTATCAACTAGACCCACATTAAACCTAAACACAATTAGTTCAAGATCCAAGTCTGTTTTATCAACTAGACCCACATTAAACCTAAACACAATTAGTCCAAGATCCAAGTCTGTTTTATCAACTAGACCCACATTAAACCTAAACACAATTAGTTCAAGATCCAAGTCTGTTTTATCAACTAGACCCACATTAAACCTAAACACAATTAGTTCAAGATCCAAGTCTGTTTTATCAACTAGACCCACATTAAACCTAAACACAATTAGTCCAAGATCCAAGTCTGTTTTATCAACTAGACCCACATTAAACCTAAACACAATTAGTTCAAGATCCAAGTCTGTTTTATCAACTAGACCCACATTAAACCTAAACACAATTAGTCCAAGATCCAAGTCTGTTTTATCAACTAGACCCACATTAAACCTAAACACAATTAGTCCTAATGTTCAAAATTAACAAATTCATTACTATTGAAATAGAGTTGTTATTCACATTCATGAATATATTTAATATATTGAAGTTTGTCATCATTAGCTCACCTGACCCGAAGGGTCATGTCAGCTATTGCCATCACTTGGCGTCCGTCGTCGTCCGTCGTCGTCGTCGGCGTCGTTAACTTTTCTTCAAAAATCTTCTCCTCAAAAACCACTGAAGGGATTGCTTTGAAACTTTGCATACATCATCAGTAAAATGCCCTCTACCAAGTTTGCCCAAGTCATGGCCTCAGACCAACCAACATGGCCGCCATGGCTAAAAATAGAACAGAGGGGTCAAAATACAGTTTTTTGCTTATAGTTCAAAAAGTATAACAGATACAGGAAAACCGAACAGACCTTCCTTCTTCAGCATCTAAAGCTCTACAAAACACTCCATTGGGTCAAAGTTGTATGATGACTCCTTGTAGGAGTTATTGCCCTTTAATTGTCAAAATTGATGATTTTTGCCATTTTTGCCTCAAAATCTTGAAAATTATTAGAACTAGAGAAAAAGTTAGCATCGCTTAATTGTTCTGCTCTATGAGGGCTACAAAAATGACTTTAGGGTCAAGATTGTCTGATTAACCGTTTAAGAGTTATTCCCCTTGAACTGTTTTTTTTTATCGGTTTTAATTGATTTTTTAAAATCTTCTCCTCTGAAACAACTGAAAGTACTGCTTTGAAACTTTGTACACATCATCTGTCAAATGTCCTCAACAAAGTTTGCACTAACCATGGCTGCAGATTAACCAACCTGGCCACCATGGCTAAAAATTGGAGGGGGGGGGGGGCTGTAAAATACAGTTTTTGGCTTATATTTAAAACAGTGTAACAGATACAGGAAAACCGAAGAGTCATGCCTTCATCTGCATCAAAAGCTCTACGAAACACTCCATTGGGTTGAAGTTGTATGATGACTCCTTATAGGAGTTATTGCCCTTTAATTGTCGAAATTGTTGATTTTAGCCATTTTTGCCTCAAAATCTTGAAAATTATTAGAACTAGAGAAAAAGTTTGCATTGCTTAATTGTTCTGCTCTATGAGGGCTACAAAATTGGCTTTAGGGTCAAGATTGTCTGATTAACCGTTTAAGAGTTATTCCCCTTGAACTGTTTATTTTAATCGGTTTTAATTGATTTTTTAAAATCTTCTCCTCTGAAACCACTGAAAGTACTGCTTTGAAATTTTGTACACATCATCCGTCAAATGTCCTTAACCAAGTTTGCACCAACCATGGCTGCAGATTAACCAACATGGCCGCCATGGCTAAAAATAGAATGGAGGGGGGGGGGGGGGGGGTAAAATACAGTTTTTGGCTTATAGTTCAAAAAGTATAACAGATACAGGAAAACCGAAGAGACATGCCTTCATCAGCATCAAAAGCTCTATGAAACACTCCATTGGGTTGAAGTTGTATGAGACTCCTTATAGGAGTTATTGCCCTTTAATTGTCAAAATTGATTATTTTTGACATTTTTGCCTTAAAATCTTGAAAATTATTTGAACTAGAGAAAAAGTTACCGTAGTATTGCTTAATTGTTCTGCTCTATGAGGGCTACAAAAATGACTTAGGGTCAAGATTGTCTGATGAACCGTTTAGGAATTATTCTCCTTGAACATTTTTTTAATAAATTTTAATTGATTTTAAAAAATCTTCTCCTTTTTAACCCATTAAAGTACTGCTTTGAAACATTGCACACATCATCTTTAGGATGTCCTCTACCAAAATTGTGCAAATCATGACACCTGACTACCTATATAGCTACGTTAGCTTAAAATAGAAAATGGGGGGGGGGGGGGAGGGAGTCAAGAGAGTTTTCGACTGATAGTTATAAAAGTATAACAGGTACAGCAAATTTGAAGTGAACCTCCCTTCTCCCTCTAAGCATCAAAAGCTCCTCCTTATAGGAATTATTTCCCTTAAAAGGTCAACATTAAAGACTTTTGCAGAAGTGTTGGGCAATTCCTTATAGCAAAGAAAAGCTGGATAGAAAAGGGTTGTTTGGTTTCAGGTTCAGGTGAGCGATACAGGCTCCTGGGAGCCTCTAGTTTTTGAACACTGTTAACTTAATCACATGATCATATTGATAATACAAGTTAAGTTGCAACTTTTTGTCTACTCTTGCTTTGTGTAAGAGCAATAATATAATTTTCCTATAATAACAAGAAATTGGTATCACCTTAATTCAATGTACTTTTTCTGTTCTATGCAAATGAATACACTTATGGATTAGGTAATACAGCAGTTATTAAATGGGTAGTCAGGTAATAGACCAATGGATTAGGTAATACAACAGTTATTAAATGGGTAGTCAGGTAATAGACCAATGGATTAGGTAATACAACAGTTATTAAATGGGTAGTCAGGTAATAGACCAATGGATTAGGTAATACAACAGTTATTTAATGGGCAGTGAGGTAATAGACGAATGGATTAGACCAATTCATTAGGTAATAAAGCAGTTATTAAATGGGTAGTCAGATTATAGACCAATGGATTAGGTAATACAACAGTTATTAAATGGGTAGTCAGGTAATAGACCAATGGATTAGGTAATACAACAGTTATTAAATGGGTAGTCAGGGATTAGACCAATTGATTAGGTACTACAACAGTTATTAAATGGGTAGTCAGGTAATAGACCAATAGATTAGGTAATACAACAGTTTTTTAATGGGCAGTGAGGTAATAGACCAATGGATTAGGTAATACAACAGTTTTTTAATGGGCAGTGAGGTAATAGACCAATGGATTAGGTAATACAACAGTTATTTAATGGGTAGTCAGGTAATAGACCAATGGATTAGGTAATACAACAGTTATTAAATGGGTAGTCAGGAAATAGACCAATTGATTAGGTAATACAACAGTTATTAAATGGGTAGTCAGGTAATAGACCAATGGATTAGGTAATACAACAGTTATTAAATGGGTAGTGAGGTAATAGACCAATGGATTAGACCAATGGATCAGGTAATACAACAGTTATTAAAAGGGTAGTCAGGTAATAGACCAATTGATTAGGTAATACAACAGTTATTAAATGGGCAGTGAGGTAATAGACCAATGGATCAGGTAATACAACAGTTATTAAATGGGTAGTGAGGTAATAGACCAATGGATTAGGTAATACAACAGTTATTAAAAGGGTAGTCAGGTAATAGAACAATGGATTAGGTACTACAACAGTTATTAAATGGGTAGTGAGGTAATAGACCAATGGATCAGGTAATACAACAGTTATTAAATGGGTAGTGAGGTAATAGACCAATGGATCAGGTACTACAACAGTTATTAAATGGGTAGTGAGGTAATAGACCAATGGATCAGGTAATACAACAGTTATTAAAAGGGTAGTCAGGTAATAGACCAATGGATTAGGTAATACAACAGTTATTAAATGGGCAGTGAGGTAATAGACCAATGGATCAGGTAATACAACAGTTATTAAATGGGTAGTGAGGTAATAGACCAATGGATTAGGTAATACAACAGTTATTAAAAGGGTAGTCAGGTAATAGAACAATGGATTAGTTTTACAACAGTTATTAAATGGGTAGTGAGGTAATAGACCAATGGATTAGGTAATACAAGAGTTATTAAATGGGCAGTGAGGTAATAGACCAATGGATTAGGTAATACAACAGTTATTTAATGGGTAGTCAGGTAATAGACCAATGGATCAGGTACTACAACAGTTATTTAATGGGCAGTGAGGTAATATACCAATGGATCAGGTACTACAACAGTTATTTAATGGGCAGTGAGGTAATAGACCAATTGATTAGGTAATACAACAGTTATTTAATGGGTAGTCAGGTAATAGACCAATGGATTAGGTAATACAACAGTTATTAAATGGTTAGTCAGGTAATAGACCAATTGATTAGGTAATACAACAGTTATTTAATGGGTAGTCAGGTAATAGACCAATGGATTAGGTACTACAACAGTTATTTAATGGGTAGTCAGGTAATAGACCAATGGATTAGGTAATACAACAGTTATTAAATGGGTAGTCAGGTAATATACCAATGGATTAGGTAATACAACAGTTATTAAATGGGTAGTCAGGTAATAGACCAATGGATTAGGTAATACAACAGTTATTAAATGGGTAGTCAGGTAATAGACCAATGGATTAGGTAATACAACAGTTATTAAATGGGTAGTCAGGTAATAGACCAATGGATTAGGTAATACAACAGTTATTAAATGGGTAGTCAGGTAATAGACCAATGGATTAGGTAATACAACAGTTATTAAATGGGTAGTCAGGAAATAGACCAATTGATTAGGTAATACAACAGTTATTAAATGGGTAGTCAGGTAATAGACCAATGGATTAGGTAATACAACTGTTATCAAATGGGTAGTCAGGTAATAGACCAATGGATTAGGTAATACAACAGTTATTAAATGGGAAGTCAGGTAATAGACCAATGGATTAGGTACTATAACAGTTATTTAATGGGCAGTGAGGTAATAGACCAATGGATTAGACCAATGGATCAGGTAATACAACAGTTATTAAAAGGGTAGTCAGGTAATATACCAATGGATTAGGTAATACAACAGTTATTAAAAGGGTAGTCGGGTAATAGACCAATGTATTAGGTAATACAACTGTTATTAAATGGGTAGTCAGGTAATAGACCAATGGATTAGGTAATACAATAGTTATTAAACGGGTAGTCAGGTAATAGACCAATGGATTAGGTAATACAACAGTTATTAAATGGGAAGTCAGGTAATAGACCAATGGATTCGGTAATACAACAGTTATTTAATGGGCAGTGAGGTAATAGACCAATGGATTAGGTTATACAACAGTTATTAAATGGGTAGTCGGGTAATAGACCAATGGATTAGGTAATACAACAGTTATTAAATGGGTAGTCAGGTAATAGGCCAATAGATTAGGTAATACAACAGTTTTTTAATGGGCAGTGAGGTAATAGACCAATGGATTAGGTAATACAACAGTTATTAAATGGGAAGTCCGATAATAAACCAATTGATATGGTAATACAACAGTTATTAAATGAGAAGCCCTGTAATAGACCAATGGATTAGGTAATACAACAGTTATCTCATGGGTAGTCCTATTAATAGACCAGAAATATTTTTGCCTTTGGAACCTGATTTTTGCTTGACAAACCATTTACTGCTATAAATTATTTTATGAATTGTATATGTGGCCCATGATGAATTATTTGTTGATGTGGAACCCGGGTGAGACTTTTTCTGTTTCCGGACTTGTTTTACTTTATACAGACAAGTATAATGTCATTTTCTATGGAAAGCGGAAACAAATGGAAGGTAACTTTTGAAATTGGAAAAAGCGCGGTAAAAGAAAATAACTGTAATTGAAATTTATTACCTATAAGTTTTCAGCAATCTAATCAATAGAACAGGATAAATGTTTGTCTATAAAGTGGGTTGAATTCTTTAAGAGCTGACGAAAACCTAAAAGCATTCTGGGTTTGATTGGATAGTACTGACAATTAGACAACCCACTAGGCGCTCGCTTGATTGCTCTAACACCTGGAAGTATTTTTTGTCTTTGATTTTTTTAACACAGGGATGCCTCTAATTGGGTCTAAAAGCAAATGCTCCACAAACAAAGGCAATCGGAACTACTACACAAAAGGGCCATGAGAACAGAATCTGGGTCCGTTTGATTGCACTTAAGAGTAACAGTATTGTTGTTTAACCAATTACGTGCAAAAAACTTGACATAATGTATTCTTTAGTTTATATCTTAATAATGCATTCTGACAATAAACAATACATGTTCGTACTATAAAATAACAAATTGTAACCCAAGTAACAAGTTAATCTACAGAAAAAACATAGACTCGCGATCTGAAAATCTGAAAACCAGCAACAACAAAAAAATATAAATTCCAATAACGTGTGAAACCAGGTGTCATTCGAAACGTTGTCCGGCATCACGCCACGACATCCTTCGAGATTTTTTCATTCATATATATTTGAAGTCATCTTTAAGACACGGAAATCTATTAGTGTATGACAAATATTTAATTGTCGGACATTAACAATGTCCCTTGTATCGATACGTTATCGACCAGATTATTATTTGGGGTAGATATAAGTTTATCTTGAGAGTGACCTTGGCCCAGAAGTTGCCTGTCCTTAGAGAAGTTAATGTATTAAGCATAGAGCTCCTCAGAGAATCCCCTGTTGGGGAGGCCTTTTTGTTGCAGTTGTCGGGTTATAATACGTTTAGCATGAACCAGGGGTTAATATGTTTTTAGAGTGCAACGCTCCTTGCACCATAGACCCCTTTTTAAGATTTCGAAACAGTAGCTGCTATAAAAAGCCTAATTATCCGTACCTTCCCCATACGCAATACGCAGTACATTTAAGTTGACTGTCTATTGGTCGACCCCATTTCTAGAACTTATTCGATTGTGATAGTGTTCTTGTCCTAAATACAGTTGAAATACTAGCTCGCTAGACGTAAATCAATTAATCAACAGTCTGATGTGTGTCGTGTAAGAGTGCCTCGGTGGGCGAGTGGTTAATGTAGTTCGTCTATTATTGATCACTTGGTCTGTCAACACTGAGGTTGCGGTTCGAGTCTCGCTGTGGACAGGGGCACCCGACTCCAATCTTAATTGACAAGGATTGCCGTTTTTCTACCAAAGGTCGGGGTTTTCTCCGATTACTCCTCCCCAAATTAAAACTGGCATCCACGATAAAGCTGAAAATTTGCTGAAATTATTCCAAAAAAAAAACAAACACCTTTAAACAATGTCAAAAGATTTACGACTTTAAGTACTGAGAAGGAAGAATAAATAATTTGATTTTGAATGTGCTGACACTCTAAACATGCTAAAAGACTAAATACAAATCGAGTGTCCGGTTTGTTTATAAATTATATTTCCTATGCAAAAAATATCTATAACTACTATGAGGTCTGAACGGATTTTGTTTCTAAAGCTAAATCGTTTTTATTTTTAGGAAACAATTTTATTTAGTTATTCAATGTTAAAGGAACTAGCAAATACTTTCCCCATTCGTCAACTGTATCCACACAGACGCATGCGAAGATGGCACCTTGTTTGCCTAAAAATACGGCCTTGTCATTGATTGGATAGATCGGTTGGTGCCAAATGTTGGCATGGATCTGAACACCGAACGACCCATCAAAATAGAACGCAACAAAGTCCTCCGGTTTTATATCATCACCAGGAAGTGCCAAAAGTGCAACAAAGGGATCCTTGTCACGTGGGTAAAACACCTGACCACCATCTGGATGGTAGTTAGCCTCACGTACAAGCACATGCGTTCTGTTCTGAAATGAAACGCCTGTTGGCAGACGACCAGTTACATAGTGACCATTAACAGCCTTGTTTACAGCCGTGCATAAGTCTCCTTTCCATTCAAATGTAAAATCGTCACCTACAATTCCACCGTTTTTGCCAGTTTCAGGATACAACTTCCGCCACCCGCTTACTGGCCATGGAGTTATTTCCACTTCCTCCTTGTCGAAATCTGTTACAATTTGTCCGTATCCTTTTAAAGTCTCCTCATTTGCGACAACTAGTTTGACTTTGTATGGTTCGCCATATATAGGATCAAGGGCGTTGTCATAATTGGCGGCCATGGTTCTTTCTTGTTTTATAATAAAAATGTTACCTAAAACAGAAAACAGTACATAAATCGGATTAAAACAAAAGTAATTGTATTGGTGTTCTGTTCAAAGAAGACAAACTGTATACTACTGGGCTGTTGAATTGCTAAATGTTGTGCATCATTTTTACCTATATTTCATTTATAATCGGTCTATCAAATTTATGTTTTTTGGAGAAATGTTTTGTGTGATAAGAGAATTCAACGAGACTAAATTACTGACCTGAAAATTAAACGGTATGAGAGAAGCTATATTTGGATAATATAATTTTGCATTAAACTGTGTTCTTCTTCGTCCCTCTTCAAATAAGGTTCCATAATACACAGTGCACAAAAAAGGTTGTACTTTATTCATGAAGAAGTGTAACCAGTCAATCTCATTTAAACCATGAGCGATGCTAAAAAAAAATAAGAGAATATGACCACCTTATATATTTGATGTCTTAACTGTTGTCAAGACGCCACATCTCCAGGAAAATTAAGCTTTTACATTTTCTAGTTATTGTTTTGGAGTAAATTAGGCTCCAAAGAGGAAGGAATTTTACAGAAGAAGCATATAGAATTCTACCTACGGTAAAACTTAGTCTTTTTCAGACGCAAATTAATGAAAACAAAATTAATACGAACTAACCAAATTTAAAATTACGATGCTCCAAACAATTCTTGAACTAACAAGCCCTCTATAAGCAGACTAAAAAGCACACGGAACTGATAGAATAGCCTGAAACACAGAAGATTATAATTTTGTTAATAGAAACACATGTTTGCAGCAAACTCCAGTAATTACAGATGTTCTGTCTATGTGTTATGATGACATACAACGTGGACAAATTGTCAAATAATAGAAGCTTTCAACTGCAATTAAATCAATTTTTAAACGAAAATACAAGATGAGATTTGACATGCAAAATCCATTTACAAAGAAACCATATCAAATGTAACGCAAAAATCATGTAAGAACCGTTTAATTCAGTTACATTAAACATACATTTATATATAGATACATTTACCGTAGTGGGTAATTTATTTGGAGAGTGCCATGCTCCTTGCACGATAAAGACCCTTTTTGAAGGTAGATTTCGAAAAAGAGTAGGTTTATTGTAGCTGCTACTAAAGGCTACAATCTCCGTCCCTATCCAAAACTCTATACTTTTCCAGTGGCAGCCTAAATAGTGTTCTCTGTGTCCCATCCCACACGCTTTTCCGTTGTTAATTGTTTGTTAACTTGTTCTCGTCCTGAAAATAGCTGAAATACTGCTCGCTGGACGTAAAGAAAAGGATCCAATCAAACAATCAATATTTTCAACTAATAAACTTTGCCTTACTTTGTTTGTGGCCATTGTCGCAACCGTACCGCGCATCAAAGATCTGCTAGAGGATAGAGAAGAATGAACAAAGAATAGATAGGTGGCAGTGTGAGGTTCAAGGATTACCGAAGTTCTTTATTAGAATGACAGGGTGTATATTACTTTATCATACATGGCGACATTACTATATGATATATTATATATTATTTCAAACTTTTAGTTTACAAGATGATAAATGTTAATGTACTAACGTATTTAACATTTTTAGAGGAAAACTAAAGTTGCAAAAAAAACAACAACCCAAAAGTAAATTATTCATTGTAAAGATAGTACAAAAACTTAACTTGCAATGAAATGCACTCTTAAAATGTTGTTGAAAAGAAAATGGTATGTAGAACTAATAAACAAACTTGCAAATGCTTAATAATAATCAATTTAATTTCATTTCAAATGTGTCAAATGTAACATAGGAATCGCTATTATTACGTTACCTAAATATGTTAATTTCACTATACAACGGTAAATAAAACTTGTTAATGATACCCCATTATTATTGATGATATCTCTCACTAGTGAAAGCCCAAAGTATATAAACGAATTGTGAGAATCCCAGAAAACAAAATAAGGTAACGTAGAACTCATAACGTAGGAATTCTAACATAACTAGTACGTCATCGAAATTATAGTATTGAATAAATTGTGTTACAATCGACTTTTGTATAGATTGAAGTACACACTATTTTTATTATAATTTCAAAGAATAGTCTTGGAGGATTACTATTCTCGATACGTCCATGAACGTAGGAATTCTTATTCCAACAACTTAAAAATGTATAGGAAAAAAACATTCATGTTTTGTATTTGTTTATTATACGAATCACGAGTTTTTATATGTATTTTTATATATGTTTTAAAAATTTTCAGAGAAAACGGTGAAAAAATACTCGTATAAGCCACTCTTACATAATGTAGCTTTGTGGTAACGTAGAAATTGTGTAACCTAGTTACATTATTTCCATTATGTTTGTATTAAAAATTTTGTTTCAAATTTAAATGTTATTTCTTATAATTGAAGTTCAGTGGTAAGACTACCGAATCCACCAGTTTAATTTGCAGTTTAAAGACCTTTTGAAATTAAGATATGCCTTGAAATCGAAATTGTATTTCTTGACACATACAAATTGGATTTTGTCTGTAATTGAAACGCTCACAAAAAGAAATAAAACACATTAAAAGGGAAAGTGCTAAACAAATTTGAATCTATGGATTTCGTAAAAAAAGTCACGTCAGAATTATGAACTTATAACAACTACTTGTCAAAAGTGAGACCTTTTTGATAACAATGAATGCATGAAATAAGTTTTTGACTAAAAAAAGACAATTCAAGTAGTCAATTCTTACCTTTCTCGTCTAGTTCTCACCCTCGCTCCATCCACCAACCCGTCATCGTCCTCATTAATATATGGTCACATTTGTGAACTGTATCTTACATGCAAACTACTTGTTGGACGTGTCGTCTCATAATATTGGTTGCCAATATGTTGATTAAACGCCCTTGCACTGTTTTGTTCCTTAAACTTGTCCATGAAATATAACAGAAACGAGGAGGGTTCTGTCTAAAATGAAGATCAGGTGATTTTAGCTGATGAAGGAAAATCATTCATGCATTTTGCAACGATATTTCATAGTTTCTAGACACACTTGTTCTTTGAAATGACGATAAAAATAACAAGTGTTCCAGAATCCTCCTCGTGTTTGGATTACGTGCTTAGTTAGCAAACTTAGGTAAACATCAGTCAACTATCAAACACGGTAAACATGTCAAGTCACTATGACAAATTATCTTGACCTGAGCCAGGCCCCATTTTCATAAAATTTCTCAAATTGAGATTTTCCTCAAAATAAATTTTTTCAGCAATCTGTTTGATAAATATTTGAGTTGAGGATAAGATGATGAAATCCTCAAATTTGAGATGAAACTGGGCCCCAGGAGAGACCCATCATGATCACAAATGCCGGGCGATTTGCAAACAGGTACCAGTCTTATTCTCAGCCGCTAGAATCAAACCTAATGCGAAAGAATTTGACTACCATTAGAATATTAAATTTACTTACCATTTCTCATTGATATTGTTTGTTTTTTCGTACTTTCTCAAATATCCTAAATTGCAGGATTTTGGACTATCGAAGTCTTCAAATGCGGTCGACGGCAATAGATTCTCGGATACATAACTCGGTAGTTGATGTGATCAATGGGTTACGTAAACACGCGTCCTCAGTCAGGTTTAGATGTAGAATAAAAAGAACTTTCGGAAGTTGCAGAGAAAATGCAAATGAAAACATGTTTTGGATTGTTTAATTGTAGTAGTATGGCAAGCCGTTGCTTTCTATAAAGAACGAAGATTTTAAAGATATCTTTAAAGAATTTGTGTAAAATATATCTTTCAAAAGATTTAAAGGATCTAACACCAGTAGGAGGGCAAAAGTTTCCACAGACACCCAAGAGAAAAGATTTCTGGTCTACAAACGAGACTCTGCCAGGTAAGAGATCAAACGAAATCTTTCACCCGGGTGTCTGTGATGTTGCCGTCTTGCCCTCCCTTCCTATTCTAAATATGACCGAGTGAAATATAGACAAAATTTTATACATCAATCTTTTATTATTTTCAGTATTTTGTACTATGTATTCTTTACAGTTTTTTAATCTTCTTTGATGTTTAACATTCCATTTTGAACTTGTAATTAATAAGTGACACATTTTACCTTTTATCTTTCACTTGTGTAACTTTAATCCATTAGACATTATTGTGTTAAAAGATATGACACCTTTTACCTGTAATTATCTGCCACTTATGCAACTTAATCCAATTAGACGTGACAGTGCTAATTATAAAGAAAATACCTTTAATCATGTCAAACCATGTGTCAAATTGAATTGAGTATTATAGGTCATAATAGTTTTCCTGTATAAATATGATGTTAAAATATATTTCGTCAGTTGGAGTCAGAACTCTGTTACTGACATATCCACTATTGTAAAATTAGTCTGTACTGGATCATTAAATTATTTATCGTATTTGAGTTTGAGAGTCAACTCTACGCCAAAGTAAGTTCCCCTGAGAAAATTGGCATCCGACTAACTACAGTCATCGCCATTCATTGTACGGCATCGTCGCCTCATTCACCAGTCTCATCAACGAGACACACACACATCGACCAGCAAGAAGCCCTGGCCCTGGTCACATATTTCTCACTAAAAAGTATCAAACACCGGTGAGAGGGCTAGAAAATAAAATCTCACACACCCTCGTGAAAGATTTCTTTTGGTCTCCAACTTGGCAGAGCCTCGTTGGAGACCAGAAATCTTTTCACTTCGGTTTCTGAAATTTTGTCGCCTTTCCAATCCACCAATGTTAGATCGTTCATATCTCACAAATGAGACAGCGAGGTACATATTTTAGCCGGTTGTGATAACCATGTATGTATCAACCACACACCAAGCAAAAAATAAAGTATGAATAATCTAAGAAAGAAAAAGGTCATGTTCATACATTGATGTTAAATTCAACGGAAGCAATGACACGTGTTAGTAAAAGATCCCACTGCCCGACCCACACATCTACTCAGAGCGTCTCCAGGTATCGGAGGCCCTTTTATTGGGGTTGTCGGGTTATAATGCGGAGAGCCTTAATCATCGAGGACCAGTGGGTAACGTATTTGTAGAGTGCAACGCTGCTGACACCATAGACCCCTTTTTTTAGATTTCGAAACAGTAGCTGCTATAAAAAGCCTAATTATCCGTACCTTCCCCATACGCAATACGCAGTACATTTACAGTTGACTGTCTATTGGTCGATCCCATTTCTAGAACTTATTTGATTTTGTTTGTGTTCTTCTCCTGAATACTGTTGACATACTAGCTTGCTTGACATCAAACAATCAATCAATCAATCAATCAATCTGTATGTATTCATTTGTTTTTGTGGAAATCAGAGATGCATTTGTGTGTGTGGCAAGACTATGCTCCGTTAACCTTGTGCGATACATTATACGTCTTTTAATGTATTACTATCAAGACAACGTCAAGGGACTTTATTGTCCTTTCACTAATTATGACGAATGAAGGGGAAATTATTTGATTTTCTGTTTGTTAACACAATAAAAAAGCACACTATAGTTCGTTCTATTTTCTCATCAATTATATTTGCTAATCTATTCATTCAGCGTCTTGCAAAAATCTTTATTTAATTATTCAGTGTTAAAGGAACTAGCAAATACTTTCCCCATTCGTCAACTGTATCCACACAAACGCATGCGTGGACGGCTCCTTGTTTGCCTAAAAATACGGCCTTGTCATTGATTGGATAGATCGGTTGGTGCCAAATGTCGGCATGGATTTGAACACCAAAAGACCCATCAAAATAAAACGCAACAAAGTCCTCCGGTTTTATATCATCACCAGGAAGTGCCAAAAGTGCAACAAAAGGATCCTTGTCACGTGGGTAAAACACCTGACCACCATCTGGATGGTAGTTGGCCTCTCTTACAAGCACGTGCGTTCTGTTCTGAAATGAAACGCCAGTTGGCAGACGACCAGTTACATAGTGACCATTAACAGCCTTGTTTACAGCTGTGCATACGTCTCCTTTCCATTCATATGTAAAATCGTCGCATACAATTCCACCATTTTTGCCAGTGCCAGGATATAACTTCCGCCATCCGCTTACTGGCCATGGAGTTATCTCCACTTCCTCCTTGTCGAAATCTGTAACAATTTTTCCGTACCCCTTTAAAGTCTCCTCATTCGCGACGAGTAATTTGACTTTGTATGGTTCGCCATATATAGGATCAAGGGCGTTGTCATAACTGGCGTATCCGCTCATGATTCTTTCTTGTTTTTAATAGAAATGCTACCTAAAACAGAAACCAAATACATACATCAAAAGGAATAAAATAGAAGATCGCAAAAAACTCCGAACAACTGACAGTATACAACTGTTGTATTACGACTAGACTATTGTATTGCTAAATGTCGACCTGTAATCATTTTCACCCATTTCTCATTTATTATCAGTCAATCAAATGTATGTTCTTTGAATAAACGTTTCGTGCAATTACTAGTAATCGAAATTCAACGAGTCTATATTTCCGATTGAAAAGTCAACAGTATTAAAGATACTTTGTTTGGATTCTATAATTTTTCTATAATAATGACATAAAATGTGTTCTGTTTCATCCAACTTTACAGAAGGTTTTATAACATTTTAATGGCATTAATGTAAGACACAAACTTAGGTTGTAATGATTAATTTTTAATAAAGTTGTAGACAATGTGGTCAATTCCTACTTATCTGGTCTAGCTCTCACTCTCGGTTGCCGCTCAAATTTTACGAGCACCCAGCACTATCCTACCATTTGTCACATTTGTGTAATATATATCTGACCTACAAACAACTTTTTGAACGTGTAATCTCCACCGGGGGGGGGGGGGGGGAGGGTAACTAAGGATACTTTTAGGTACAGGTCTGCGGACGGACATTAACCCACCCTATTCATATACTTTTGGACATTATAAAACAGGGTCTAATCATATATTGAATGATTAAACCAGACCTATTCATATATTTCATTATTTTATATTTTCATTGACAAAATAGTACATTCACTACCAAAAGGATAAATTGATGTTAATGAAACACTTTGTAAAATCACTGTGGTTTACATTGGATTAGCAAGCTTAAGATGAGAATTGAGGCATGGATATAGTTAGATAATTTACAACTACCCAATGATATATTTTTCAAAGAAAAAAGCTACCTATTCATATATTTTGGAGAGTTAAAAAAGTGACCCATTCGGGCCGCACATCCGTATTAACCTATATACCAAGTCCCCCCGGTCATCTCATTAATTATGTTAGAAGGTATGTTAATTAAACGTCCTGATACTGTTTTAGATGATCCGATGAAGAAGGCAGATCAACATTCCAGAATTTTGCAACGATTGTTTGTAGTTTCTGAACACAATTGTTTTATAAGATGATCACAAGTCAGGCTGTTATTAATTTGCTCTGGACCACGTGCTTAGTAAGCATCAGTCAACTGTCAAACATGACAGACATATCATTGCCATCAGACAAATTATTTTGACAGTAAGCCATCCTGATGCATCATGTATCATTAAAGAACAGTGCTTGGTGAGAGAACTGTAAGCAGTAGGTACCAGTTTTATTCTCAGCCGTTGGAATTAGGAATTGGTTAAAACTTTGAATGTTACATTAACTTACCACAGATCAGCTGTTTATTCACCGATATATCACAGTTCAATGTACATATACATGTACACACTAAATATAAACAAATAAGTGTATCGTGTATGGAAGCCTCTAAGTGTTAAAAATTCTTTATATATTCTTTTGGCATTTTCCCATCCGTATTGTTTGTTTTTGTGCAGTTTCTTAAATATATTTGTACGCTGCCACATTTTTATATATTAAGAAGAGATAAATTCGGATATTTAAATCAGTGTTAATGGTTTGTCATTGTACAAATTTTATGCCACTTTCACAAACTACTATATCATGGTTTGTTGCCCACTTTCCGAAGAAAACCACCACCTTCGGCAGAATTAAAGGCAACCTTCGTCAGGGAGGGATAGAGTCGAGTACAGTTTTGTTTTTCTTTTTTGTCACGAAGGTCAGGTGCATGTGATGTAACATTTGTGTTCTTTATCTTTAAACTTGATGAGCATTTGAGCTGATTTAGCCCAATTTGTTTTATCAGCTCTGTTGATGTATCAGCAGCATTACAAAATGAACTATCAATTCCAATTTCAGTCTTTAATCAGTGGGTGTTTAATACTTTTCAGAGGACCACACTGTTATTATGCCTTAGGCAGCTAGAAACAACAACAAATGATGTCAGACAACTGTGTAGTATTGGGTAAGACGTAGACATCGGCCTTTCGTAATTATGACAATATGAGCCTCTTTTTCTTAATGTACAAGACGGATCTTGTGTTAATCGTACATTGAGAGCGGTACCATGGTCCATTATGGTCCTCGGCAAGGCTTTACCTCCAACTAGAGCGCTCCTCTATCTTCTTGTGGAAGTACTGGGCAGCTCTGTCATGTTTGTAAGAGGAGCACTGGGGTTTTGTTCAGAATGGTTCCAAACATAAAAAAAAAT
Organism: Limnoperna fortunei; assembly: GCA_944474755.1. NCBI lineage: Eukaryota > Metazoa > Mollusca > Bivalvia > Mytilida > Modiolidae > Limnoperna > Limnoperna fortunei. The sequence goes on along the minus strand of OX104114.1, from coordinate 15,769,524 downwards.
AAAGTATAAGAAAGGTTTATTAAAACATCTTTATCATTACGTCCAGCAAGCAGTACTTCATCTATATTCAGTACAAGAACAAGTTAACAAACAATAAATAAACGGGGAAAAGGGGTTGGACATAGGGAACCAAATTTAGACTGCCACTAGAAAAGTATGGAGTATTGGGTAGGGGCGGAAAATTGAGCCTTTTGTAGCGGGTACAATGAGCCTACTTCAAAAGAGGTCTACATAGTGCAAAGAGTGTGGCACTCTCCAAATACTTCACCCAATACGGTCCGTCGACAAGCTTTGACACCCCCGCCGAGGTTCTCCGAAATCTTCCACCTGGGGACGCGCTGGGCTGCTCTGGGTCGAACACTGGGAACCCTTACAGTATGGTCCCAGCACAAAATTAGAATAGTATTATAACTAAAGCAAGGTTTCAATCTCTTTAACCAGTTTAAATCTGCGCCATATTGTTTTTATGTGATTGTTCAAGGAACCTATAAATCAATAGTTTTTCTTGTCCCAGATTGTTCCAACAAGCTGTTTATGCTTTTCTAATACTTTTTGTTGTTATTTTTGTTAATTTGTATTTTACTAGTTAATAAATTCTAATGCTTACTTTTGGTTTGTCTCTCCATGCAGATAAACCACTTTATTTGTATAAAATAGCACATATGAAACTAAAAACATGCTAATATTTATTTCATTTACAACAGTTTCACATAATACTTTATTAAAAGAATAAACCATCGTTATTAGACTAAATTATAAAGATGAACTTGTTAACCAACTCTCAACTATCGTTGATAACATTTGACGAGTTCTAACAATTTTATGTATAAGAGACATTTAAAATTCCGGAAGATTTCTGTATTCGAAATATTTTTTGACATGTTTCATTTGATTAAGCACCCAAGGGCCGTATTTTTCAACAATATGTTCTGGACCTTCTCCTCCGTGTATTGACATAAAGTTCAAACCAATATCGCCGTCAAAAGAAGGTTCGAGAAAAAATGGAGCGGAATACCTATCCACACCAATATCTATAACTCGATGGCGGGTGGCTTTGAAGCGGCCTCCCATCATTCGAGAAAAAACATCACCTATATTCATAACGAGACTGTTCGGTCTTGGTTCCACACTAGTCCATGTGCCGTTTGGTGTAAGGACCTCCAGACCTCTGTAGTTAAATGTAGTAAGCAGTGTGAGGAAATTAGAATCGGTGTGATCAGGTGTAGTTAATATTTTCCCGTCTTCAATAATTGCGTTTTCAGGAGGGTTTTCATCCCATGGTGGGTAGTGAATTAAACGAAAAGTTGTTACTGGCTTGTATGAAAATATTGGCTCAAAGGCGTTCTCGTTTATTCCTAACCCAATAGCTGCAAGCCTAAGAATTTCCATGGAGGCCTTATGCAGGTATTCATATTGTTGTTGTAAAATTGTTTTAAAACTAATACTGCCATCTTCTGCTGGCCAAACTGATGGCTCGTAAAACCAGTTTCCTTTGGCAATTGTCGGGTCGTCCAGGTCGACATCTCTTCCAAATTCAAACCCTTCTTTCCGACTGGGTTCTCTATTTCCAACGGGAAAGTATCCCCTATAAACGTTTTTGCTTTCTGGATTCCATATTTGTCTTAACAACTTTTTCTTTTCTTCGTGTGGTAGACCAAAGAACCATTTGCAACATTTATATATTTGGTCATGATCAACACCTTGGGCATTATCTATAAATAAAAAACCAACATTTTCCAATCCGTCAACAACGGTTTTGGCGACTTCCTGTCTGTCACTCTTAGCTTTTGACAAATCAACTATCGGCAACTTAAAATTATCTGCAGCCATAATTTCAGTGTAGCTGTGAATAGAAACAAATATCTTATTAAACTTATGTACGGTTATATGTTAATACATAAATGTTTTATTAGTATAATTGGAAGAAACTCGCATTAATTTGAGTAGTCGCGATCATCAAGACGCATATATAATTGCGTAAAGGATTACAATGTTGTAATTTCGCTACCAATAGGTGACAAAACAATCATTCTATTTTTCGTCTCGACAGATATACACACAACTTGGAATGTACAATATAGAAACAGACATAAATAATTAAAGAAAATCCAGCCTTATCTATAAATTGGATCGAGAAAAAGTCAGTCTGAGGCTGCATGTTGCTTTAAAAAATCTTTTACCAACTTTGGATCGACTGTAGACTGTTTGTTTGAATAGTGATTAACACCACTTTCAGCAGGTTTTCAGCTATTTTATCACGTCCAGTTGTTATTGTGGAAGAAGCTGAAGAAGAAAATCCCCTACCTTCCTTAGGAAACCCTAGGTCATCCTTGTCAATTGAGAGATAGGCTGTATATAAATTAACTGATACATCGTTTTTGTCATATGAATTGAGTTTATTTTCGAAATCTTCATAAAATCATAAGACAATTTTGTTTTAGGACATAGCGACAAAAGTTTAAATACAAAATTTAATACATTCATATCGTGGCGTTAATTGTTTTTTCCCTATTGAGGCCATTGAAATTAGAAAATGTCATCGAAAACAGTAATAACAAATAAAAGACTCGTCTGTTTCTTTACCTTAAAAATGCCTTTAACTCTAGAAACAAACAAAAATGCAATCGAATGCATAACTAAAACTGAAGATCGGGTTTTACATGTGTCCATGATCTGATTGTTATCAAGGTCCCTTATAAATACTCATGTAAAATTAGTTAACATTTTTTTTTCTCCTGTTTTGTTTATACAGACATATAAGAATTGACGTTGTAGTTTTGACTGACATGGCTTTGTCATCGTATTTTCTATACTCTTTTTGTTTGTGTGTACTTATTTTAAGTTTCAGAAATTAAGTTTGATTTCCTTACGTATGACATTAGTCTCGATCACCCAGACGCATATATAATAGCGTCTGGGATCACCTTATTTTAATTTCGCTACCAATAGGTGGAGACAAACAATGATTCTATTTTTAGGGCCCTATTTTTAAACCAGGAAAACCATGCAAACATATCTATACTTATAATATGACGTCACAGTAAGATTCACTCTTGATTATGCATAACAATAATATTTATTTAATTAATTGATAAAGTAATATTTTATAAAAATATTCAAATGTAAACTTTGTTACAATTTGTTGTACACTTCTTGATATGAACGGAAGTAATTTTTTAGACAATAAAAATATCATCCAATCAAAAATTACGCCCAGTTTTGGGCGTAATGATAACGAGTTTAATATAGAGCTGAATCCAGACGCACAAATGTAATTAAGCGTCTGGATGATCGAGACTAGTATGACATGTGATACAAACAGGCTGAAAGTTACGTTTTTTTTAATATGAATGTGGTTGTACCTATATGCTCAGGCTTATTTTAGCCGCTACTTAAGGAAAAATAAACTTAACTTGCTCTCGATCTTACTAAAGCTGAAATCCAACAGTTTTAACTAGATATCAGCGATATTGTATCCATCTAGGTGGAACCCGCTGATCTTGAGGTAAAAGTTCAAGGTTGAAAGATCAATTCCCGGACACGATTATTTTCGGAATGACATCACTATAGGGAGCACGCCACTAATTGGCGGGTCTCCAATAAACATGAAATATACACCATATACGTCACGTGGTATTATTAAATGATAATTGTACATACTGTAATTTGCGTGAAACTCTAAAATCGATATCTAAAAGCGAGGCCATAAAATTACAACACCAACGAAAGTTCATAATTGTAACACCCAGAGTATTATGGAAACACATTTAGGTTCACTGTAAGCTGTTGAATATGTTTGGGTTAACATTTAAAGTATTTAGTAAAGATAGTTAAATAATAGTAAATAAATCAATACCATACCTGGGCTAAACACTGGTACAATCAGTTTACTATTTCCGGGTGATCGCTGGAGTATATATCTACAGAACGCGAACGTTATCTTGGACTTTGTGTAGAATAAACATAGCAAGTACAAGTCATGCGTCGACAACATAAAATGAAACGAGTATTTTCACAATTTGCTGAATAAATAACCATATCAGATTTCATTTATCATTTTTTCATGCAAGCATAAACATTTCAATAGTTATATATAGGGGAGATAAACAACATAAACCCACAATTCAGTTAATCGTCGTTTATAAACTGGACCCTATATAGCTGACAATTGATAAAAGTGACGCTTAAACAAACAAACAAACAAATAAATTTATTCACTAAAATCATACAAACAATAATGTTTCTCTGTATATGTATAAAGTAACAATCAATTTAATGGAAGCGAGGTAAGTTGTCTGCATCTTTACGTTTTTCTTTAGATATTCTGATTAATTATTTTGTAAGTTGAAAAATTTAGCTGTTAGCAAATAGTTTGCATGTATCTTGAATCAGAATATTCGTGGAATACTGATTTTTGTTCATTTTCGGGGGTTAGGTGGGGGTGAATAGGACGGGGAAAGCCGAACCAAGAATCTTTCTAATTATTCAATCAAATAAATTGCACAGCGCAAATTGTAACTGTTTGTTTCTATGTCGTTTAACGCCACTTTTAGCAATTTTCATCTATATCATGGCATCCAGTTTTTATTGTGGCAATCTGGAAATCAATGACAATTAAGTACACCCTTGCTGCAGTGATACTCGAAAGCAACCTCTGTGTTGACTGATCACGTTATCAATAGTAGACGAACTACCTTAACCACTAGGACACCGAGGCCCCGCAAAGAGCAAATAAAGTATCATACAAACAACTTTTTCCCCATGGACATACACGTTAAGAAAAGGTTTGTGCTTCTAAAATGCTACAGGTATCTAAGTAATTTATGCAGAATTGTGTTTGTACAAGTGGACAACAAACATAAATCGTTCCATTAGTCCTGGATAGTCCAAGTACAATACTCTGTACATGGCGATAATTTTTTTAACCATTATAAAGGTGTAGGACCACCATAGTTTTTTTACTCTTCGGCTATATTAAAATTGGATAATTTTGACTTATCCTAGAAAATTTACCTTTGTTTCAAATTAAGTGACACTTCTGTCCCCTATAAAAATGCACTGGCTGAACATTCTGTCAAAATTTCACAATATGTTTCATTGCATATAAGAAAAAAACGCTCAACCTGAAGTCCACGTGGTCTAAAAATCTACTTTCACTTTCTATTTCAGTCCAAAAATAGTGCTTGTCCCTAATTGACTCTCAACATTTTTATGTTCATTTAAAACCCATAAAACTTTATCCTCAAGTTTCCTAGAATATCCAAAAATACCAAATTTATTCTGGTATTATGTGCGGTTCAAATTCTATATGATGCAAGAGTGAACCTGTCTATTGACTAGTACTACTTTTACTTGCAACCTCTGGACTGATTTGGTGGTCCTACACCTAAATAGGTGTCGGATTCATTGTCAACACAAGCTTTTATGATTTGTTAATGTTGGTAGAATTTCAGACCAAATTTTGAACTTTTTTCATGCATGCCCTGTGCTGTTTTGAATGAATCATCCAGCACTCCGATAACAGTATCAGTTGATAGACAGTTGATAGACAGTAGTTGAAATGCATATGTATATTAAGATTTAATTTACACTACTAGGTGATGAATCAACGTATCGTGTTGAAGAATCGTTGGTCTAGGTAGTTAATCATGTGTCAGCGCTAGGCTAGCGAGGTCGAGTCTGACTGCTGATAAGAAGCGCTCGACAACAAACTTAATTGACATGGATTGCCAATTTTAATGCCGACAGTAAGGATTTCTAGCTGGGACGTCAACTTCCACCACTATTTACACATAGATACCATAATACGGCAAAACATTACATTTCCGCAACACAAAGCAAACAAACAAGTACTTAGGACTATATTTACAATGATATATCCCGTAAATTCCTGAATTATTTATATTTTATGTGAAATATAGATATGTCAGAAAAGGTAAAACGGATAATAGTACATTTCAGTAAGATTTTTATTAGAGTTCGCAGAGTTATAGCTGAATACATGATGGGTTAGAAAGGGCCAACAAAGGGCAGATAAACCAATGAACAAACAACACGTGTGACAAAAACCATTTAACTCCTGTATACATGTTCCATTACAGTCCTTCACTATCGAATGTGATGTTGTCCGACTAGAAAATGTAAAATATCAAAGGATATAAAGGGGCTACTATTGTTATCCATGATACAATCAGTAATATGTTTGAGCTAATAGATTCAAGTCAAATATGATCAAGTTTAGAAGTTTACTATCTCAATTATAGTGTTTTAATTTTGCCAGAATGTTTGTGATTGCAGATTGATTTATTGTTATTTTACGTCCTGCAAGCAATATGTAAGCTATATTCAGGACGTTGTATCCATTGCACGGGGTAATAGTTACAGCCATCAAACCGAATCAGTAACAGGATAGTATATGTGACAAAAAATACATTATTTTTGGCAAAGAGTTAAAATATTTTAGCATTTTTATTATCTGCGAAACACCGAAGCAAAGGATTGTAATATTTTGGGTTAACATAACTGAAAGATTATAGCAGAATCTGAAAATAGCATAGCAGACTTTATAATCATTAGTGGTATATAATTTGCACTTGCAAGCATACAAATGAATTAACTTTTTCGGTCATAATGTGGCTTTAAGTTGTAGCGACCTCTAGCTGTTCTTTTGTCAAATTCGGACGAACTGTTTGAGATTTAGCTGGATGCATAAGTTCCTTGTCTTTAAAATCATTGTAGTTTTCGCATTCTTTAATTGCCTTATTGGGTACCTGTAACGTATGAAGCAACGATCAGAGCGAGCAAGTCAATAAAAACTCGTACAAAACATTCGGATACTTCAGTTGAGATAAACATGAATTTAAGACCATTCTGTATTTGTTCCGAAGTTGTCTAATTTTGTAATATATAAAGAAAAAACCCGAACATTAACACAGTTTTAAATTCAGAGTACCGTATTTTTAAAGATGTAATACCGGAATTGGGAATTAGACTTGAAAGTACATACACGTTGTATAAATCTTACACAGATGTGAACAACAACATTCAAAGTACCCATACACAGAAACAAATAAATTTACTTTATTTAAATACATAGAATGATTCTGTCCTTTTAAATATGTTTATTCTTCGCAGATTATGTGACTTGTCGTGCAGATCATTTTTCAATTTTTATTTAATAATTAATATTCTAAATACCCAAGGCGGTACTTTTTCAAATATTACAATTATCCATATAAGTTTCAGCAACCAATTAGAAAAGTAATGTGTTGTTATTTGTATTATATATAAGTAATCAACATTCTAACTATCGCTGCCGATATATCGTTTTTGGATAAATCCGTTTGCAATATACTAGTAGTAATGTCTTTACCTTGACTAAAGGTGTGTATTGAGGATGATGGTGCTCTTTGATTGGGTTGTTGGATTTGGTGTTGAAAGCTGTCAGTAAAGCCCATCGTCTGTTTGGACTTTCATTGGGTCCACTCTTGTGAATAATGTTGCAATGAAAAAATAGTGCGTCTCCTTTAAAAAAAGGAAAATACGATTATTTTTGAAAATAAACAAAATGTCCAATGTAAACAGTCATTTTTGTAAAATTTATTGAATTGAAAAAAGAAAAGAACAAATGAACTGCCTTCCGTTGAAAATCTCTTCCTATGTCTACATATTTTCAGCACGGTGTCCACTTACGTTTTCAAATAATTGCGTATTAAATAGACTGTGATTATACAACTTCATTCCTTACTCTTAACAACTAAACGTTTAATTTTGTTAAGTTTCTTGAAAATTTCAGAATGTAACACTAGTACGTCTTTTCTTTTGTTTTCGGAGTGTCGCTTACTTACAAACTTTTGAGTGGAACGATAGCGAACTTTATGATGCCTAGAACCTTGAATAAAACTATTTCGTACGCTGATCATGTTGGATCACTTGTATAACTATGTAACTTCAACTAGCGGAAATATTTGACCATTTGTTTAAATTTTCAATGTTTCCTCGAAGTATTAATGTATTCAATATTTTTTTTCAAAATTAGAGAATTAGAAAACCACACACGTACTGGTACACGCACAAAAGAAACAGTTTTTTTATTTATGTTGTGATCAATGTGACAATCGTTTGACGTTTGTTGTTTATAAATGAGGTTTAACGCCTGGTTTAGCATGTTTTAGCTACATCATGTCATATTGACAAACGATGTTTGAGTTAAAGATGTTAGTTTACCTTCCTAAGCAAATATTTAACGAAACACTCGAAGCCAGAGCCAATAGCAGTGTGTCATATAGCGGTGGATATCTGGGGGACAAAAATGTCAACTATAAATGATATTATATGGGAATCACCCTAATTTTACCCAATGAGAACTTCTTAGAACCCAGAATATTGAAATCGAAGTACTATCAAAATCTATTTGCTTATTCTACTTTTTAACTTTAATTGACAAGGATTAAGTTTTTCTTGTCGAATGTCGATGGGTTGGTTATCCGGCTTCCTCCGCAATAAAAACATTTCTCTAATGTTGATGTAATATTTTAACCGCTAGACCGGTGTGGAAAAAATATTTCTCGTCACTAGTGAATTTGTTGTTCTCAGCATTTGATTGGTTAAAAATAATAACGTCACAATAAGAACTCATGACGTCATAAACAAAACACCTTCAATTTACCGCGTATTCACGTCATGAACGTAAAATTGGGGTTTGGAGAATTTGTACTTCGTTTTGCAAATTTACTACTTTTTTAAAAATTAGAGAAACAGAATCTTACATTAGTACTCTTGGATTATCGGATTTCTCCAATCTCGATAGTTAAATTATGGAAATTTAAGTCCTCGCTAAGGCTCGGACTTAAAATTCCATAATTTAACTATTTCGATTGGAGAAATCCGATAATCCACTCGTACCAATGTAAGATCATATATATACGCCATGACATTGCTGAAATAGCGTTAAACATAATTAAAAAAAAACGAATACCAAGCAAAAGTGAAACGAATGTCGGACGAATGCCGAACGAATATCTTGCAAATGTCAAGCGAATTTCGGACGAATGCCAAACGAATATCTTATAAACATCAAATAAATTGGGAATAAATAATACACTGCAACATAGACATGCATAGTTTCATAACGCGCATGTGAGTTCATTAAAAATTGGTTTTCAATGAAACGCATTCATAATAATGATCAATAACTACCCGGATTCATTTCACAATGCTTTACAGGCAATCTTTCTTGTATTTTCTCAAGTCTTGCCATATCGGAAATACCCTGTTGTCCGTGAATCAACTCGTGGTCTAAGCGACCACATTTGTGGGAACCTTCAATGATCTACAAAACAAAACTTTTAATTGTAACAAGTGTGGATCGTTAGTTCGGGCAATACTAAGTCCCTTACCGGTAAATAAAATAAGTCCAAGGGCAATAATTTCGTGTAAAATCATGGAACGACATTCAAACTTGATCTGTAACTCATGACCGTTATGTTTTAGTAATTTTTTAAGTCCAAGGGCCATAATTTCGTCAAAAAGCGTTAGTATCGGAACGATATTTAAACTTTAGCTGTAACTTATCATGATTGATTCACATACTAAAATATCAGCTCAATATCTGCAAGCGTTTAGAAAACATGTATGACGGACTGACGGACAAAGTCCCAACCTATGGTCCCATTCGTAGAATACGGTAGGGGACTAATAAAGGTGTATAAGAATGAGTAAATAATTAAGAAAAAAATTAAAATAATAAGGACAAGGAATAAATAGAACAATCTGTACGTTGCGTTAAATTTCACATATGTAAGCGGAAATATTACGCGAAGCATATTTTAAGAACCAAAGCTAAAAATATTAACTCTCCAATACTTTTTCTGTTGATTTATCATACCTGTATGCAACCATTTTCCTTATTACATTTGTCTATGGCGATAAATACTGTCATCATGTTAGGCCAAAGGCAGCCATTTTGGTACCAGTATCTGCAACAATAATCACTACTGTGAATCCGACTAAACACAAGTCTAAATGTTTTCGTGTAAAAAAAGGGGGGGGGGTGGGGGTTAGTAGAGATAGTAACAGCATATTGAACATAAAAACTGCCATACTAGACCTTACATCTGAATGATCTAAATTGCATTTAGGTCATCATAGCCGAGTGGTAATGTAAGTAAGTCATCAACTATTGATAATCGCCGTGTCAACATTGAGGTTGCGAATTCGAGCATGACATCTAAGGAGAACTCTTACCTTACTTGACAAGGAATGAAACGTTTTCATCTCGAATGTCGTTAATGTCGAGGTTTTCACCGGATACTCCCCAACAAATACTGCGCGCCTTGATATAGATGAAAAATTGCTAGAAGTGGCGTCAAACGCAATTCAAACAAATAAAAACGAAACCGAATTCCATGATTTTATTGAAGTTTCGTTTTGATCAAAAATTGGTTCTCAGTTCTAGATATTGTTTTTGTCCGGTTCTCAGTTCTAGACATATTGTTTTTGTCCGGTTCTCAGTTCTAGACATATTGTTTTTGTCCGGTTTCGTATTATGTCTTATTCTTTTAATTTTTCTTCTTTTTTCTTTCCCCTGAATATTGTCCGCACAGTTCTCTGAGATGCAATGCCCTATCAATATGAAACTTTGGGAACATGTTAAGGGTGACCTGAAGTTTTAGATCAATTTTTGGAGTTTTCAAATGGCTGAGGCTTCCGTGGAAACGTGGTCATTATATAGCACATTGCATTATCTTGGTAAAAATGTATATTTGGAGGGTTTTCAACATGCTGAAGAATAAAGTGGCAATTTGGGTTCGTTTGGGAAACATTTTGTGTTGGCATCCCAACACAGTTATTTCTAGTTTACCATTACTATAATTCATAATTAAGGCTAGAGTAGGGATTAATAAATTTAAATTTTATGTTAAATTATCTGTGTAAGTTTGCATGTCTCTTGTTAATTTATACTTGAATGACTGAATACATTTTAAAATAAGACTAGACCTATTTCAATTGTAAAATATGCCGACTATGTATTAAATGGGTTTATATACTTTTACCCGTAATCTTGATGCCATATAAATGTGCCTCCAGTGAACGCCTCTTTCGTCACAAGCTTTCCATGATAATGATATATTTCCTCTCCTAGAAGCTGGAAACCAAAAAAAAAGTCCGTTGAAAATAGTCTATATTTTAATACATAACATCAACTTCATTCATATCAAACACAAATCGATTGCACAAGTATCTGTCTTTAAAATAAGGTATACTAGAAAAATAATAATTGTCATGATTTTTTTACTGATAACGACTAATTTTTACAAAAATATTAGAGACTGTTGAACCATTTTCATTATTAAATTCTTCATTGCTACGATTAATCCAGCTACCAGACTGAGTTTTTGCTTCTAGTTGATATAGACAAAGTTTTCCCGGAATTAATTTTCAGTTATGTACTTTTAAGGTGTAATATATACCTTTTCACATGTTCCTGCTACCTTATGTGACCGTGCCACCATTCCACTGACATCATTTCCGGGATGTGACCACACTGTTAATTTTGCCTCTTGTCCAAGCCCATCTGATATCTATACAGAGATAGAATCGATAATATTCACAACCGATTCTAATGTTACACGTTTTTTTTGGTTGAGTATTGTTTAACGCCACTTTCAGCAGTTTTTCAGCTATATCATGGCGTTCAGTTTTGATTGGGTGAGGAAGCCGGAGTACTTAGAGAAAACCCCCGACCTGCGGTAGGAAAACTGGCAATCCTGGTCAATTAAGATTGGAGTCGAGTTACACCCTGCCTGCAGTGAGAATCGAACACGCAATCTCAGTGTTGGCAGACCACGTGATCAATAGTAGACGAACTACCATAACCACTCGGCCACCGAGGCCCCTCTAATGTTACACGCAATTTGCATATTGTTAGTCTTATATATATTTTTGTTCTCTTAAAAAACCAAACCATCCATGAAAACAGTGATAACTTTACATCACAAATTTTAATAAAACATATTAAGCTACATCGACGGTCTCCAAAAGCGCACACGAATTCGATTTAGACTTTAGTAAACACTATATTTTATCGGGGTTATAAATTAAAATAATAGTTCTTTCATATTTATTCCAGTCTTAAACTTGGTACATCACAATCAAAGTTGGTATACGTAAAAGAAAATTAAAAACCTTCAATTTGTTAGCTTCCAAAGTTTCCTCTGATTTTGGGTCTTCGAACACTTTCCGCAGTTTTTCTATTTCCTCTCCATCAAGCAACCGTCTGGAATAAATATGATGTAATTAATGTTTAATTTTCTATGAAGATAAACAAATTTGTAATAGAAAAACTTCATAATACAACACAAACTATCGCATTTTAATATTTGGAAAATATGGCATACATTCCTTTGAGATAATTGCTTATGAGTACCAGGTGGGTGTTGGTTATGAAAAGTGCATGCTCTGACCCTTTCGGAAAGTATCCTTTGCGTGTGCGGTTTGTTTTTATCTATTGTATTGGGAGTTTTATTTATTTATTTATTACATCTCAATATTTTCTATTAAACTTGTAAACAGAAGTTAAATGTAAGAAATACAGGACATCTTCGTCTTCTACCTAATCAATTCAAAAGAGCCCCTACTCTTAAGTTATATATGATTTATCATAGTTCAGAACATTACTGAATAACAACTTATCAAATAATACAGAAAACTGACCGTTATGATATTTAAATTTATTATCTCTGCGATGCAGTATACATGTTTGAGTAATAGCTAGGAAGTAATTATACAATAGTTGCCTATATAGAGGGCATTGTCGTGATATCTTGACTGCACAAGGGAGAGTGGTATTGTCTGAAACATTGATAATGCCCGAGCCGAAGGCAAGGGTTTTATCAATATTGAAGGCAATACCACTGTCCCGAGTGCTGTCAAGTATTATGACAATACACTCTATATAGGCAACTATTATATTTATTTCATTGAAGAATTTAAAAAGTGTTGTTTCTGTTTCAAGTTCAGTTTTGCATGTTTTTGTTGCTCAATATTTTTTTAATCTGCAAGTATACTGAAAAATAATTTTATAAACAAACAGACGGCAAAATCTAATAATAATAGTACACAATTTGAAAGGTGAATTACCACCCTGTTCCGAGCCCCTGTCCAATTTACCACCCTGTTCCGAACCCCCGTCCAATAAAATTTTACAAACTGCAGCTCATCTCTATCGTTCTTTATACTTAAATTGCACTATGAAATATTTTTATAAACAAACAGACGGCAAAATCTAATAATAATAGTACACAATTTGAAAGGTGAATTCCCACCCTGTTCCGAGCCCCTGTCCAATTTACCACCCTGTTCCGAACCCCCGTCCAATTGGTTTTTAACCAATCAAGAAACAGAATTACGAGAGGTGAAGTGTCATGAGGTCAAAGGGTAAAAAGTGAATATAATACCGACTGCGTCGGAAAAATTAAAATTTATGATTGGCATGAACGATTTTTATGAGAAAATCAATAATTAAATCTCCTTTGATGACAAATGCTAAGTTTAACTCTAAATCACTAAATTGGGCATTACCACGACGCGGGCGTTATCACAGCGTGATAATGCCGTCGTATAAAATTACTGCTGATTAACTTATACCAGCTGACCTTGTTTTATCCAATTTAAACAAACATAATTTTACTGATATGAAAGTAAACATGCTATGTCTCTAATCTTTTACCATACTATTTTAAAAGGAAATGAGTTTCACTGCAGACACGGGGCGTTCGACTTCAATATTAATTTCGGGGTCCGAGTTTTCTCCGGGTACTCCGGCTCTCATCTCCAATAAAACCTGGACGCCATAATAAAGCTGAAAAATTGCGAAAGCGGCGTTAAACACCACTCAAATAAAGAAACAACTAAAAAAGAAATTAGGTTAGGGTTAACATACACCAATATTAATAAGTAACTTGAGCTTTCTATATTTACCTAACTAATATATAACCATATTTGTCAAAATCTTGTTTCATTTTTGGCGTGACCTCAAAACAATCTCTGTAAAACAGGTATTCTAAAAAAACAAATACATAGAAGTATTTATGCAAATGTACAACTTTCTTCGAATGCCTAACACAAACGAATTTTAATCTGTATTGAACCCCTAGGGAGCAATATTTCAGCTATATTCACGACGCGAAAAATCAACAAACAGGGAAATGTAAGGACAAATTGACAGATAATTTTGAATGGCTATGTATGAGTTTGAACCATTTGCTAGGACGAAGAGTATTTAGCCTTCTGTAAGGGCCACGGCCACGCTGAGCGTTCTTGCGAGATGAAAGTAAAGCAAGCATCCAATCAATCATGCAGAAGAAATGGCGACCGAGATTGAACACTTATGGACTATATTGGGTATCTTCATTCCTGTAGCGACACACCAATAACATTTATTCACTCGATATATGGTAATTGTCTACAGTGACTTCCTGAAATTTGGTAAAAAATGTAAGGTTTTTCTATTCTCAAGGTTAATTTTGGTGTTTAATTATTCGGTCCTCCAATAATTGTTTGTTTTAGTACCACAACCAATGCTGATTCTTTAGAAGATACTCGTCGTTCGTAGTAAATTGTATAACCTTATACATCAAATATGCTCTAAAAGCTGATTAAATGAACTATAATTGTTAATAACTCTGAAATAGTTTGACTCAGGTTATACAGTCAGATATGAATCGTATCGTTAACATAATTACCTGCGTTCATTTTCTTTTTTTTTCAGTTGTCTTATAGTATAAATAGCGAGCCACGTGTAACGAGGTAATCTGTGAAATATAACATTTATTATTTACTTTGTAATAGTTATATTTTGATCATTCCCATTTGTATGTAAATTCCACGTCTTAGACTTGCAATAAAAACCATGGGTGCTCCGGACGAGTAAGTAGTGGATGCCTCTAATTAGTCACCCCTCGAGTTACTCATTGTCATGTATAAGAAAATGTCAAATCCAGGAATAGGAAAACCTATCAATGACACAGCGAAAATTTTCCTATGGTATTTGACAGATTGATTTCCCATAACGATAAATTATGTCATGGTGACGACAGATATCTGGAGAGATAACATCAACCTAAGTACAACAAACCCTTGTTTGAGTAGTTTAGAGTCAACGCCAGTAATCGGTCTAGAAAATCGTAATACCAATTGCAAGATCTAAAATATAAGTTGTGAGATGTACACACCATACGCTGGAACTGCTGGAATTTTGCTGTCGATGAACCGGGTTGACAATTGGATAGTTGAAGTCATCATGTTTGTCGTAGAGTCAAATTTAAAGTTTTTCCGAGTCTATTTCTTTAAGTAGGTCTAAGTAAGAGGCTTAACTGCGTGTGTTGGTAGTGTCTTCAAGCTCGCTAGGGTAAATTGCATGCAAATAGTAACCAAAACATCATCAATATAGCGGTATGTGAAATTAAAGGTCTGGGCCAGTGTCTTGTTTTCTTCATCAGCAGGCCTTCTTTTAAATCGGCATCATAAGAGTACAAAAACAGGTCAACGAGGAGAGGAACACATTAGTACCCATTGGAATACCAACAGTCTGTTGAAAAACTTGTTCTCCAAACATGACAAATATTTTGTTAATCAGAAAATCTAACAGATTTGATCTTCAGTATATTTAGAGTAATTGATGACAAAGTAAGTTCTGTTATTGATAATGACCAGGTATTTCAATCGCCTCTTTCCGTTTTTCTTGAAAAAGCAGCGTTTGATAAGATCTTTAAGCAAGGTTTTAAGCTGCATATGAGGTATTGGCGTGTAGAGTGTCGACAAAATGTTTTAATGCTGTTACATTTGAAACAGATCCAGACCTCAAGATGTCTATCAGGTCTTTTAAATGTTTTTATATCCACATTTCATTTATGCCAATCCTGGAGTAGAAAGTGTCACTGTATTTTTGAAGTCCCGTTTTTATTTTTATTGCTGTTAAAATAGTGGTCAGGAGTAGCGATTGTTTCGTGGTACACTTAGACGATTCTACTACTAAATGCTGTTTGTATGGATTTTGTGAAGTTTGGTATCCAATATAAGAATCTTCGACTTTGATTTTGAGACCAAAGGAGGCTAACACCGATTTGTGATTTTCAAGAATCTCATCTTTTCAGCATCATGATTTCTGAAGATTAATGATGCTTTAGTACTCATAGATCTTTGTATACGACTTATTCTTTTTTAGAATTAAAGGCCTCAAGGCTTTTACCCACTCTGACAAGATATCAACATCCTGGTCTTCTTGCTATGACCATTTTCTGGCATAGTTCTCTATTGGTTCGATCAATAATGTAAAGTTATTACTCCAGTTGATGGATTTAGCTTCCCGGTATTTTGGTCCTTTAAGATCTCCAGTTATCAAGTAACCTGAAGGAATATATATGAATGGAGAATTGTAGCAAGAACAGTCGGGGTGTTTGGATTTGAAGTCATTGATCAAACGATCTTGCAATACACGTTTGTAGTTAAAGATACTGGATGCAATGGGGGTAGTATAGGTATAAGATATAATAGGAACGGATTTGTTTTTGAAGTATGTTGATGTTGAGATTTGGAAGTAAAAGACTTGTCATGCAAGATATTACCAAGATTGATAACATCTATTCCTTTGTTAGCAAAAGGTAAAGAAAGAAAGGAAAGAGGATCTTCTTCATCTTTGTGTGTGTTAACCGGTTTGAACAATCTGTGTTTTCCAATTGTTAAAATAATAGCTACTAATCTATACAGGATGGACAAAGAGTGTGCTAACGATGACTAAAGACATTCTTTATAAAGAGAATGTAGTGTTATGAGAGGAATAGAGTGCAATTTAGTCCCAGTGGTCTTCCAACAAACGGTAGTAGTCCATTTATTGATACATCATGTAACAGAGGTGATGTATAGTGACGATGACCATGCCTACGTTGTCGCCTGTGAGTAGGATTGAAAAGACCTATCACGTACTCACTGCTGCAACCAGGACTGGAAAGGTTAACTATACTATCGATTTCGTTATTGCACTCGTATGGTATTGCAGTGCCTAATTTTCTGGTGCCAAAAAGGCAGTTGTTGCATTTAAAAATTTAGTCTTCATTCCATTCAAAGTAATTTTTCCCCAAAATAACAAATTCACCAAGGATTACAATCCAAAAGACAGAAAAAATAAAATAACGGACCAATCGTAAACTTAAAAGATCGTAACGATTTTTAATTTAACATAACAACTGAAGGAAAAGACACACTGGACGACTCTATGTTGTGGTTATCCTTATGCTGTAGAAACTTTATTTATCATGATGTTTAATTGAGGCGTTTAAATCAATATTTTGGTTAACTGCTACATGTAATTTTGGAAGAAGTATTTTCTTTTTATGATTGTTTGAAAAGGGGTGGGGTCTGTAATTTTTAGCAAACAGGCATGTTGACTCCAGTTCTTTTTAAATAAAATCATTTATTAACCTTATCCTATAGTTAAACAAAATTACATAGATATATCGTAACATGATACGTAGGAGGTCCTGGTTTCAAATTAATGTCGAGTTAAATAACTTACTTGTATCGGCTATGTTGTCACAAATAATCTTAAATGTCAGTTAAATATTGTTTCTAAATAAGATTATCACATGATTATACGCACTGTGTGAATGGTAAGATAAAACAAGGTCTTATTTACATTTATTGACTGTGGGGATAAAGGCCAATAAAACATATAACCAACATAGTTTTAGGAGTTTGGTCTATGTACGTTTGAATGTGTTATATATGAAAGTAGTGTCTGCAATTTATTTTAATATATAAAAAGCATCAAATTATTGCAGAAGCATTTACATTTAAAAAGAGTGCAGGCTGCCTTTTAATGATGTAGAGATGACATTTGTACTTTTGCGTATTGAATTGACCGACGAAATACCAAAGTGGTAATCTAATCTAGCATTTATAAATACTACCATGTGACACACCAAACAAACACAGAACAAAAACAACACACAAACAAACTTCAACGACACAAACTATCGAGAAAATAAGAGTATATCTAAGTGCTCAAGATGAGAAAGCATTTCCAGTCTATTGCAACACACCCATCGTGTCGTTTGCAGTCATCTCAAAGTACTAGCAAGTTAAGTTTGGTAATGAAAGATACTAAATACACCCTGAGTGCACCTATGGTTTATTGGGTTCAGGTTACTCACTTTCTGTTCTGTGTTTTTTGGCTTTTGTGTTTTTCTATATCCGGATTTGTCATTGTTCCTTGACTTCCTGCTCTTGTTGTTCGGTCTGTTTCATTTGCTATTTTTTCCTACGACAAACTTATTTCTGTAGTCATTTTGAGAGACAGAAATCGCGTATTTGTCTAAAAGTCTACAAGTACACCATTTTTTTAATAAAAGCAACCTTTGAGCAACAAAACCTGTAGTCAGCAGTTAGACAATTGTATCCATGGACGGCGAGATTTCTTTAAACCAACCCATCAACCAGTATTGTATCAGAATTTTAAATTGTGAAATTGTAATAATAATTTATGAATTGTTTATCGTTTGTATGATATGAATAAAATTAAACAATGTTTATCTATACACATTGCGGACGTGTAGTTATACATGACTGCAGATCAAAGAAGTAGACCTCATTTTACACGTAAGTCTATTACATTTATTGTCGTAGTCATAGTTACTTTAAGCATAATTAACAATTTTATTTCGATTTCCCCACACTCACAACAGAAGATAGTCATTTTATATTCTATGAGGTAATATATAAACTGAAGCTATAATCGAGATTATGTTATTCTTTATTTTAGCATTTGTGATTGTGGTTGATAACTTCTTTCTACGATAAACATCAATGCATATTTATTCATCGTGACTCCTGAATTTTTAACCAATATATTAAACAAGCTTTATATTATACTGTAGCATTTACATCACAGTGTTTTTCGTTAACCGAGAACCTTTGGTTATAACAGTCATAACCCCACTTAGTAGTAATTAAATTATACAGTGCATTATTAATTACTTAAGTGATTTTCTAACTCTTTTGTTTAAATATAAATAAGTATTAATGAAAGATTTGTCTTAAATGTTTGATTAAATTGGTTTTTTTCCACAATTATAGTTCGAGTTTGGTGCAACGATAATCCAAAATGGCAGCTGAGAGCAATAAAATGAACTCAGGTTTGTCGTTTTGTTTTTATATGACTTAAGCTCGGATAATTGGCAGCTTTGATGTCGTAAGTCGTAAATATAAATGTCGGAACAGACAAATGGTTTGAACTACGACTAAAGTCTTGGACTTAAATACATGTACTTCATTTAAAAAATGGAAATAAAGTAGAAAGGTAAACAAACTTCTCATTATAAAAGGAACAACGATTCAACGACATAATACTGTTTCTGACATTCATTTTTTTTTTCATTTTACAGACGAGAAAAGATTCCATTCATGATTTAAATTTTTTTTTACAGAATATCTGTTCTACAGAGACAGTTTTGAAGTAACATCTAAGATGAGAGAAGATTTTGAAAAATACGGATATCTATTTGTTAGGTACAGAACATTGGTCAACTATCCTGAACTTCAACTAACTAGTCTTTCTGTACATTAGAAACATAAGCCAATCTTTACATTAAAGTAATTGTATTCATAAAAAAGTATAATTGGTTTTAATTTATTATTTGTTTACAGTTTGTGCCGCATTCTTATTTCGGATACTGAGCTGAGACGTTTCTGTTACGAAAATAGCATACATCAAAGAACACCTATATCATATCATATATACATATATCATAATATATATCATCTATATATTTTACTATCTGAGAAACAATATTGAGTTATATATGTATGTATCTTGAATAAAAGTTTACACGTGAACGTTACCCGGTCATATTCATGTCAAAAAGAAAAAAAAGATGTAGTATATAAATAGTTATAGTATTATTGCTTCATTTTTATTTCAGGCGTTTACTAGATGATGAGGAAGTTGGTAAAGTAAAGAAAGTTTTCGAAGACCCGGAATCGGAGAGGATTGTCGAGGCCAACAAAATAAGGGTATAAAGAACTATAATGAATGTTTTTATTCACTCGAAAAATAAGTATCAATTTGCAAAGAAAAAAACACGACATTTTCAAACCGCTTGCTTGATCTGTCCTTGAAGAAGTCATCATCAACTCAAACTGTTGTATCAACTTCTGTATCAACTTCTTTTACATAGGTGCCTGATGGTCTCGGTCGAGAAGCAAAATTAACTGTATGGTCACATCCAGGAAATGATGTCAGTGGAATGGTTTCTAGATCACAAAAAGTGGCTGGAACGTGCGAAAAGGTATAATTATCCTCGTATTTAGCTATATCTTAATTCTGTAAATAAATACATTGTTCTTAGCTATACATTAAACCTTGTTATTTACGTACTGTAAACATCATTTGCAGTTTGTTTATTGAAAAATCATTATAAAGCATTCATTAGAATTTAAGTACTTGATTGATTGATTACTTTATTGTCGATGAAACTACTTAGAGAGCTATGTTCAGCAATAAAACTTGTGACAAGAATACATACATTTAGGTATCGATACAATCGAATAGACTGGAATAATAAATAGAAAATTGTATAGCCAGAAGGACTGTAATATAGAACGAATATAGAGGAGATTTAACACACAGGCCAAAAATAACAGGTTCTATTTCGACACTGCCTGTTTCGCCCGGACGATAAAAGAACTTGATACAATTAACATTGTTTGGACGGTTTTCATTAGTTTGCTTCACCGATGTTTGGAAAATTAAAAAGCCATGCTTGCAAAGGGCAAAATTTATGCAATTTTTTTCGTTAATTCACTAATAAAATAGAGAGAGGCTACATGAAGCTTGAGACACAATGAGTATATCTATTGGTCTTGTTTATCACTGTTTCACCTGTTTTACTTGATTTACTCGATAATTCTTAAGGTAATAGCCATACGTTCAGTTATCATCAGATGAATAAAAATAAAATTGATATTTAAGCTTTTAGGAGAAGAGGTGTACCATTATCACGGAAAACTCATTACGAAAGAAGCATTTACTGGGGGTACTCATCTATGGCATCAAGATTATGGGTAAGGAATCTAACCTAGAGATGACAATAGACCTTTTGCTGAATACCTAAACCATATGTCTTTACCGATGCTGGGTTTTATAGTGGCGACAAAAAGAGAAGATGGAATAGAAAGACCTTAAATGTTTCTTGAAAATATATATCGTGTGCTGGAAGAATACACTTAATGAAGGAACGGAAGTAGGATTTTGTTAATTTTGAAATCGATCCAGTGATTGTAATTAGTTGCACCGAATAGGAGACCTCGCAGAATAATGCCACACTTTTTACATTTCGAAAATTAAGGATCCTCGATGGTCAGTTTCAAAAATACAAGGTCTTCAAATTGTTGCTAAAGATTACATTAGTACAGTAAGCAAAAAGAGATAGGCAAATACGATTGTTTTGAAGCGATAATAGACTGATATCGAGTACGCTCAATGTCCCAACCATTGCTTTTAAAACCTAAATTCCTAAATCGTAACAGTAACTTGGTTGAAATATGCTTGGGTCTGCCTGACGAAAGAAAACCATATGTATTTCAGGATATGACATCCGTAACTCTTTCAACATAAAAATATGTCATAATTCTGAATAATTCGATAAGAAACCCCATGTTACATTGAAATATAAGATGAATAAGTGTGTTGCAACAACAATATCAACACCATCATCCTTCAAAGAATACTTTGCTAAAAACTGTCTTCGTAACTTGTTAATTGTCTTTAAGAGTTTTCTTAATACTTCACAGGTATTGGTACAAAAATGGATGCCTTTGGCCTAACATGATGACAGTTTTTATTGCCCTTGACAAATGTACTAAAGAAAATGGATGTCTGCAGGTACCAATTGTATACGACTTATTCATGGGCTGTATGGGTTTACACAAATCAAATTATTGATATCAAAGTACATGTAGGAATTGTAATGCATCACAATAAAAAGTAAAACTTTTCCAAATTTCTATTAAAGGTCAATTATCTTAAATATATATATTGTTTTATTTCAAATATACAATATTATTTTAAAATACTTACAATGGCATATAACTGTTGTAGATAATAGAAGGTTCCCATAAATGCGGCCGCTTAGATCATGAACTTATACACGGGCAGCAAGGAATATCAGACCTGGAAAGACTTGAACATATTAAAGAAAGACTTCCCGTTAAATATTGTGAAATGAATCCTGGTAATTCTTTAAATCATTTTGAAAATCTAAAAAATTATGAAACGCACGACTAATATTATTTCTTTCATATAACTTTGTGGTCCTTTATTGATCGCCGTTACCTTTGACGTACAGTGCATGTTTTCTTGCAAAAATTGAACATCACATTAAATCTGCTTGCTCACGTCGTACATTGTACAATTAAATGTTATTTTAAGCGTTGCATATCCTTGTTATTTTTATAGCAACGTTTTCTGAGAACAAATCGTGTATTTATATACTGTAATTCACAACTGTCACACAGATTTGTATTTCCTTTTAGGCGATGCTTTATTTTTTCATTGCAATATAATGCATTCGAGTGGTCCAAACCCAAGTCCTAACAGGAGATGGGCATTACTGACGGCATTTAATACAAAGTCCAATAATCCAACAAAGGTGCACCATCATCCACAATACACACCATTGGAAAAGGCAAGTTTTGAGTTCAGCACTAGAACTATCGTCAACAAGTCATTACTACAGTACAGTAATATTCCTTTTTTCCTATTAAATTTTACCTTTCATAGAGGTTAAAAAAATTCCAAACATGCAACATTTACATGGTTTTCTTTAAAAAATAACAGGGATATTTTTCGGAAGCAGAAATACTTGGTGGTTGTTTATATGTAATAATGTAAAACATGCAAAACAATTGGAATCTTGTAGTTCTGTAAGGTGTCATGGGACTTAAATTTGCTTTTCAATGTGTAATAATCATAACAGATAGGGATAGTGCAACGGAAAACTCAAAATGTGCGAAGCATAAACACAAATCAGAAATATTCAGTAATTATTACATTTTTTGTACAAAACAGCACTTTTTAACTTTATTAGTTGTGTTTACTTTAATTTCTCCTTGGTACCTTGTTCATATATTTTGCGCATGGATATAAACATGTTCGTTTTGTATGTCATTGTTGCGGTCAGCATCTGAAATGTGTTTTTCGTTGTTTTAGTAAATAATACAATTTGTGTAGCATCTTAATGACATTTAAAAAACAACATAATAAACATTGTCAGAAAATATAAAGTTATTTGTACCTGCTCTGTAGTGCCTCACATTCCTCATGCTTGTACAAATAATTATTTGGTGAAAATGTATGGGTATTTATATTTGGCTTACAATAAAGTTTGCATTGTCTGATTATATAACCGAATACTGAATAATTGTAGGTTCCCAACTCGGCAATCAAAGAATGCGAAAATTACAAAGATTTTACTGGAAAGGACTTTCTACATCCTAGTAAAACGGGAACAAGTCGTCCAACGTTGACAAAAGAACAACAAGAATATATCAATAATAGTTAAAAACGACGAACAACAAAAAAGAGGAAGTAAACTAAACAACTATATAAGCTTTTATTTTTGAAACATACCATTGAAACCGTAAAAATTTCAATTTTTGCATTTGATATATAACACATATTAAAACCATCTAAATTGTTATTGATCATTGTAATTTTACTTATTTATACTACATGTGTTAGTATTAAAAACATTGTGTGTTACATGTTTTACGGAATGAAAAGAATTATCTTTATTTGTTTTGCTTTTGAGATTTAACATAGTTCTTATATGTCTAGTTCTATGTGTATTTACATGACGTCTATATGTTCATCATACATTATTATTTATCCTGTAATCGTTACATGTGTTAAATACAGCACATATATACGAATATATGTTGTTTTATTTATCTAGTATACAAACATATCCTCAGATGTTTCTTGGACTTTAAATTGTGAATTTTTTTTCAAGGTTTCTTGGGAGTTTGGTGTTTGTTGTTACCTTTCTATTGTTAACAACCAATTAAAGACGATGAACAAATAAATGCAATGGTCACAGTTAATTTTTCGGTTTCGTCTGCGTCCGAAGTATATAAGTTCCTCCTGTTTTTTTTAATGAAGCATCTTAAACATGCTGCATTTCTTTCTGTTAAAAATCTTGTAGCATATATGTACACATTGCACTCATTGTGAGAACCACTCCAAAATACAAATAGTTATTTTTGCAGATATTTGATATTATAAATTGCAGCATAATTGCCAAATTTGTAAACAAATCTTTCAACAGAAAACAGAAAGATCAATGACCTCAAGATGACACATCTCGGCTCATAATGTGTTTATGTGGACAGCTTACTACTCCAGAGCAGGCTTCTAATATAATAATAAACTAAGAGTATATTTGTTTCTATCTTTATATCCTTCCTGTCTCGCCTAAAATTATTATTCACAGTGCAACTTTTTACATAATGGATATCTCACTTACTTTACGTCTTACTGTAATTTTACTTGAGACATAAACAAGGACAAGCTCTCAAAAGTAATTGAATATACACTTCAGTTTTAGGGTTGTCCATTGTTTTATTGTTCCGTATTTCATTCTAAAATAGGTTTAAATTTATTTTGGATCGCTGCTTTAGTTTTTGCAAGTAATGGGACGAAGGATCGTTCCATTATAATTTTCATATTGAGGTATGAAGTTAATATTTTGTTTTATCACTAATATTTGCTTACTAAAATTAGAAATTTTATCTGTAATACTAATATAAACCACAAATCCAAGTTTTAGGTAAGATGGTATTTATTTTAAGTTGTAGTTGCAGTAACATGGCTCATTATCTCGTTTTGAAAATCAAAATTGCCAAAATATATCTCAGACTTCTGTTTACGTTTTTGTCAAATACCACAGCAACATAAAAATGTTGAAGCTTTGGCTACAACCTTACACTAAAACAGATGCATACTTCTTATTGATGTTTCTCTGGTACCGGTTACGAATGTGGTTCGTATGTAAATTCACATAATTTTCTAAACTAATGAACTTTAATAATAGTACCATAAACTAGTTACTGAGGTATATTGTACTTTCTTTAAGTGTAATTAAGCTCCAACATAATAGTGTTAAAAAGATGTTTGTTATCATGTTAAGACTGTTCACAACAATTCTGTTTCTTAAAATTGAGTTAAAATTTATTCAGACAAAATGTGTATGCATTCAGAAAGGGTCAGTATATGGAACAAAGATTTGCGTTTGCTTGATCAGCTGATAAACTATAAATTTATCAAATATAGTAATATCTAGTCCATGACCATTATACCTTCAAAGACAGTGTTTTATTCATTTGTAATTTTTAAGGAAAAAGAATCAAAAATACTTAAGTGATCATAAACCGTCAAGCACAGACAAAACCGCGGTTAAACAAAGTAGTGTACAACAGCAAAACAAACAGACACACATACATACAACCCCAAAATTAAGTAACACGAACAATGTTTGCAATGTCTACCTACTAAATCTGCAAATACTACATTAAATTTAGTTCCTCCTCCAATAAAAACTGGACGCCATGAAATAGCTGAAAAATTGCTGAAAGTGGCGTTAAAACACCATCAAACAAACAAACAAACAAACATTAAATTTAGTCAATGTGTGAAGAATAAATAAACCCATATACATACTTTGTATTTTTCGCAATTTTTAGACATTTTTGCACTGTTTTTATATATTTATATAATTACACGTCTAAACTAGAAACCTTCAACAGCTGTAACATAATCGATTCTATTTTCTTATGCTATAAAAACTGGAAACAAACATTGTGTGATGTTTAAACATTTCCCGGAATGTCTTCTGCTTGGTTATTAATTACAATTTTCAAAACAGACACACAGACGTATTTCGTAAAATTTGTTTGTGATGTTTTATACCACTTTGGTATAAAAAAAGGTAATGCATCAAACTTGTGTCCACATCAATAGAAAGATGTAATTATAGGTTGCATTATAAAGCCATTATTGTCTTTTGCTTATTTCAGATTATAACATGTCTGGTCAGATCAAACTTAGTGCGGGTTGGTAATAAAGTTTGTTTTTAATTAAATTTATTTTTTTTTATTTTCAAGAAAAAGTACATTTCGTGTAAATTACATGTTGTTTACATTAATATCGAATAGATGGATTGATTAATTGATTGCTTAACGTCTAGCAAGCAACGTTTTAGGTCGATAAGTGATGAAATTACAGTTGTGCTTGGAAAAGTATAAAGTAATTGGTATTGGCAGAGATTTAACCTTCCGAATTAGCATGCTCGTTTTCACAATATATAAAAGGGACCTTTATTTTACAAGGAGAATGGGACTTTTTAAACCACTAAGTTCCGCGGTCAGTCCGTCTGGATTATTAACTGTGAGAGTTCTTCTACATCCGACATCTAGGCAGATCTGTAGGTTGAGCACTAGTTAACCTCCTAGTATGTTCCATGAATACAACATTTAAACAAGTTTTTATTTAGTACATAAGGTAATATCAGATATTTAGGTGAACGTGTTACGTACGGAAGCCCATGTTGTGTTTTATTTTAAGTCGTTATAACGACTTACTTACTAGTTATAACGACTTAGCTTACAGGTTATAACAACTTAGCTTACTCGTTATAACGACTTAGGTACTCGTTATAACGACTTAGTTACTCGTTATAACGACTAAGTAACTCGTTATAACGACTAAGCTTACTGGTTTTAACGAATAAGCTTACTCGTTATAACGACTTAGTTACTTATAACGAGTAACTAAGTCGTTATAACTAGTAAGCTTATTCGTTATAACGATTAAGCTAAGTCGTTATAACCAGTAAGCTTAGTCGTTATACCGACTTAAAAATAAAACACAACATGGCACTAACGGGCTTCCGTAGTTACGGGACAAATGGTTTTGTTTTAATATATTTATCTTCACAATATTTTTTTCCTTCGTTCTTTACTACTAATATTTAGTCTGAAAGTTAAAACAATAGTATCTTTTGTTCTTTTTCTTTGAATATTTGTATTATAGATAATCACAAATAATCATATTGCAGGACTAGCTTTACGGGTCATTATCAAAAATTGTAGATATTTGTGTGATAGTACAAACTCTCTTTCTATTTAGACTTGTCAATAAATTAAAGGTTTTCGTTTTGTACTTTGGTATTGTAGAAAATAGATTTCTAACAAAAAATGATACTTTTTTCGATTATACCTTGAGTTCATTTGGCACTGAAAAGGTCACATTCAGTAAAAACTACATGTGACTTGGCCGTTGTATTAACGATTTATCTAATTATCTTTTTAGAAAACATATATTCTAATTCTGTTTGTTGCATATTTTTTTTCTATCACAAGTGTTCTGTTGAAATAACAACACATTTTGATCGAAAATTTACAGATTCTGGGAAAATATTTGGTGAAAACCAATGTGCTTTTCGCCGCATCCCTTTTGTTACTGAGTTTATCAACAAGTAAGTAATTGTTGTCTCCCCCATTGCTTATCCTAACTAACAGTTTCCCCCTGAAGTACTCATTCCTCTCAGGAATTATGGATATTTAAGCAGACAACATGATGATATCTTTCCATCAAATTTGTCATCAAAGGTATCTAACGCGATAGCATAATTTTATTTCTGTCCTTAAAGTTACTGCCTTTTTAAGCTCTAATCATAAAAATGTAGAATCAATCTTGTGACCAGTATTTCATCTAGTAATATAGTTGGTATACCAGGCTGATCCATTGGACCAGGGAGAATCCATTAAAAAAAATTAGAAATACCAATGAATATGTCCCTTGTGTTACTGTCCCTTTTGTTACCAAGAAAAATGTAACACAAGTGACCTATTTTGTAACACAAGGGACAAATTTATACTTTTCTCATTTTTTTAGAGATATAAATGATTTTCAATCACTACCATAATAAATAAAATATCGTTTATGAACATAATGAATACCAAAAGACGAATTTTAAAGGGGAAAAAACATGACCTTTACCTTTAGAGAAAATGTAACAAAAGTGACATATGAAGTAACAAAGTGGACAAAAAAATGCTTGTATGTAAATTGAATTATCCATACAGGAATGCCATTTATTAACCGGACATATAAAACATCAAAAATTTAAAACAGTATTAATATGTTTAATTGAACATATATAAACATGAATAAATAAATCTAACTTGAATGTGTATCTTATGCGACAACATCAGTAACACAAGTGACATTTTTAATCAAAACTAGTTTATGATTTGTATACTCCAAACTTTTTTTAAGTAATTGTTTGAATGAAAATCACATATGAAAGAAACTGTTAAATAAAGATTACACATTTTAGTAAATTTAGCGGACAAATCATTTATTATTTTATATTGGTTATACTTTTTTGTGTTAAGTTCTGGTTTTTTAATTATTTTTTTAGCTGTCGGAGGACAAATTAACTATAGGTAAACTTTGCTAATAAAACTTATTAAAATAAAATGTATTGCCCTAGTTTGCAATGCAAGATATACGTTCGTGATAATTCAATGTTCTATCTAGCGTTCTTCAAACTATCGTTAAGTGTTAATATACGCGCGCGCACTCGACATTCAAGACACCACCTATACGTTAAGGTCAGCCTCTTACTTAGAAATACTTGTTTGTGTACATTTCAAAACTTATACGTTTTTCTAGATCCTGCGATCGGTATTCCGATTTTCTAGACCGCTCACTGCTGTTGACTACTAAACTACTCAAACAAGGATTTGTTGTACCTAGGTTGATGTTATCTGTCCAGAAGTTCTATGGTCGTCACCATGACTGAATGATCGTTATGGGAAAGCAATCGCTCAAATACGAACGGACGGCGGGTGTCTAATTAGAGGCAGACACTACTTAGTTACTTGTCAGGAGCACATGGTTTTTATTGGGTTCGGGTTACTCTCTTTCTGTGTTAAACTGGATTTGTAATTGTCCCTCGAATTTCGTCTCTTAATTAATTGTTGTTTGTTCGGTTTTCTCTATTTTCATACAACGCATAACTATATCTGTTTTTTGAAAGGGTCTACATAACACATTTCATTGGCCTTTTGCAGTTAGAGATTAGTGTTGGTATGACAAGGAGAAAGTCATATAAACTATTTTTTAAACCTAAACTTGTCGGACAAAAGTATCAGGTTGATAGCGAAAGTTGGCAACTAGCTATGGACAAACTAAACTGACAGAAATAAGACATTTTGTCACTTGTGTTACAATAAGTCATTGTTGTTACACTTTATATTTCATAATTTAAAATAATTTAGAATATATTGAACCCAAACATGGGAATATCAAAAGGAATTAAAATTAAGTTTAGTTTAAACATAAAAAAATCTAATTAATACTATTGTAAGAACGACAGAGTAAAACTTGTCCTTTTTGTTACTTCGTTTTGTCATTTGTGTTACTAACTCTTAATTTTTCATTTTGTGATGTTTAGATAAACTAAAATTTATCATGAAGATTGAAATTAAGATAAATTTGTGTGGAATATATATATATGTACAAAGTGTTAAAGTTTGATGAAAGCAGAATTTTCATATTTTTAACTGTTAATGTCATTAATGTTACTTTATGCGTTTTTGTGTTACCATATTGTCCTTTGTGTTACTGATCTTAAATTTGCAAACAAAAATTATTTCCTAAACTATATATTTGACCATTTGTTTTACAATATTTTATTTGGTAATACATTTCAATTACGTTATAAAATCTTGAAAGTCAGTAAGTTGTCCTGTTTTAATTCTAAATTAAAGAAAGTTAGAAATGACCTTTTTGTATGGTTACATTCATATTGGGATACAAAATTTATAAAATCGACTGGATGAGACATATAACTTTGTTTATCAGAGTAACATTTTGCTATTCTTTGAAAAAAAGCTTTTACAAAGGTTTTCTTTAACAACGGTGTATAGTTAATTACTAAAAATGTTTTAGTAACACAAAGGACACTGCAAGCTAGCAAGGGGTATATTTTCTTATTTTTTGAAAATTTCAGAGTTCAAAGTTAATGTTTAGTATTTGTTTCAAACATTTGACTATCAGAATGTTCCATTTAAATAACATTTGAACACAAATGAGTTACTTCATTTTCCAAGAAAATAGAAATTAAATATTGACGTATTTTGATAATGACCCTTACAATTTCATGTCATGCTTATTGAGTTGTTTTTTTAATTTTGATGTCTACTTACACCCATTAAACGTTTGTGATATTACTGTTTTCAGTTTACTATTCCAACGAGGATAACTTTGAAGTAACATCCGAAGTCAAACAGGCTTTTCAAGAGTATGGATATGTCGTGATAAAGTAAGGGCATATAAGTATTATATATCGAAAGTCAGTTACAGTAATCAAAGGTATGATCTATCCCAATCGACATTTCTCTCATTGAACACTAGGCACCAAGCTTAGTCTGGAATTATTTGAATTTGTCCTAAGTCAGAATAATTATCATCCAAAACGACTGAGATAGGTTTTTACAAAGTTTCAGCACACTGAATGTATATCATCAAAAAGTTTTACGAGAATTTGAATCAGGACCCGAAGGCGTTTTCATTGTAACTTGTATTAAAAAAAAACCTTAATATATTTTATGGTGGACATATTTATGGGACACAAAGTATGTTACTCATATACTCATTTAATCTCTATATTACTTCAGTTGATTCAGCTCTGTCTTAAACTCGTAGATAGTAAAATACATTTAAAAATTGCAAAAAGTATTGAGTCTTCGAACATCCAGACACAATGCAACTTTTGAATCTGTAATAGTGTTCTCGTGATATTGTAAGCAAATTTTACTCTTACATTACGAAATAATATGAATAGAGGCGCAGGCTAGATGCGAGAATCGCACATTTTTTGGTTCATGTCACTTCTTTCGAGCACCCTAACAGTTCTTCTGTATTCCATTGGTGACGTGACGTCTTTCTCTTTTGTGTTGGTGACGTCACACAGATGTCAATTTCAAATTCAGCGTTTCAGGGATTTCAGAAATTTTGTCTGAAATATTTGTGTTGTTGTTTTTAATTAAAAAGCGCGTCTGGCGTAGTAAATTATATTAACCTTGGTATCTTTGATTTGATTAAGTCCTTTTAAATTATTTTTAAATTATTAAATTATTTTTGTGCTCCTTTTCAATATTGTCTACGAATAGCTCAGCTTCTATCTGAAATGGGTGTGTTTATATGGATCACGTGACCGTTTTTTACACACACGTTACCGTAAAGCTCGCATCTGCGATGCTAGATATTATAAAGCAATAGGAATAATGCAATTTCCGGTTTGATATTTAGATGTTCGGACACATGTTTTTCACGTTTGCTGGGAACACATATATGTACCTATAGCTGTTCCTTACTTATTATATAAACTAAAGTATCTGATTCAGTTGTTAGGTATAGACGTCTACCATTACTACGGAAAATTGATGACCAAAGAAGCTTTTACTGGTGGATCACATCTTTGGCATCACGATTATGGGTAAAACAATTGAATCCATGATACACAAACCTTAACATCTGTAACAAATAATCGCCTTCTCAATAGTCACACTATGTTTGATTATTTGTTTGAATTGTTTTTAACGCCCTTTCACTAATTTTTCACCTAGATCATAGCGTCATGTTTTTATTTTAGG
This sequence comes from Limnoperna fortunei, assembly GCA_944474755.1. Taxonomy (NCBI): domain Eukaryota; kingdom Metazoa; phylum Mollusca; class Bivalvia; order Mytilida; family Modiolidae; genus Limnoperna; species Limnoperna fortunei. The sequence continues at coordinate 15,737,748 of OX104114.1, read as the reverse complement.
TGGAAGCCAGAGAACTCGGAGAAAACCCGGTTGGTAGGAAACCGGCAATCTTTGTTGGTGAAGATTGGGGTCCAGAGGACCCTGCCAGTTGTAAGACTCGAACCCGCAACCTCAGTGTTGACTGACTACGTAATCAATAGTAGACGATCTACCTTAAGCACTCGGCTAGTCACAATGTGATCTGAATAGAATTCAGTTGATCAATTCATTTTTAAATTATCTGCATGTGACTAATGTTTTTTAGTTTCAAGGTGTAGATAGCTTAAGTAGAATTTACTATAACCTTTTTGTTAATTTTGGTGATAAAAGCTCTTTAACATTTTTAAATTCAAATAGTATGTGGTTCAACGCCACTGGGTAGTCTTGACTAGACGAAACGAATGTTTTGCATAGTAAATTTTATAACCTTGTATCTCTAGTTTAACTATGTTGTGCCCTAACCACATCTTAACACTAAACACTACGAAATTTTTTTTTCAATCGGAATAAAATCAAACGAGCACTGCTCGTATTTTATTTATACATCACACATAATAGGAAAGCGCAATAAGATAATTTTCCGGCGACCCTTTAAATTCCTAATCATATCTCATTATTTGTTATAAAAGCTACTAAATATCATGCGTCAAGTGTAATATTTAATAATATTCATTTTAATATTTTATATATGTTCGTATTTCGAGGCTGTTGAAAATATTTGACGATTTTATTAATTAATTTTCATGGAATAATATTTTTCGAAATATGCATTATATGGGAACCTTAACAGTAAGAAAATAGCAAAGAAAACAGCCAAAAGCCAAGGGACAGTTACAAATCCGGATATAGACAAACACAACATAAAAATCAGAAACAAAAAACACAGAAAGAGAGTAAACCGTACCCAATAAAAACCATGGGTGTATTAATAAATTATGGGTGTAGTAATTAATGTATTGTAAAGAAAGACAAACCATCAATAAATAAACATAGCAATAATACTAAAATAAACAAAAGCATGTATCCTTAAATTAACAAAATGGAGTATGTAACCATTTACCCATTACAAATAGCGACGAGTTTTTTTCTACGCTATCGTTAGTTTAAATGCACTAATTATAATTAATTTTTCAGTTATTTAAATTTGTCTTATAGTTACTGGTATATGAACGGGTTTTGGAGCCAAAATTATTAACCGTGTTTATAGCACTAGACATATGTGAGCAATCAAATGGATGTCTCCAGGTATACTTCATATAAGGTTGTCTGTAGGTATTATACGTATACCTCCAAGTCTCTTATATGCCCCATGGCTTCTTACATGTACCGTTTATATATGTAAGTGCCTTGGGTATCTGTGGGCGTTGTACCTTTTTTTATTCAAATATCTTTAGTCTATTCAAGTTTCTTGCAAGCAAGCATCGATCGTATTTATTCTGTTAAATCTGCAATTCATTGTAATATTAAGAATAACATACGTCATTTTAAAATGTTTCTTGTTGTTAATCACATAAATGATTCATAACGCTGTTTTTTTTTGTTACTACATTTACGTACGCTCAAATACAAATCTAAAGTTTAATAAATGAAACAGCAAACTGCTTGCTACATGAATATTGCGTGAAAAAATATAGGCTCTGTTTCAAGACGGAGACTTACGTTTCTATTCTGTAGATATAAAAACTAACATAAAACTATTAAACTTTTTAGATGACTGAATTTGTGTGAAGTAATGAGATGCATTATACCTCTTTTTTAATTCAGATCATTGAAAGCTCGCATAAATGTGGACGATTGGATCACACGTTGACGTATGGACAGTTATCTGTTGCCGATCCTTTACGACCTGAGAAAATAAAAGAAAGATTACCATTAAAATATTGTGACCTTGATGCATGTTAGATCCCAATAGGGTTTACAATTTACAAATCAAGCAGCTTCATCTTGACATTAATGAGATGTCGTTTTCTGTTCATAATACTCTTTTCATACCCTTTGAGGACTTACTGGTAGCTTTGTTCCATCCATATTTCCGACAGTTTATGAAAAACACCTGCTGTAGTTTGCTATTGAATATCAGTAATTCCGATGTTATGGTGCAAGTATCAGATTTCTATTTCTTGACGATTTAAAAATTAATTAATTCCTTGTGTATTATCTGTCTAATCATGCGGGATTGATCTGAAAATTAGTATTATTTCTTCTGTATTAAAAACAATTTAAATTGATAGCAGACGAGGCATCGTTATGTTGGAATCAATCATTAAAAATATAAAACATGTTTAATTATAATAATGATCTAATGATAAACTTGGGGGTTTGTGTGTTGGCATGCACTTTGCCGTAATGTGAATTTTGAAACACTTGTTAACATAGTCCATGCATTCCTGCATATGGAATAAACCATCATCGTCGGTAGTAGTACAAGTATTACTGCCATGTCGCGGGTATGACCTCTTTTAGATGCTTCAAACAAATTTGCCATTCACAATTTCAATATATGGTTTTTGTTTTAATGTGGTTTAAAAACAAACGATTTTTAGCTATATCATGGCATCCAGTTTTTATTTAACAGATGACGCCGCAGTCCAGAGAGAGAACCCAATCTTTGACAAGGAAATACAGAATAAATATAAGAATATCAGTAATCTACCATCTAAAAAGTCATTAACCAGAACTAAAGTTTAATATTCTTGTATTTCAGGTGATGCTTTATTTTTTCACTGCAATTTGTTGCACTGTAGCGGCCACAATAACAGTCCAAACAGGAGATGGGCATTGCCACTGTAGCGGCCACAATAACAGTCCAAACAGAAGATGGGCATTGCCACTGTAGCGGCCACAATAACAGTCCAAACAGAAGATGGGCATTGCCACTATAGCGGCCACAATAACAGTCCAAACAGAAGATGGGCATTGCCACTGTAGCGGCCACAATAACAGTCCAAACAAAAGATGGGCATTGCCACTGTAGCGGCCACAATAACAGTCCAAACAGAAGATGGGCATTGCCACTATAGCGGCCACAATAACAGTCCAAACAGAAGATGGGCATTGCCACTGTAGCGGCCACAATAACAGTCCAAACAGAAGATGGGCGTTGCAACTGTAGCGGTCAAAATAACAGTCCAAACAGAAGATGGGCATTGCCACTGTAGCGGCCACAATAACAGTCCAAACAGAAGATGGGCATTGCCACTGTAGCGGCCACAATAACAGTCGAAACAGAAGATGGGCATTGCCACTGTAGCGGCCACAATAACAGTCCAAACAGAAGATGGGCATTGCCACTGTAGCGGCCACAATAGCAGTCCAAACAGAAGATGGGCATTGCCACTGTAGCGGCCACAATAACAGTCCAAACAGAAGATGGGCATTGCCACTGTAGCGGCCACAATAACAGTCCAAACAGAAGATGGGCATTGCCACTGTAGCGGCCAAAATAACAGTCCAAACAGAAGATGGGCATTGCCACTGTAGCGGCCACAATAACAGTCCAAACAGAAGATGGGCATTGCCACTGTAGCGGCCACAATAACAGTCCAAACAGAAGATGGGCATTGCCACTGTAGCGGCCACAATAACAGTCCAAACAGAAGATGGGCATTGCCACTGTAGCGGTCAAAATAACAGTCCAAACAGAAGATGGGCATTGCCACTGTAGCGGCCACAATAACAGTCCAAACAGAAGATGGGCATTGCCACTGTAACGGCCACAATAACAGTCCAAACAGAAGATGGGCATTGCCACTGTAGCGGCCACAATAACAGTCCAAACAGAAGATGGGCATTGCCACTGTAGCGGCCACAATAACAGTCCAAACAGAAGATGGGCATTGCCACTGTAGCGGCCACAATAACAGTCCAAACAGAAGATGGGCATTGCCACTGTAGCAGCCACAATAACAGTCCAAACAGAAGATGGGCATTGCCACTGTAGCGGCCACAATAACAGTCCAAACAGAAGATGGGCATTGCCACTGTAGCGGTCAAAATAACAGTCCAAACAGAAGATGGGCATTGCCACTGTAGCGGCCACAATAACAGTCCAAACAGAAGATGGGCATTGCCACTGTAACGGCCACAATAACAGTCCAAACAGAAGATGGGCATTGCCACTGTAGCGGCCACAATAACAGTCCAAACAGAAGATGGGCATTGCCACTGTAGCGGCCACAATAACAGTCCAAACAGAAGATGGGCATTGCCACTGTAGCGGCCACAATAACAGTCCAAACAGAAGATGGGCATTGCCACTGTAGCGGCCACAATAACAGTCCAAACAGAAGATGGGCATTGCCACTGTAGCGGCCACAATAACAGTCCAAACAGAAGATGAGCATTGCCACTGTATGCATTACTGGCTAAAAAAATGACTGTAAATACCAGTTGCAGTCGTTTTTCGTCTGTCACTGACTGAGATTGACTGCAAATGACTGCAAAAATGTCTGTAAAAGACTGCAAACGTTGTGTCAGACAATAATTTTTACTGTGACAGTCATTTTATGCCTGTCACAGACATATTTTGTCCGTCACAGACATTTTTCCGTTGGCGCAGTCAGTTTGTCTGTTACAACGGCGTATCCGTTGTATCAGTCAAAAAAATGTCTGTCGCAGTCATTTTTTCCGTTGACTCAGTCGAAAATCGTCTGTTACAACGGCATTACCGTTGTATCAGTAAAAAAATGTCTGTCACAGACATTTTCTCCGTTGTATCAGACAAAATACGACTGTCACAACGCCTGGTAATTATTATTGTTAATTTATTAACTGCCGTCGATTAATATTTTTTATTTCACTTGTTTTTTTGAAAATTTTCGAAACTAAACAAAAAATATCTCTATTTGGAAATTGTACGTTCGCACAATTACGATAACAAATGTTATTTAAATAGTAATGTTAAAGATAAATGTATGTTTAAATAAATCTGTTTCTAAAAAATGAAGACTGCTGAAAATGTAAGCATTTGTTCTGTCCTTATTTATAATTATTAAACTGAATTTCTCAATTGTTTACTTACACATCTGGTGAAAATTAAAACCGCATTAAAGCCATAACAACGATTGCATTTGAAACATTTGTAATGTTTTCTTAAAACACGGACAAAGTTAAAAAAATACATATAATAAAATCGCCAATTTCCTTAATTATGGCGGAAACTGTTAGTATTTTATTTAGTACGGATACATACATTAAATTGTGACATTTTAGTTGTTATATTTTTTCTCTTTCAATATTAAATATTAAATATAAAAAAACCCTAAAAAAATGTTTGTTTTCTAAGCTGCATCTACTGTTGTTTAAATGGATCTGGTAATTTAGTTAGGACTATATAATTGTAATGGAAATTTAAAGAATTATACATGTTTCTCTTTGCCTTATTTCTAAATGATTTAAAAACACACTTATCTCTTCATAATGTCAAAAATCTTGAGCTTATAAATATTTTAGCTTTTGAACAGTTAGAGATATACGTTAAACTTTTTATTCTCTTGTATGCCGACGATACAGTTCTATTTGCAGACTCCCCTGAGGATATGCAACTAGCACTTGAATCATTCGAAAATTACTGTACCAGATGGAAATTAAATGTAAATGTTCAAAAAACCAAGATTGTTGTATTTTCTAAACGAAGGGTTAAACTTTCGTCTACTTTCAAATTATTCCAAACTAATATTGATCAAGTTGATTCATATAGTTACTTAGGTTTGCTATTTAATTATAACGGTAATTTCACTTGTGCCAAGAAAAAACTATCTGAACAAGCTAGAAAAGCATTGTTTTCTCTTTACTCAAAAATACGAAATATTGCATTACCTATTGACTTACAAGTAAAACTCTTCGATACATTGATAGCCCCAATTCTATTGTATGGTTCGGAAGTATGGGGTTACGAAAATTGCGATATTATTGAAAAAATTCACCTCCAATTTTGTAGAAAGATATTGAAAATTAGAACGAGTACACCTCTTTACATGGTTTATGGAGAGTTGGGTCGATTCCCATTACATATTACAATTAAAAACAGGATGATTGCTTTTTGGAGTAAATTAATACTATTTCAAAATAAATTGTCAAATACTTTATATAGATTGATGTTTAGTATGTATAAGAATAACAACGTTCATTTCAAGTGGATTATTGCAATAAAATCTATACTGGAAGACACCGGTTTAAGTGAATATTGGGAAAATCAACAGTATATAAATCCGCTGATAGTTAAGCTAAACGTCCAGCAAAGATTACAAGATCAATTTATACAAAAATGGTTCTCAGACATATCTAGTTCTTTCAAGGGTGACTTATATTCTCACATCAAACAACAGTTTGGCTTAGAACCATATCTGATAAAATTGTCACCAACAAATAGGAACATTATTTGTAAATTACGTACCTCGAATTTAAGAATTCCGATCGAAACTGGGCGCTGGGTGAATATTAGGAGAGAAGATAGAATCTGTACACTATGCCGGGGTAACAATATAGGTGACGAATTCCATTATTTATTTATTTGCACTGATCCGAGTATTATCGAAACACGTAACAAATATATTCCAAGATACTATTGTAAATATCCCTCCATAGAAAAAATGTATAGATTAATTACATATTGCAATACGCCACTTTTGAATAAATTATCCATATTTGTTAAACACATGAACAATTTATTTTAGTGTGCCTATCATATAACGTTGTATTATAGAAAAAGGGCACGTGCTTTTCGATCTATTTGAATTACCTATACCTGTTAGCCATGCATTGTATTGTTTAATTATTCTTCATTGTTGTTATATAGTATTAGATTAAATGCTTGTGAACTGTTTGATTATAATGTTAGTGCAACTTTACCGATTATGTATATCTCTTGTCTCGCAGCTTGCTGCGACAGAGTTTACTCAATAAATCTTGAAATCTTGAAATCTTGAAAATCTTGTTAATTAGGTTACAGGTAATCTCGCCTCGCCGCCTCGCTGATCAAAGATAATGTGTATAATACATTTTGCGACACGATCCGGTGATTTTCCGTGACCATGCATGCAGAACAAGAGTTGATATTGTGTAATATAATAATGTAATAAATACATTTATAGTTATGTATGAATGGGTACTGTCTTCTAAAATACCTGTTCCTGACCCCCCCCCCCCCCCCGTGGTAAATTATGAACTTTGTACACATAAAACACTAATTGTAAAGGTGTATTTTTCTTATTGTCAACTTTGACAAGCAATAGAGATCATTAAAATTATTACAAAGAAATGCCCCGGAAAGACCCGACGACCTGTATAATATATAGCATGCAACTGAATCGAGTGCGCCGTTTGCTTTTAGTCGTACAATATTCTGTCAAGCACGAAACATAATAAGCAAGAGAATTAAACTATACGGGGACTTTTAGAATTACTAGCCCATCGGTATAGTTTAATAAGAAAATGAAATTATTACTTCAAAAAAATAATTTTAAAATGTATTGTTGAAAAAGTTGTACACGTTGTTGATACAATTAATTCTACTTGTAGTGGAGACCCTCTAGTTGTCGTGTTAGTGTTAGGGTAAGGTCATCATACGGAAAGCCTGACGGCTGACCGTAGTGGGTAACGTGTTTGAAGATTGCCACTCCCCTAGCACGATAAAGCCCCTTTTGCAGATTTGAAAAAAGAGTAGGCTCATTGTAGCCGCTACAAAAGGCTAAATTCTCCGCCCCTACACAAAACTTCATACTTTTCCAGTGGCAGTCTAAATTGTGTTACTTGTGTCCCACCCCACCCCCTTTTTCCGTTGATTAATTGTTTGTTTACTTAGTCTTGTCCTGAATATCGCTGAAATACTACTCGCTGGACGTAAAGTAAACATCCGATCAAACTTATCTATCTATTTCGGTAATAATTGGATATCACATCGTTTAGTTTGAATTCTAACACATTATTTATGCGATTTCATTACCACACTTGGACTATTGATTTATTAAAAACAAACCTTTAATATATTTGAAAGGTGTAAGTTTTAATACACGCTAAATATCAGGCGCGTAGCTAGCCTATAAAGAATGTGGATTCAAAATAATCTAGGGGGGTCAGGGGGCATGCCCCCCCTGAAAATTTTGAAATAAAAGGTGCAATTTGGTGCGTTTTGGGGCCTCCGGAGAGCTTTCTTGACAAACGAAAATCCATTTATTTTAGCATAAAAATGGAGATGAATAGCTTTACTTTCGTTTATTTCAAAAAAATTTTTTTTTGTCAAAATAATGTGGATTCAGCTGCGTACTTGCGTATAGGCAGCTACGCGCCTGAATATTTATTTTTTGTTTGTTTGTTTGAATGGTGTTTTAACGCCACTTTCAGCAATTTTTCAGCTATTTCATGGCGTCCAGTTTTTTTGGGGATGAAGCCGGATTACCCGGAGAGAACCCCCGACCTGCGGTAGGAAAACTGGCAATCCTTGTCAGTTAAGATTGGAGTCGAGTACACCCTGCCTGCAGTGAGAATCGAACCCGCAATCTCAGTGTTGACAGACCACGTGATCAATTGTAGACGAACTACGACCACTCGGACACCGAGGCCCCCTAAATATTTATTAAAGAAATTAAAAGACCGTGTGCACAATAGTATACTTTAGTTTTATTTTTAATTTCAGTTCTGAGTATCGTTTTTTAAAATCTGAACTACAGAATTATTGTAAATTTTGTTAATTACAATAACCGAATACAATACAGGTCGTGTATATGTCTTTGAAGTGTATTTATTACTTGTGTACATATGCGCAGGGACAATGTTCGTGGTGTACTCGAACCAGTAAAAACTAAAAGAAGTTTGATTTTCAAATTCCTTTATTCAAATTTATAATGGTTTATTTCGTGTTATGGTGTAAAAACTTTATACACTTCTCGATAGAATAAAGGAAAAACCTTGGCATGCAAGCTGGAGAAACCATGCTTCAGTGTTACTAACTGGCTGAATATTATTGGCCCTTATATTGATTCTAGGTTGGATGTATAGGTCCCGAGACCCGTAGGGACCAGGGCCAATACGACTGACTGATAATCGATAAAAAGCCAATACAGACGCCAGTTCGTAACAATTTTATTTAAATAAAGTAAAAGTCGTTTCGCTAGCCTGTATGAACAGTCCGTATGACTAGCCAATCTAACATATGCTGGGAGGAGTCACGAAATAGCTTACTGGTCCAGAAGACCGGAGCTGAGATAATATCGGGTAATACAACTTTCCGTATGGCCCTGCGGTTTGAACGATAAAAAGTTATTAAACTTTTTATATGAGTACAGTGATCAAATATTAATCATTCCTATATTAATAAATTAGGGCCGATTTTACGTATTATTTAATTGATTGATTGATTGGATGTCTGCTTTACATCCAGCGAGCAGTACTTCAGCTATATTCAGGACGGTACCAAGTTAACAAACAATAAATCAACGGAAAATGGGGGTGGGATGGGTCACATGGAATACAATTTTGACTGCCACTGGAAACGTATGGAGTTTTGGGTAGGGGCGGAAAATTTAGCATTTTGTAGCGGCTACAATGAGCCTACTCTTTTTTGAAATCTACAAAAGAGGTCTTTGTCGTGCAAGGAGCGTGGCACTCTCCAAACACGTTACCCACTACGGTCCGCGGTCAGGCTTTCGGTATTATGACCTGACAACCCCCCCCCCCCCCAACGAGAGGGTCTCCCCTATCCACCACCTGGGGACGCGCTGGGCTGCTCTGTGGGTCGAGCACTGGGAACCCTCCCAGTATGGCCCCAGCGTATTATTTAATGATACATGTTCTACGATAGAAAAACGATTTACGTTTAACCATACACTAACGATGTACGAACGATAACATCGTTAACTTATGTTAGCACGCAAATTTGCAAATAAAATCGTACAACATTTGGGGAAAGCTTTTGCAAAGGAGACGACTTGTATATTTATTTAAGAAACCATAAACTTTAACTGTGTGTTGCCTAAAATTTCCGTTTTCTTTTTACAGAGACACCGAAACTGTCAAACACAGTTATATTTTTATATACTATATGCTATACTTACAACTGCTCACTGGACATATATCGAATGATTTTTCTCGAGTACATGTCAACTTTGTACGAAACGGCGCACTCGATTCTGTTTCATTCGATAAAGTGTGTCTGTTATTTGTTCTGTGGCACTTTGCCTTTCTATGGTATGATTTTAGAGTCGATGTAGACAATTAAAAATAAACACCTTTAAAATTTAGTGGGTTTTTTTTGTCTGTAGAACAAAAGGGGTTGAAGTTTACTTACAGGATAACCGTACAATTTATAACTGTAAATTTATTTGGTCCGTAGAAATCCGCAAACTACTAGTAAGTGTATAAATATAGTTTTTACCAATTTTTTTTTTTTATTTTGTAGTTTTAGAGATATTTGCATATTTATCGGCACGTGCCGATTTTAGTATCGTTAATTACCGGTCACCTGTGTAATGTTTTCACATGATGCAGCCCAATGTTTCATACACGTGAACTTTGATCCATGAGGCGGGATTACCTGTAATATAATTAACCACATGTGTCCTTCTTTAAATCGGAAGCGCCCCGTGGACATCAACAACTTTATTATGTTTACTGAATTACCTGATATTTTAAACAATAGAAAACAAACATGATTTGATTTTTTAAAATTAAATATTGTATTTAAAATAGGTAAACATTTTTATACTAACTATAATTGTAAAATAATTTTCGACATAACTTAATAAATAAGCGATGTCATCATATTTTGTTTAACTTTGTTTGCAGAAAATATTATTATAAAAATGTTGAAGATAATCAAATTTCCAATAGATGTTTTTTGTTGAATTCCGAACATTTTCATAAAATAACTTGACATTTAGAAAATTAATCGACGGGTGTAACAACAATACAAATAATAATTACCAGGCGTTAAAACATTTGTAATCATTAAGTGTGCGAGAGATCAATTTCCAAATAGAGATTTTTGTTATTGAATTCCGAATATTTTCATAAAAGAAATTAAAATATAAATCGGCCGCTGTTAATAAATTAACGATAATAATTACCAGGCGTTGTGACAGTCGTATTTTGTCTGATACAACGGAGAAAATGTCTGTGACAGACATTTTTTGACTGATACAACGGTAACGCCGTTGTAACAGACGATTTTCGACTGAGTCAACGGAAAAAATGACTGCGACAGACATTTTTTGACTGATACAACGGATACGCCGTTGTAACAGACATAAAATGACTGCGCCAACGGAAAAAATGTCTGTGACGGACAAAATATGTCTGTGACAGGCATAAAATGACTGTCACAGTAAAAATTATTGTCTGACACAACGTTTGCAGTCTTTTACAGACATTTTTGCAGTCATTTGCTGTCAATCTCAGTCAGTGACAGACGAAAAACGACTGCAACTGGTATTTACAGTCATTTTTTTAGCAGTAGTGATAGCGGCCACAATAACAGTCCAAACAGAAGATGGGCATTGCCACTGTAGCGGCCACAATAACAGTCCAAACAGAAGATGGGCATTGCCACTGTAGCGGCCACATTAACAGTCAAAACAGAAGATGTGCATTGCTGACAATGTTTTATACGGTTTCAAACCGCCACATCATCATCCGGACTACCAGCCACTTGAAAAGGGTCAGTTCAAGTTTTCTTTCACGGAACTAAAAATAAATTCCTGTTATTTATATACAATTCAATGAATTTCTACAAAACAAGTATCCTTGTAAGACAGATTTGAAGACATTCACAGAAATCTGAATGATCCATACTTGCGTATGTGTTGAAATTGATTGAATATACCCTAGTTTTATTGTAAACATGCTTTCCACATATATATTCTGTCGGTTTAACTAGTAAACTAACACGACTTTACTTTTTATTACATATAGATTAATTTAAATCAACTAGTTATGTTGTAATTTTGTAATAAAATTATAATTCCCTTTTCGTCAATATGTTTCGACAACATTGCGGTCCAAATCACAAATATATAATTTTTAATAACATGTACTTTTAAAACTGTAAAAAAGTTGAATTTAAATGTAATCTGATGAACACGCGATGTGCTAGTTTAAAAATGTCAGTGATCCTTTAGGCTTGCTTAAAGTTCCGTAATTTAACCAATGAAATCGGGCATTAGAAGCATCATTTCTAATATAATATGGTACAACTTGTTCACCCTCCCAAGAAAAAGGTTATGTCCAAGTTCGCACTAGTATCAACTTAGACTCAGAACCCTTAACTTGAGAGGATGGTAATACACATGCCTCTCAAGTTCAATCTGTAACGGAATATACTGTCGCCGACCTAGCCTGTAGTCTATAAGCTTAAAGCATAACAGTTTACATCTGATATATCCGTTAAAGACACACAAGGAAGAAATTCAATATATTTGTTTTCATTCTTTAAAGGTGCCCAACACCGCAATAAAAGCTTGTGAAAATTACACGGATCTATCTGGTAAACGATTTCTGCATCTTCCAACAGATCAAAGTAACATTACCCGTAACACGACGCTTCATGAGATTCTATAGAGCAGAACACAAGGAACCTACCGTTCAACAATGAACTTGTCCATGCAGTGTCAATTTCATATTAAATATAACCAGAGTGAAGCTAGCCGGCAATTCTAGCCGTCAATACCGCTAGCCGTCAATAACGCTATCCGTCAATAATTCAGCCCGCGATAATATTCATGCGGGAGAGTTCGAGTAATGTATGAAAAGTAATTATATTTTAACTTGAGTTATCTCTTTTTTGACACCTGACTCGCAAACTATTTCTTTTCCTATTTAGTTACAGTGCCAATTGTCACAATAAAAAAATAAAATATGCAGCGCTGAAAGATAAAATTAATTAAGTTTATTATTAATTTTTTTCTCATGTTAGTGTTTGACTCATCGCACGCTTTTACATTCAAAATGGCTGGTGTATTTCTATCACACTATTCCGTATTTTCTTCTTTTTTCTTTTCTTTCTTTTCTTTTTCTTTTTACATTTATATCTTAACTAAACGACTTTTGTATAGTTTAAAAAACGGAAATCATACGAACTTATATTTATTAGCTGCAGACATGTAACAATTCCGCTATCCATTATAAAGAGGAGTGTACAAGAGTGAAGAAAACGTCGTTAATTCCATTTACTTATGTTACAGTACGTTTCATAGGATAATTCTACAATTCTACATTTAAGGATTTTAGTAAATAATACCTATTTTTAAGATTGAACAGTGGTCTTTAACACATCTGGTAAATAGTTGGACCACAATTTGGTTTTTGAGTTATCAGGGACCTAATTTAGTAAAAAATGACCGATATGAAAAAATCGCGTCGCTACATCTTTAATACTTGGACAAACTTCCTGAGTTCGAGTATTCTGTGTCTAAATTAAGTGATGACATTTATTCCACATCTAGGACTTTACACCCTTTCCAATCGCCGTAGCCTAAGAGTCAATTAATAGCCAGGAAGGTCCATAATCTATATCGTGAATACTTGGACCAATTTTTGGTTTTCTAGTTTTTCCAATCTGAGTTAAGTGAAAATGACCGATAAAGTAATATCTCTTATCCTGCTAGGACGTCGCACCCAGTCAATGGTCATAGACTTTGGGTTAAATAAGACCATAGTTCAGTAGATCATTAACCTATTATTATCATGAATACCTGTGTCAACTTCCTGTGTTCGAGATACCGGGTCTGAATTACGTGAGAAATGACGCGTATGTTGACATTTATCCCCGTGCTAAGACTTCACACCCCTTTCAATCGCCATAGGTCGACTGTAAATTAAGAGGGAACTTTATTAGGTCATTAACCTATATCATGAATACATGGGCCAACTCCAGGTGTTCGAGATATCGGGGTCTGAAGTAAGTGAAAAATGACTCATATGTTGACATTTATTCCCATACTAGGACTTCACACCCCTTTCAATTGCCATATGTCTACTGTAAAATGAGAGGGGTCATTAGTAGGTCGTTCACCTATATTATGAATACTTGGGCCAAATTCCAGTGTTCGAGATATCGGTGTCTGAATTACATGAAAAATATTTCTTATGTTGTTATTTATTCCCGTTCTAGGTCTTCACACCCCTTTCAATCGCCATGGGTCTACTGTAAAATAAGAGAAGACATTAGTAGGTCATTAACCTATGTCATGAATACTTGGGGCAACTTCCAGTGTTCGAGATATCGGGGTTTGAATTACGTGAAAAATGACTTTTTTGTTGATATTTATTCCCATGCTAGGACTTCCCACCCTTTTCAATCGCCATGGGTGTACTGTGAAATGAGAGGGGTCTTTAGTAGGTCATTAACCTATACCATGAATACTTGGGCCAACTTCCGGTGTTCGAGATATCGGGGTCTGAATTACGTGAAAAATAACTCGTATATTGATATTTATTCCCGTGCTAGGTCTTCACACCCCTTTCAACCGCCATAGGTCTACTGTAAAATGAGAGAAGACTTTAGTAGGTCAATAACCTATACCATGAATGCTTGGGCCAAGGTCCGGTGTTCGAGATATCGAGGTCTGAATTACGTCAAAAATGATTCGTATGTTGACATTTATTCCCATGCTAGGATTTCACACCCCTTTCAATCGCCATGGGTCTACTGTAAATTGAGAGAAGACTTAAGTAGGTCATTAACCTATATCATGAATACTTGGGCCAACTTCCAGTGTTATTGACCTACTAATGTCTTCTCTCATTTTACAGTAGACACATGGCGATTGAAAGGGGGGTGAAGTCTTAGCACGGGAATAAATGTCAACAAATAAGTCTTTTTTCACGTAATTCACACCCCGATATCTCGAACACTGGAAGTTGTCCCAAGTATTCATGATATAGGTTAATGACCTACTAAAGACCTCTCTCATTTCTAAGTAGACCCATGGCGATTGAAAGGGGTGTGAAGTCCTAGCATGGGAATAAATGTCAACAAAAAAGTCATTTTTGACGTAATTCAGATCCCGATATCTCGAACACCGGAAGTTGGCAAAATTTTCATGACATAGGTTATTGACCTACTAATGTCTTCTCTCATTTTACAGTAGACCCATGGCGATTGAAAGAGGTGTGAAGTCTTAGCACGGGAATAAATGTCAACATACAAGTCATTTTTGACGTAATTCAGACCCCGATATCTCGAACACCGGAAGTTGGCCCAAGTATTCATGATATAGATTAATGACCTACTAATGTCTTCTCTCAATTTACAGTAGACCCATGGCGATTGAAAGGGGGGGTGAAGTTTTAGCACGGGAATAAATGTCAACATACAAGTCATTTTTGACGTAATTAAGACTCCGATATCTCGAACACTGGAAGTTGCCCCAAGTATTCATGATATAGGTTAATGACCTACTTAAGACCTCTCTCATTTCACAGTACACCCATAGCGATTGAAAGTGCTGTGAAGTCCTAGCATGGGAATAAATATCTAGAACAATGTCATTTTTCACGTAATTCAGACCCGATATCTCGAACACTGGAAGTTGGCCCAAGTATTCATGACATAGGCTATTGACCTACTAATGTCTTCTCTCATTTCACAGTAGACCCATAGCGATTGAAAGGGGTGTGAAGTCCTAGCATGGGAGTAAATGTCAACATGCAAGTCATTTTTGACATAATTCAGACTCCGATATCTCGAACACCGGAAGTTGGCCCAAGTTTTCATGATATAGGTTAATGACCTACTAATGTCTTCTCTCATTTTACAGTAGACCCATGGCTATTGAAAGGGGTGTGAAGACATACCATGGGAATAAATGTCAACATACAAGCCATTTTTCACGTAATTCAGACCCCGATATCTCGAACACTGGAAGTTGGCCCAAGTATTCATGGTATAGATTAAAAACCTACTAAAGTTCCCTCTTAATTTACAGTTGACCTATGGCGATTGAAAGGGGTGTGAAGTCTTAGCATGGGGATAAATGTCAACATACGCGTCATTTCTCACGTAATTCAGATCTCGAGCACAGGAAGTTGACCCAGGTATTCATGATATAGGTTAATGATCTACTGAAATATCGTCGTATTAAACCCAAAGTCCATGACCATTGACTGGGGTGCTACGTCCCAGCAGGATAAGAGATATTACTTTATCGGTCATTTTCACTTAATTCCGATTGGAATAGAAAACCAAAATTGGCCCAAGTATTCACGATATAGATTATGGACCTTCCTGACTATTAATTGACTTTTATGCTACGGCGATTGGAAAGGGTGTAAAGTCCTAGATGTGGAATAAATGTCATCACTTAATTTTTTAATTCCAATGGAATGAGTACCATTGATTATATGTTAACATCTACTGATTTATTACATGATATTCAATATTTTAATGTGTCACCACCAAATGAGTTATCTGATCATTGTATTATAAGTGTTGGTATAAAAAATCACCAGATAAATGTGTCTTCTAATCAAAATTTATATAATTCCCTACCAGGGAGTATTTGTGGACTGAGTAGAACAAAGAGAAATATATTTTGGCACTGTTAGACGAAGAATCTGTCAATAAAATAACTGAAATAAACAACTTACTAGATAATCCAACAAATGACATTAATTTGATCTCTGATAAGTTAAAAAATATTTATATCAGTGCAGCAGATAAATCTCTTATTCTGAAAACTATCAGAAAGAAAAAGAAAATTAGAAGACCTTTTAAAATGGTACCAAAAAAGAAATGGATGACCACAGACTGTCTATCACTAAAAAAAGAAGTAATGTCACTTTCTAAAAAGCTGTCTAAAAACCCAAACAACTGCTTCCTTAGACAAACTTTTTCTAACTGCAGAAGTAGATATAACAAAATGCGAAAAAGTCTAAGAGCTAATCATTTTCATCTCTTGACAGAAAAAATAAATTCTCTAAACCCAAATTTTTCAAAAGAATTTTGGAATTCAATTAATAATCTTAATTCAAAAGAAATCTCATCAACGCCAATTGAATTATCAGAATTTGTATCACATTATGAACAGCTTTTCCAAATAAAAGAGGAAAAATTTGCTAAATTAATTGAAGCTGAAAACAGTTTAATTCACAAAACTCCTCTTGATTTCCCTTTTACTTGTAATGAAGTGAAAAAGAGTATTTTAGAACTAAAATCTAATTAAAGAGAAGGTCTAGATTTAATTCTCAATGAATTTATAAAAAGCGGAGCAAATTTTATGCTTCAAACACTTGTAAACATTTTTAACAGAATTCTAACTGATGGAAATTTCCCCACAGAGTGGAATCTCTCATTGATCTCTTCGATTCACAAATCTGGTGACCCTACAGATTGTAATAATTATAGAGGTATTGCAATCTGCAGCACAATTGGTAAACTTTTTACCCGCCTGCTTCAAAAGAGACTGAATAACTTCCTTGAATCAAATAACTTATTAAGTCCAAATCAAGCTGGTTTTAGAAAGAACTCGAGAACAACTGACCAGATTTTTGTTTTAAAAACAATTATCAATAAATATACTGCTAAAAATAATGACAAACTGTATACATGTTTTGTAGATTTTAAAAAAGCTTTTGATAGCATATGGAGACAAGGTTTACTTTTCAAAATACTTCAAAAGGGCATAGGAGGAAAATTTTATACATAATAAAACATATATATTCTTCCACTAAATATTCATGTAAAAATCAAGCAGAGTACAGTCACACATTTATAGCAAACAAGGGTGTAAAGCAAGGGGACAATTTAAGTTTATATTTAAGTTAATATCTTTATAGATGATATAAAATCCTATTTTAATGATTTTTGTGAACCTATTGCTCTGAATAACTGTGATATAAATCATCTTCTATATGCGGATGATTTGGTATTGATCTCAAAATCCCCAAAAGGTCTCCAATGCTGTCTGGAGGCACTAAAACGTTTTTGTAACGACTGGAAACTGGAAATTAATTCCAATAAAACCAAAGTTGTGGTATTTTCCAAAAGAGAAATTGTCCCCACAACAATGGGTTTTAACTTTAATAACCAAGAATTAGAGATAGTTAAATGGGTCCTTGAAATCAGCTGGAGAACATCTATCTAACAGGGCACGCAAAGCTTTTTATGCTCTTAAATGTAAACTTATCCAAAGTGATTACTTTTCTCCAAAAATTTGGTTGAAACTTTATGATAGTATAATCTCACCAATTATTACTTATGGATCTGAAGTATGGATAAGTGACTTCCATACTAATCTAGAAAATCTAGATAATTTACCTTTTGAAAAAGTTCAAAACATGATACTAAAAAATATTCTTGGGGTACACAGTAAAGCCTCAAATCTAGCAGTACACGGTGAATTGGGTGTTTGTCCAGTCTCTTTTAAAGCTTATTCCTTAATGTTTCGTTATTACAATAGATTATTAGAATTAGAGAAAAAAGGTGACGGGAGCAATTCCCTTCTGAGATCTGCATTTATAGAAAATAAAAAGCTGAAATCATCAATTTGCAAAACTGTTGAACTTCTAAAGAAAAAACTTGATATTTCATCTCAAGATATATCAGATAAAATAGTTAAACAAAAACTCAAAGAATTTTATACAAGTAAATTAAAAATCAGTTTAGAAAATATTAAACATAAGAAACAAGGAAAACTTTTCTTTTATTCTACCATCTATGATGTAAATAGTTTTGAATTACAAAAATATCTTCAACTTCCCGTCTCTAAATCATTAAGAGCAGAGTTGACCAAAATTAGAATCAGTGCTCATTCTTTAGAAATAGAGGTTGGTCGCTATAATAAAATATCCAGTGACAGACGCTTTTGTAAGTTCTGTAAAACTGAAATAGAAAACGAACACCATTTTATTTTAAAATGTCCAAAATATAATACATTGAGACAGGAAACATTTTTAAATTTGATTGATAATAGAATGAATGAATCAGATCTCATAAGGAAAGTTCTTAATCCTAAAAATCCCACTTTTATAAAATCAATTTGTAAGTACATAAAAGAAGCTAATGTTATCAGAAAAGAAAATTAAAGTAGAGTGGGTATTACTCAAGTACTGTCAATGACTGTTAATTATTAATATTCACATAATGTCATATTATGTATTTATGTATATATTTATGCCTTGTTGAAAACATTATCTAGTCACTTTGTCTTTTGTATTTTGTAAATTGGTCTTGTGTTTATTAATGTGTTTGTTAATATGATGCACGCCTAAATCTGGCTTATCATTAATAAAGAATTTGAATTGAATAATTTAGACACAGAATACTCGAACTCAAAAACTAAATTGTGGTCCAACTATTTACCAGATGTGTTAAAGACCACTGTTCAATCTTAAAAATAGGTATTATTTACTAAACTCCTTAAATGTAGAATTGTAGAATTATCCTATGAAACGTACTGTAACATAAGTAAATGGAATTAACGACATTTTCTTCTCTCTTGTACACTCCTCTTTATAATGGATAGCGGAATTGTTACATGTCTGAAGCTAATAAATTTAAGTTCGTATGATTTCCGTTGTTTAAACTATACAAAAGTCGTTTAGTTAAGATATAAATGTAAAAAGAAAAAGAAAAGAAAGAAAAGAAAAAGAAGAAAATACGGAATAGTGTGATAGAAATACACCGGCCATTTTGAATGTAAAAGCGTGCGATGAGGCAAACACTAACATATTCCTTTACTTCAGAAAAAAATTAATAATAAACTTAATTAATTTTATCTTTCAGCGCTGCATGTTTTTGTTTTTTTTTCTATTGTGACAATTGGCACTACAATTCTAAAAATGTAACTAAATAGGAAAAGAAATAGTCACCGTAAAGTCCGGTTTGAGAGTCAGGTGTCAAAAGAGAGATAACTCAAGTAAAAATTTAATTACTTTTCATACATTACTCGAACTCGCCCGAATGAATATTATCGCGGGCTGAATTATTGACGGATAGCGTTATTGCCGGCTAGCGGTATTGACGGCTAGAATTGCCGGCTAGTTTCACTCTGGTTTAAATATATTACCATTAACTTGCAGGACGTTAAACACAACCAATCAGTTATTATTACCATTAATGCAAGCTATTTCTTATAACTATCATTTAGATATTTGACGATACAAGTCTAGAGAGTTGAGAGCAAAGTTGGGATGGTTAAACCCATGATTTCACAAAGTCAATGTTTTTGAGACCTCGCGAGCTCGTTCGCTCGGGGTCGCCGCTGTGGCGAAAATATAGAATGTTCAACTTCATTGGTAGATTCAGAAATGTTTCTGTGAAAACTTAAAAAAAACCCATGTTATTAATTAAATGGTTGCTTAAATAGTAGTATATATATATGCAGGACGAAGAAAATTTAGCAAGAAATAAATCATTTTGGAAAATTATGATGAGCAGGAAACTTTTGCTGCTACCAGTAAATTATGGGGAGTTTATAAGAGAGAACTTTGAAGTGTGTTGTGGATTATATTTTTGTTTTACATTTACTACATTGGGTCATTAATGTGCAAGGAGCATACAATTGTATAACCATGTCACAAACTATGGTAAGCGGTCAGCTTTTTGTATTGCAACCTTTAAATTAATTTCTTAAAGTACTTCTATGGTCGCCATCGTCCCCTGGCTCTGCATTCATTCCTGTACGCAACGTAACATCTAGCATATTTTACGTCGATCGTGGTATTCCTGTTGGAGTGGTTAGGTGGAGAAAACACTTTGTCACTTTTTCTTAACTTTTGAAGTGATATTTTTTCTTGTTAACTTGTGTTTTTTCTCTTGTATTTTTGCGTTTTGTTTAGATAAAAAATTATGAAGCGTATCATTGTTTTTCTTTTGCTACAATAGTAAGATGTGACTATTTCGATGCTTGAAGGCTTTAATCTGATGCTTGCATCCAGGAACCTATAAAAGAAGAAATAAAATATATAGAACATACAGCTATCTATATGAAAAAAGTTTTAGATACACTGTACCATTTTCAAGCTCTAGTAAGACCGCATGTTGAATATGCAGCAGCATTCTGGCGCCAATCAAAAGATGACATTGAGACCATGGACATTTTCAAAGAAGAGCAACAAAATTAGTACGATCACTGAAATAACTAGAGTTCCCAGAAAGACTAAAAAACTTAAATTGCCAACACAAAAGTACAGAAGACAAGAGAGGACATGATTGAAGTTTATAAAATATTGCATGGAGTCTATGACAGAGAAGTTACATATTTCAAGTCTACTCCAGTTAGAGGAGAGCAGTTGATCTAGGGAGCATATTGAACATGAAAACTTAAAGCTTAAGGAAAAAATTTAGTTAAATTAACACTAATAGTTCCCTTTCACTAACAGAGAAGTTGACAACTAGAACAGCTTGTCAGAAGAAGTGGTAAACGCAAAAGATATTCTTTAATTTGAAATAAGATAGACAAATGTTGGGACCAACAAGAAGTAAAGGACTATACCAAAGACATCACAATGCAAACAAAAACCGGAAGCTACACAATGATGAGCAACAAGGAGGAAGATATATATGTAGATAAAGGGGCCTGCCCGCGTCCACTTATATCCTACGATATAAATCGGCAATTAACTGAATAAATTAGTTATATATACTAGTCCCAGATGCATCTTGAAACTATAAAAACATTTGAAAATTGAAAAAAAACTCCTGAATACGATAAATAAGTTTTAATTGAGACCACATATGTGTCCTAAACAAGTCCTTCAGATTTGTAACTGGTTACAAGATTACACTGTTCATCGATATTTAAGTTACAAAGTAAATAATGATAATTATAGCAAATCTTTGTATTATAAAAGAGTAACAAATGAGGTATAACATGATTATAGAGAAAAAAATGTATTTTTAAAAGGGCATTTTCTAAAATTGCTACATTTAGATGACATATCATTGTATAAGAATAACAAATAAGGTTATCCAGGACAATTTACTTTTTTCTCCCACAAATTGCAGCCCTAGTCCGTCATCGGGATATTATTATTTCGAAAATGATATTTCCGCTGTAAAAAATCAAAAGCAGCGTAAATAACCAAACCAAATAAGACTAAACATCGCTTAGTTGTCAATGTACATTTATAAATAGAATTTGGTAATTGAATAATTTACATATGTAGAGTTTATTTAACAAAGAGCATTTATTTAAGTACTCATTTTTGTGTAGACGTACTTCAAAATGGAGTGCTAAGCTAGATATGTCCAGAAATGTGTCCTAAATTCGACACCTTAGCATGTGTAACCAAGACCGTTTTGAAAAAAGTACTCAAAATAAATATAAAGAATGAATGTTAACAATGTAACCATTGTTACCCATGTAACCTGATGATTTTAAAATTTCTAATTTTATGTGTAACCTTGTGTTACCAAAAAGTTACCTATGTAACTGGACCTGGAAATGAAGACTGCTTTGAAAATAAAAGTACTTAAAATAAATAAAAAGAATGAATGTTACCAATTTAACTGTATGTAACCAAGCCTATATCAGGGTTACAAATGTGGATATGTCAAATTTAAGACACATTTCTGCACATATATGCTTATTACCAAACCAACAAAAACACTCTTGAAAGAATCCAACGTCCGGCTGTGAGGTTCATAACAGGAGACTAGCACTCAGACACCACAGGCAGTGTAACTGATGTGCTTAAAGACCTCGAAGTTGAAAATCTTTCTGAAAGAAGGAAGACATACTTCTAACATTCTTCTCAAAATTTGTTGGGGGCAGATACGAGCAATTTCTGTCTCCTAGGAAACAAGGCAGACAAATCGAAGCAAAATCCTATTGACGATTTTGAAATCCCAAAATCTTGCACAAGAGATTCACGAAAAAAGGGGCAGGGGTATGAGATATTTCTGTGATGTAATTATATGTTAAATGTGCCTTGTTTATGGGTTAATTGATTATTTATTACCCGACACTTAACTTTTGATGAAAGGTAAAAATGAAAGACCCAAAAAGACCGACATAATAAGCAGCAAAAATGTAAATTTATATTATGATTTTTATAAGAAAATTAGATTTTAATTTTAAAAACGGGTATGTTGTAAAAATAAAAAGATGTCTAAGTTAATTTAAAAAATGTCATCAACAGTTTAATAAGTTTAAAAAAATCCCAAAAGTAAATTTTGTCATATCGATATTGTTTTGAAAAAATATGGCTCTTCTAACATTTTGTTGTTCTTGTTCATTTTAAATTCTGAAAATATTATTAAGTTCTTAACAATGTTTATGCACTTGAATGCTAGTTTTCCATTTGGAATACATGTAATTGCAAATCTTTTGAAACAATTCTAATAACTGTAAAAATAATTCAATGCCATTGAATTATTTTTACAGTATGGAAATTGTAATGTGTCAGTATTTTTTCTTTGATCTTCCTACAATGCTGGACAGAAAGACACATTTTACGCCCCCCCCCCACCTACAGAACCAATTGACTATAGGATTTCGCAAAGGATAATATTGACCTCAATATACTACATAATATCCAAATCAGTGTGCAATAACAACAGGGGTTATCAAGAATCATGTATATAAAGGCAGACAGGGCTTCAGTGTCAAAGTGGTTAAGGTAGTTTTCTACTTTTTACTATAATCATACTTGTAATATCTCACACAATTCTAAAGGTCTCTATGCTCTAAAAGCATGAGTCAACAATCTCACACAGAAATAAGAAATTGTTAAGTGAAAAAAATGTCAGTTTTTCTGCACGAAGCTTCTGGTTATTTTCGTTAGTCGCCATCTTTGTTTTCAATGGAATGTTCGTAGTGTGATATATAAATCCAGAGAATATCCAAGTTACACTATTGCTTATTTTACCAATCTATAAAGATGATACCGATCACTTTTGAGAAGTTAATCAGGGAGTAGGGTTTAAAACAGCTTGAAAACTAATAGACAATATAAAATAATAAATGTTAGATTTGAATATGTTTTTTTAGCGGTAATGACAACAGATTATTTATTTTTGAATTAAGAAATCGTTACAGCAAAACAAAAAAAAAAGAAAAAAAATATTTTGTACAACATTTTGTAAAAATTGTGGCAAAAAGGCAAAATTTGGCATGGTCTGCTAAGTGGAAACATACATAATGCTAGCTGTGTCATAAATATTTCAAAATTCAGTGTTCTTAAGTTCATGAGTGTCAGGATATTCTTGACTGAAGGAAAGCAGCACTAGTGTAATCCATGCATTTTTTACTGCTTGTAATATTGACTTGAGTATTTCTCACAGTGCCAAATACACTACAAGAGATCTAGAGGACAAACTTATTTTCAATACAGGTCCCATCCAGAACAACAATTAATAAACAAAAAAAAAAAAAAAAAAACCCAGACCAAATGAAAGAATGAAAATGAGTTAAATAACATCAAATTAGGGTGGACTAAAAATCATCACATCTCGCACAAAATTGAGTCCAGTTTCACACTTTGGGCTTAGAAATTCAGAAATATCACTGTATGACTTTAATTTCATGTAACTGGGTTTCTGTGTACAGTACCCCTTTGTTCGACAAGAAGGTTGAGGAAAAATGCTTACATGCATATACAATTTGCATGTAGTGTTCACAAAAAGTCCAGGGTTGAAGATGACAGAGTGTGACTTTGGCATGGCATGCTTTAAAACATTTTTTTTACCTGGAATATGTAATTCATCCTCTCTTGAAATACCAATTATGTTTATCATTCTATTTATTTATTAAGCTGGTAATATATGAAATATTAAATATTGCATTTTCATATTGTTAATTTCTATTAATTCATAGTAAAATGAATATTCTACTGAATATTAAAGAATTTTTGAAACCAAACTATTTATCAACTTTGATTTATTAATTAATAATAGAAAAATAAAAATTAGATTACATATTTATTTTCATACCATAATGGGTGCAATCAAAACATTGATATTCGAGGACTTAATGTTACTCGCACTGGCTAGTAACGATACCATTTGCATTTTATGCAAACAGGTTAAACACCTGATATTTTCCTATTCATTTTTAAATTTTTAATGTCCTAAATAATTAACATAATTTCTGGACAAGACAATTTATGCTGGTAAAAGGAAACAATGGTTACTGATTTTCTTAGTTACATAGGTCCACAGACCAATTTTTCAAGATTTACAAGTTGTGTTTAAGGAAATATCTGCCATATTGTTGTTTACAAATTAAATCTGAATGTTTCAAAAATGCATATAAGGATCTGTTAATGATGGCATGAATTAACACAGGTAATAAAAATCTAAAAAATATAAATCTGCTTCGTGTAAGCTGGAAAAAATCAAGTTTCCTGGTAAAAGTATTACTATACTTTTCCAGTATTTGCACAGGGTACAGTTTAAATAGTTTTTGTTAGGATAAACAATTTTAGTTAATTCACACATTTAACCTACAAATATATTTTCAGGCTGTGTGCGGAATGACAAATAACTGGCCACTCAATGAACCAGATTCATTGGAAGACCTTTGTGTGCAGCAGTGTGTTGCAACCATACAAACCCTAGCAGAAAAGACAGATAGTAATGAATATAAATTGAAACCAGATGTGTTTCTTCTGGTTCCCAGTCTCTGTGATAAACTATTTAAACATTTCCAAGCTTCAAAGCCACCCGATTCCTATGAATGGATGCATATATTTGACGACACAGATAAAAGCAGATTATGCAGTGTAAACCTATTCAGGGCTCTGGATGAAAGACATATTTTATCTCCTTCCATAATTAGAAAATGTATAAAAATTTGTCTTAAACATCCTTTGAAACAGTTAGATTTTGTAGACTGTCTGTTTTCATACAATATTTTTGAATTGATCATTTCTTCTAAAGCAAGACATACGCTGTTATCGTTGTGTATAGAAGGAGAGCATTTTGCAGATGATGCATTAACAACATATTTTGAGTCATTGAATTTGAAGGTTGGTGACAGAATCCCAGATATTTACCTTGACTGTCCCCAACTGCAAAGACTTGTTTTACGTGACGTCAAAAAACATAACTTGGCGCTTTTACCTGGCTGTGATATTGTGCATTTATTTCCTCAACTGACACATCTGGATCTTAGTAGATGTTTTTTGTCAACACTGGCATTGACATCTCTGACTAAATGTGACAAGTTAACATGGTTGAATTTAAACTGTGTAGAATTTGAACGGCATGAAATGTTTATAAACAGCATATGCAAGATTACTAATTTGCGGTAAGTATCAGGTTGATGACATATATTTTAAATATTTATATCAACTTATCATGCATATATAATGTTTTAAGATTAGTCTGGGCCAAAATATCTGTCCTAGTATTCAAGTTGACTTGATGTACATGTAACAATTTTACAATTGATATTTCGAACCACCATGTTTAACAATACAGACTTTAACATTAGAGACTTAGTTTAAATTTTTGACTCATCAGCACAGTTACTAAGATTAGTAGAAGTATATATAAAGCAAATTCCGAGACATTGGCAATCTGAATTGCGGTAAATAAAAATTGAGGCTTATGTCGTTTTTTATACTGGTTCATTTATTGCTTTGTTCAAATTGACTTATTAAATAAGGACACTTTTAAGGAACACATGGTTTGACTAGAGCCTGTGGGTTATTGGAATCAAAAAATCAACACTCAAAGATGTCTGCTTATCTTATAAGTCCTTATTGTCATCCCAGGTTTCATTTAAATGGCACCATGCTTGTCAGGTGACACAGAGAACAAATTAGGTGGTATTGATATCTAAATTTGTATTTAATCAAATCATATGATATTGGGGGGTGGGTGGCCTCAGTGGCCTAGTGGTTAAGGTAGTTACTACATGTATATAGTCATCTACTATTTACAACAGTCTTCGTGAAATTAATTCTTGGCTTGTCGCACCTAAACACAAATACATGTAGTGTTGGACCAATTTAACATTTCTGTTGTAAATTTAACAAATTTGCCAGATCAGAGTTAAATTTGTCTGTTTTTAGCCAGTCAGGTCCGGCAGACCGGCACATTTCGGTAAGACTGTACCACCTGGTCTGTGAAGACTGAGGTTGAGGGTTAGAGTCTCACTGCAGGAAGGATATACAGGACTCCAATCTCCCCCCTCCAATTAAAACTGGATGCCATGATATAGCTGAAGAATTGCTGAAAGTGGTTTTAAACACCATTCAAACAAACAAAATAGGACATGTGATTTTTGTCTTAAATATTTAATTTTGAATTTTTTTAAAACTAATATTGATTATGGCATAAACAAGACAGTACTAGTTTCATAATGGTATTTACCGTTAAACAAGAATCCAAGTTAAGAAATTACATGTTTACTTTGTAATTATTGACCTTGTATTTCTACTGAATACATTTCTTGTGAATAAAGAAACAATCTACTAGTAACTTTATATATAATATAAAATTCCAGGAACTTTTAGTAGATTGAATACTAGAAAAAGACCCTCTTCTAATAAAACATGCTTCTGCCTTGTATGTCATGTTGATGATGTCCAGTTCTTTATACTGTTATAATGACTTTTAGGTACTTGGCTGTCCTGTGATTTCACAAATGAAAATTTAGGTAAGAGATATTCATAAGATGGCTCTTAAAATTGATTTAGAAGTTTTACTGATTTTCCTAAACTAGTTATTTATACATGTATTCTTTATTCCTACTTTTTATACAGACATCTAGACATATCCTCAGATATCAGTATAATACAGGCCAACTATCCTAACAATGTAGAACAAATGCTAAGAACACTGCTGCTTCACTTGCGCCACCTAGTGTCACTGGACATATCTGGTACAAACTTGGCAGGAAGAGATAGAACTGTAAAGTCCTACAAACTGGAGGCAAAAGGAGCTGGAGATTGTAACGAGTAAGTTATCCAAGATAGGCCAAATGTAGGAGCTGGAGATTGTAACGAGTAAGTTATCCAAGATAGGCCAAATGTAGGAGCTGGAGATTGTAACGAGTAAGTTATCCAAGATAGGCCAAATGTAGGAGCTGGAGATTGTAACGAGTAAGTTATCCAAGATAGGCCAAATGTAGGAGCTAGAGATTGTAACGAGTAAGTTATCCAAGATAGGCCAAATGTAGGAGCTGGAGATTGTAACGAGTAAGTTATCCATGATAGGCCAAATGTAGGAGCTGGAGATTGTAACGAGTAAGTTATCCAAGATAGGCCAAATGTAGGAGCTGGAGATTGTAACGAGTAAGTTATCCAAGATAGGCCAAATGCTTCTTGGTTATGGTGACATACACACATGTACATGTATAATGATTATAAGGAACTTGGCCAAATTTGATAGGGAATTGTGTGTTGATAACATACAACATTCATGATATTTATGTAGTACAATTATGGTATATTGACCACACCTACTGAAAATGTGGCAAAAAGAAAGGGTGGTGATTGGTTAGGGAGGGGTATGTATTGAGGTGATACTAGAAAACTGCAATATAAACGGCGAAGGTCAGGGGTTCCCTTCGGGTACTCCGGCTTCCTCCCCCAATAAAAACTGAACGCCATGATACAACTGAAAAATGCTGAAAGTGGCGTTAAACATCATTCAAACAAAACAAACAAAAGCAATATAAAGTGTAAATGGTGTGGACTTGGTTAGGACTGGACTCTTGTGAGAGGGCCTTATAAAAGAGGGATTATTATATATGTACATATATGTTAGAACGAAGAGGGCCTGGGGTACCATGGATGGGAGCCAAAGCCATCTGTTTTACATCATTTTAAAAAAGTTTTAAGGGTTCAAATTTTAGTCTGGCCCTTTTAATTTCATGTCTATAAATAAATTTATCCTGTAGACACTTTTGACATATAGTTGAATAATTGATGAATTTCCCTATTTTCCATCATAACCAGTTTGAATACTTTGTTATTTAGAAATATTTGAAGTTTAATATTTGAAGTTATTATAATATACAAGTACATAAAGCTATGCACCCTGTGCGGAATCCGGGTGGCTAAAAGAATAGACCGCAGTCGCGCTAGCTTGTCGTAAAAGGCAACTAAATAGTGCCCAGTACCCTGACTGCTGTGTCAGGTTGGTTTGCCTAAAGACCGACTGGGATGTGTGCCCCAGGTGGTTGAATGGTGTACCCCTGGCAAGCTTGGGTTGTCTGGCCATAATACGGAAAACCTGACCGCAAACCATATTAGTGCACCGTGTTGGGAAAAATGCCACGTTCCTCGCACGTTAAAGAACGCTGCTGTAGTATTCGCTATGAGTAGGGATTTCGATCCCGCTACAGGAGGCTAAATTGCCGACCCTATCCATCCTCCCATTTGCCAGTGGCAATCTAAAATCCGTTACCCCTATTTTTCCTTGTGTCCCATCCCATTTTCATTCATCATTTCATGTTCATTTTATCATCCATTTCATGTTCATCGCCTGAATATAGCTGAAATATTGCTGCTCGGGCGTTAAACACCATTAATCAATCAATCAATCAATCATAAAGCTATGCAAAATTCCAAATCAGAGGTTCCCAGGCCTCATGGGTTTCCTTATCATGACCTCGGAATTGGGAGGATAGTAAGAAAAGAAAACTTCAAAGCCATAACATAATGTTTTACATTTAAACTTCTCATGTTAAATAGTCATTGAAATTTATTTCATTACTACATATTGTACATAACTATATAGCTATTTGTTATTTATAGGACAGAAGTTTGCCCCATCCCAGGATTAGAAGGGAGATATTTTGAATTTCTTGGTCTCTACAACTGCCCCTTTGAATCTTTCAATAGAGAAAACATTCCAGCAAAGCAGGTATGCATGATAAGTTATAAGCTTTACAAACAGTCACAAGAAAATATTATGTATCATCATGAAATTTTATATTAAAAATCAAAATGCAAGAAGAGTTGTGTGTATTTTAGACAATCTTGGTCTTTCTTTTATCAGTCATCACATGTCTTTAAATGGACATTCTAGACACTTTGCGTTGCTGTTGTGAGTGTGAATATGTATATAAAACACTTTATCCATTGTAATCTTTATGCTCTGTCATGAGTAACTAAATACAGATTATTATTATTTATGTTGACTGGTCTCATCAGTCAGGTCTTATTTGATATCAAGTCCGTAAAAACAAAACATAAACATTTTTAAAGAAACCAAAAAGGAAAATCAAACTGTTTTGGCTTTGAACTCCAAGGCCAGTAAGTAAATAAGTATTTAAAGTCATATATAACATGTATTTCTGCTTTTCCAGCATCCATAAGGTAGAATGATAGGTTCCTTCTAACAATAATGTGACATAACAGCAGATTTTATTTTTAGGTGACCGGAAGTAAGAACGAGGAACAGCTCCTTTTTTCTTTGAGGAGATATGTTGACAGACGAGATGATGTCAGCAACATACTTAATCTCCTGTTTGTTCTTTTCAAGGAGGAAACTGTCGTCAATCAAGCAGTGGCTTTAGAGGTATATTTTTGCTCTCCTTCCAGGTGATAATTTTTGTGCTTAAAAAACTTCTAGTCATTAAGTAATTTGAAAAAGAACATATTTCTATATTTAATGTTTTTAATTCAGAAGAAATATAATGGTGTTACGATCTTCTGGTATAACCATAAGGATTAGAATAGGAAAAAAATTTAATTTATATAGTAAATACAATATATATAGTTTTAAAAATATGAAGTTTTTCTTAAGTGACTATAAATTTAGATGATTTGTGTTTGATCAGGGAATTCTAGCTGCCATGAAAAGACATCCAACAGACAAGCATGTTCAGATATCAGGAAGGTGAGCCACATGCAGTTAAAGTGAGCACACACTAATTAGGCTTACAGATTTTCTATAATGTTTACTCTTCATCAGGGTTTAACTTAAAGTATTTAGGTTTCCACTCTCCTTACAGAGTTTAAGTAGCTATAGTTGTAACTATTGTAACATAAGCATACATTGAATATATGGTATATACTCAGAAGATGCTCTGAAATATTGTGTCCAATCAAAGAATAATTTGTATTTTATGCCATTTTCCAGTGTTATAATAAAATTGTAAAGCACTGAAGTCGTGATACATATGGCAAAAGACAAAATTAAATTCACAAATATTACAACTATAATATTATTGACATGTCACTGTTCTGGCATTGAGGTAATCTTATTCTTAGTGAATCAGGTACATTAGCAGCACACATTCTAAATGTTGATAAGTCCTGGTGTTTGGTAGAAAGGACTGTAGCGTTGCCTGCTGGTATTCAGCTGACCCATTGTGCTGAAGGAAATGACAACTTTGACTTTAAAGTCATTGCTTAAAGAATATACAATGTATGAACAAATTTACAGTTTATTCCAGTTTTTTTTAAATTCAAACTTTCAACAAAGTAAAGAAAAGTTTGATGATCTGTTTGAAATAATACAGGCCTTATTGAAAAATGATAGAATGATAGACTGGTGAGGTTTGACAATTGGTGTAAGCAAGTAATATTAAGAAAAACTCGCAGTTCTGCTACGCTTTTCTTGTTTTAAAAAAGACAGATGTTAATAATTTTTATATTATATCTTTAGTGCCTCCCTGTTTTACATAATGAAAGGAGAACAAAAGGCCTTCATACCACAGAAAATTAAAAGGTGAGATTTTCTGTTCACATGTATATTTTTTTTGAGAGAGCTTGTAGATTCTAATTAGTTACTCTGAAACACCCGGCAGCATGATAAAGCTGAAAGCCAGAGTAAAACAACTAAAATGTTTAGAGCTTCAAATTCAGAAAGTAAAGTAGATTTCTGTGGAACAAAATACATGTATGCCATCAGGGCTCACCACATTCTGAAATGTATGAAGAAGTTACTTCTGCCTGGCAATCAAACATGGAAAAGTGAGGCCCTGATAGGGATACTATTTTTCAATCTATGTCAAATACCATACAAGTTATTAACAATAAAAATAGTATTTTTATATTGATGTAAACATTAACATCATACATAGAGTTATTTTATACATCTTAATGTTCCTTACAGCAAAACATGGCTTCTTTATCTGCACAAAAATGTCCTAAGAAAATAAATTGAATAACATTACAATTAATTCAGAAATATTTCTTCTGTTCAGCAATTTCGACTTGCACAAAGCTGTGCTGAAACTGAAATGCATCATAAGACACCCATTGACAAAAGTTATCAACTAGTTTTCTTTATTGTTTCAATTGGAGCTTATATAAATTGTATTCATAAAATAAAATAATTTAAAGATTTCGCTTGTAAAATGGTTTTTATTGTTCATTATTGGCCATTGTACTGTTCTTTTTCTCATTGTTGGCTTCCTGTAATTAGACGTAGCCCAGAAATAAACAAATGGCACATAATTCAGTTGAAACACGTTAAACGTTTTTTAAAATGTGTAATACGCAAATTGTTTGCAATTTTTATTGAAACTACATATTTACTGATAAGGTGGTAGTCTGGTCAAATTAGTTGGACCAGATCTTCAATTAGCTATATTTCTTCTTTGAACCATCAAGGCAGTTTGAAAGGAATGACCTTTACTTTGAGGGGTCTTAGACCGTCCAAACTCAGACCCCAGAATGGCCACTTTGCGCTGTGTGGAGAACCTTGTCCATGATAAAATTGTGCATTTTAAAAAAGGGGCTAAAATTATTGCACATGGGAGGTGGGCCAGAATCCCTGGATCACCCTATGAATACATGTAACATTAGTTCATTATCTTTTTACTTTGTAATTGCAAGAAGCTTAATCTTGCAAACTTGGTTTTGTTTAAAATTTAACCAGTTACTGAACTATAGTTACTTTTGCATAATGTAAACTTCTTTTCTAGAAAAGAGCTAAAAATCCTTAGACTATTGGATTGTATTGATTTTTCAGATAAAAAAATAATACAAACAATGAAAACATGAGTTTTAGATGTTTAAAAAAAACACAAGCTGCCAGCAAAAAAAAATGTGTAAAAATGATTGTTACCCTAAATATACAGCGCCGTGCCAAAAATGAGTGAACTTTCAAGATGGCGTCTACGTCATTTTGTCGTTACGTAGATTTTATGGCTATCGCGTTTTCGCGAATATCAAAATAATTGAATTATTTAATGGTGTAGGGGAAGCAACTCTCACTAGCTTCATTTTGGCGGAAGTTACGAAATGTTGTCGTCTGTTTACAATCGAAACGCTTCCGGCTTAAGAAATGGGTAAACACGGTAAACAACTGTCAAATGGGGATAAATCCCTTATATTATCAATGGTGAACGATGGTTATCGAGCTTCAGAAATATGTAAAGTGCTTGGGAGAAGTAAATCTACAATTTCAATGTTTTTAAAACGTTACAACGATAGAGGAACTTCCGAAAACTTGAATAGAAGTGGACGTCCGAAAAAAGTGAGTAACCGCGGCCTTCGTAAACTTTCTCGAATCGTTAAGTCTGATAGACGACGGCCTCTTCGAGACATTTCTGCTGCATTTAATAGCACTGGTGTCGAGGCATGCTCTGTTAGAACAGTTCAACGAAACTTGCACTTTCTCGGATATAAACGACGGTCAGTGAGGAAAAGGGTAGCTATTTCGGATGTCAACAAGAAGAAGCGGATATATTGGTGTAGGACTAAACTGACATGGAAAGTTGGTACGGAGTGGAAAAATGTGATATTTAGCGATGAAATGATGATACATTTAAAGCCTGATGGTCAGCTTAAGGTTTGGAGAAAGGCGAGTGAAAAATGGAGACCCGAGTGTTTAGGGTATGTTTCAGCTAGTCAGGGTAAGAACTTGAAAATGATGGTATGGGGCTGTATGTGTTACACTGGTTTGGGGATGTTGGCATTTATTGATGGTAATATGACCTCTAAGAAATACATTGAAACACTAGATCAGTACTTGTGGCCTACAGTTGCCAAGCATTTTAATGACAATAACTGGATATTCCAAGAAGACAATGCTCCAACTCATAAGTCGAGGGAAGCAACAGCTTGGAAGGAAAGAAACAACATTCCTGTACTTTTCTGGCCTGCACAGTCCCCAGATCTCAGCCCGATAGAAAATGTTTGGTTACTATTAAAAACTAAGATAAAAACCCAACTTCAACACATCCACAATGTAAATGACTTGAAAGATCACCTGCTCAGTGCCTGGAATGATGTGCCTATTTCTTATGTTCAAAGACTGTATTCCACTTTACCACGCCGTGTGAAACATGTACTGATCCAGAAAGGCAACATGACAAAATACTAAACCAAGAAAATGATCAGATCTGGTAAGTTTTTCATTTCAAAGTTTGTGTAGCTAGTTTTCTCAGTATGGCGGCCATCTTAAAAGTTCACTCACTTTTGGCACGGCGCTGTATATAGCCATAATAAAAACCTGGCTTAAATTACAGCATTCAGTTATACAGAATAATAAATTATTATTTTACAGGGTCGTGATAAACTGTTTGTTGGATGGCATGGAGGACCTTGATGCAGACCATGTTGTGAGTATTTTGTGATTGCCATAGTTACTGTATTGACAATTTGAATATTTTCAGTGACAAGGTAGATAACAAAACTAAGAGGTTTTAATAAATCAGAAAAATAATACAGACATCCCAATATGAGGATAACAGTGGGTTAAATAGTGTATGCAATTTATTTTTGTTCTCAGAAAAAATACTAAATGTACATAATTAGCCTGTATTTGCAATTAAGTAGTGTATAAATTTGTAACTAAATTAAGTCCTTTATTGTAGGCCATGTAGGATGATAATTTGCTGGATATTTATAACAAATCATGTTATTGTAAGCTACACATCATACTTAATACAAAAGTGAGTCAGTAATGGTTTTTTCTGTAAAAAAATGTTACAATTTCAGATGATCAGAAATTGCTGCTTAACATTATGTCATCTTAGTATGCCACAGGATGTGGTAAGTAAACTTTATGTCAGCCTAGTTTGCCATAGATGTGGTAAGTTATCTTTATGTCATCTTAGTATGCCATAGATGTGTTAATTAAACTTTAATCAGGCTAGTTTGCCATTGATGTGGTAAGTAAACTTTATATCTGCTTAGTGTGGCACAGGATGTGGTAAGTTAACTTTATGTCAGCCTACTTGCCATAGATGTGGTAAGTTAACTTTATGTTAGCTTAGTTTGCCATAGATGTGGTAAGTTAACTTTATGTAATCTTAGTATGCCACAGGATGAGGTCTTTTAACTTTATGTCAGCCTAGTTTGTCATAGATGTGGTAAGTTAACTTTATGTCTGCCTAGTTTGCCATAGATGTGGTATAATTTTAACTTTGTGTAATCTTATTATGCCACAGGAGGAGGTCTTTTAACTTTATGTCAGCCTAGTTTGTCATAGATGTGGTACATGTAAGTTAACTTTATGTCTGCCTAGTTTGCCATAGATGTGGTAAGTTAACTTTATGTAATCTTAGTATGCCACAGGATGAGGTCTTTTAACTTTATGTCTGCCTAGTTTGCCATAGATGTGGTAAGTTAACTTTATGTCTGCCTAGTTTGCCATAGATGTGGTATAATTTTAACTTTGTGTAATCTTAGTATGCCACAGGATGAGGTCTTTTAACTTTATGTCTGCCTAGTTTGCCATAGATGTGGTATAATTTTAACTTTATGTAATCTTAGTATGCCACAGGATGAGGTCTTTTAACTTTATGTCTGCCTAGTTTGCCATAGATGTGGTAAGTTAACTTTATGTCTGCCTAGTTTGTCATAGATGTGGTAAGTTAACTTTATGTCTGACTAGTTTGCCATAGATGTGGTAAGTTAACTTTATGTCTGACTAGTTTGCCATAGATGTGGTAAGTTAACTTTATGTCTGCCTAGTTTGCCATAGATGTGGTATAATTTTATCTTTGTGTCTGCCTAGATGTAGTAAGTTGCCTTATGTCAACCTAGTTTGCCACAGAATATGGTAAGTTACTTATGTCAGTTAAATTCCCCATTAGATATGGTTATTTACTTAATGTTAGCCTAGTTTGTCATAAGATGTGGTAAGTTTCTTTATATTTGCTTAGTTTGTCACAAGATATGGTAAGTTACTTTGTGCCTGCCTATTTTGGCACAGTATAGAGTAAGTTGAATAAATTCCAAATTGTTACAAAAATGTAAATCATATTGAGTTGATAATAACTAGACAGTATAATTTACTGATATTATATTAATACAGACACACAAATCTATAAATGTGGTTTTACTACAAGGGGTGGCAAGTATATTTATAGTATGATACATGACAAACCATAAGTAAATTAGTAGCACCTGTCCTTCATAGTGGACTTAAAGAATTTAGTGGTGGAAATGAACCCAAATGGGATATTGTTCCTAAATCAGCACAAAATAATAGTTTAAAGCAGAAGTCATTTATATTAAAAAAATAAACCCCTTCTAGAGGTCTATCTGTATATACCTGTATATAGGAAGTGACCTCTGAGATATTATATGTTATTCGGGATCTTCACAGGGGATACGGGTTCATATTCCCTGTCTGTGTTTTATATTCCCTGAGCCGGATGCGAAGGGAATATAGAATACAGACAGGGAATATGAACCCGTATCCCCTGTGAAGCCCGAATAACATTTATATTCTGTTGAGGTCTTCTTGTACAAATATTGTAAAGTATATAATTAGATTATACATTTCTCGTGCTTTAGTTAGGACCACCCGACTATCTGAGAACATACCATTCAACACATTTAAGCTTCCAACGAAACTTTTTATTGCATTTAAAATTTTATAACCTTTATTTTTTACGACTTTTTATTCCCTGCTTAACTTTTAATGATAAATTTCACTTTCGAAGTGCGATGCAAATGCCTTTGTTTGCCATTTTGAAGACTTTACGTTATCGGTTATCTCCCTTGTTAGTTTCAAGACAAATCGCAGACGGAGATGAAAGATTCTGTAAAATGCATGTATTTAAAATCGATATTTGATATCTTTATATTATGTTTAACTATTTATATTATGTAAAACTATTTATATTATGTAAAACAAATTAATTATTCCACCCAATGAATAGACGCCATTTTCAAACTGGTTTCAATATCCCCCGGGTTTCACAGGGAATACGGTATGATATCCCCGTCTTGATTAACCAATCAAATTGTAGGGATTCACTAGATACATTACTTCAACAGAATATATATTTATATAAAAATATTATAATTTCAGTTGTTTTGCTACAAACGATTGATATCTGTTTTATTGAGATTAAATCAAGATGAAGGTCAAGAAGATTTTGTACAGAGAATAACTCTTTATATGATTAACCACCTGGCTTGTCAGGTGGATGGAGAAGAGAAGAAAATGGTTGGAGATTTAGGAGCAATCAAGGTTTGTGTTGTGTTCTAATGAGGTTCGATATTTTGAATTAATTTTGGCTGCAAGTGGCAAGCTATAGAATATGTATTGTTGGGCTGAAATTTAATGATTTTTATGCTAGCCATATGTGGGTACTGTTTCATTTGTATGTTCAGTTTATCTATGTGATGTAGAGAGCAGGGGATTGAGTTACTGATACACATACCTTGTCAATTCAGATGAAAGAACATTTAAGAGATAAAGTGAGAATTGGTTGTTTA
This sequence comes from Limnoperna fortunei, assembly GCA_944474755.1. Classification (NCBI taxonomy): domain Eukaryota; kingdom Metazoa; phylum Mollusca; class Bivalvia; order Mytilida; family Modiolidae; genus Limnoperna; species Limnoperna fortunei. Next base: position 15,700,248 of record OX104114.1, on the reverse strand, counting down.
GTAGAGTAATGTGACTGAATTGGGGACTGGAGAAAGTAGCAGGATCCATCTGAGCTGTTCCTTAATGAACTGATCTGTAACAGCACATAGATGAAGGATCATTGACTAATTTCGACCTCTGAAATATGTGCATTTATACCTGGTCTAATAAGTTCACTATATTCAGAATTAAATTGTATTGGTTAATCTACTTATATTTTAAAAAATAAAACTCCCAAGTTTCTTTTCACAGATTATGTTGAAGACGATTGAGAAAAGGCTTGGTGAATTTATCTGTGATGAAATAATGGAAATGTCTTGGAGTACAATGTGGAATGTAACAGGTAAGTTAATTTAGAATGAACATGATAAGTAAGTGAACGTGGCATGTGACTGATAATGAAAATATAATGTGACTGTTTAATGACTGCAGACAGTTACAGCCATGGGAATGTTTGACAGGAAAATGACTGTAGAATGTGACAGTTATTGAATGTAGAAATGGTTAGCAATGGGATCCACTGCAGTAATTTCTAGTTTTCATGAAATTTTACCTCTGCAAAAGTGTTTTTATGTACAAGTCTTGAAAAATGCCTTGCTTGTCAACAATATGGTGATGTATCAGGGAATAATTGTTTTTTTGTATTGTAGATGAGACAGCCATTAACTGTGATAGGTTTATGGAAGGAGGTGGTATGGCATTATTTATAAAGTGCCTACAGGTAAAGATTACTGTTACCCTCAAAACTGTTAAAACAATTATCTGTAGTTTGAAAACTGTTTTGAGGGGTTTAATAGATGGTCCAGGAACCATATTGTTAATAAATTACCTTTTTAAAGAGTCTTCATTGTGTCATAATGTATTTATATGGTTGCTTGAATCAGGTGGCCTGCCATTTCAGGCTTACTAGATCTCAATAGTAGAAGTATATTAAATGATAATATATAGTTAAACTTAGTAAAGAAGTGGTCTTTCAGCAGAGATCTAAAAATTCGTTTTAATATGCTCTTGTACAGTAAATTTTGTCATGAAATATCATTTTTTCATAGACCTACTTTCTTTGCATGTACAGCTCAAAATGGCAATCTTCTGGGTTTTTTTTATATAAACATACCTCTTTTAAAAATGACACATTTTTTAACCCCCCGCAAAACTTGTTTAGGGGGTATAAAGGAATCACGCAGTCTGTCCGTCAGTAAGTCTGTCCATCTGCCCATGGCCCTTGTATACAAGCAAATTTTCTTCACGTGAAATTCACGTAACGTGAATTTCATGTTAAATTCACATGAAGTTCAATAGATTATTGTGAGTGGGCTCTACACGAATTAGAACATGGTCAGACCTTTTATTTGTCAATATTTTATACCAAGGGACAGCGAGGTATAAAATGAGGACAAATATAAGGTCTGACCATGTTCTAATTCGCATAGAGCCCAATTGCAATAATCTATTTGGATTCTTATATGTCTAACAATTGTTTTAAAATTTCGAAGCGGCTCTAAGAGGATGCTTTCAATGGTAATAGTGTTTTTTTAAACTAATAAAATATATCCCAAAACAGTATGTTAAAGCAAATAAAATTGACATAAACATATATTCTCGTCATTTTATTGAATTTACGTACCTTTTTAAACAAAAATATTGAGAAATCTTAACGAAATTGTATTGCTCCAGTTTGAAGTTTTCAGTTGAGCGTAATATGACGTCGGAATTCTAATTGTGTTGTCATATTAATTTGAATGTAGAATTGTTAAAAAAATAATGTATCAAGAGTAGTTTAAATCATATAAATATCAGAATTCAGACTAAAAATAATTGCATTATTAACAATAACGATAATTATGGATAACACATAACAAACTGCATTTTTATGACAGTTTTTACATTTACACAAAGCACACAGCTTACGCATATGCGAACTAAACTTATTGGAATTTTGACTCGGCTTTGTTTACATAGCTAAAGCAGGATGCCATATTAGAATATGAAATACACATGAGTAGACAATTCTTCTCAATATAAAATACATGTATGTATTAACTTTTGTTGCTATGCATACTTATTTTTTAGTAAAACCACTATCTTGAAATTTCACGTGATTTTCACATGAAATATTTCATGTGAATTTCACATTAATTTGCTCCTTTAACGTCAAATTCACGTGAAGATTTTCAAGTGAAATTCACGTGAAACTCACGTGAAACTGATGTGATTAAAATTTGCCAGAGTAAGCTCAACTCCTCCTAAACCGCTTGACGAAATTTAATGAAACTTAGCATAAAGGAAGTACATTATATGTAGATGTGCATGAAGGATTTTTATTGACCTCGGATATCATTAAGGGAAGATAATTGTACTTGAAAGCGAAGCGGGGATATCCCTTTTTGAGGGTGCTCACAATCCACACTTGTGTTGACCGGAGAGTTGAGCTCTATTTACAGGTTTCATTATAGGTTGTAATACTGTAGTCTACTTGCTCACTTACTTTTGTTATGGAATATTTTTATTTTATTATACCCCCGCTGAACACAGTTGGGGATATAGTAGTCCTCATGTCCACCCATCCATCCGGTCGTGCAACCAAATTTATTTTCTGCTTTAAATGAAACTGGAATATTGTTACATATCAGGTTGGTAAGAAGTCTATCAAATTTTAAGGTCACAGTTGCCAAGAAAATATTTTTTTTTACAAAAAATGATGTTTCAGGACAATAACTCAAAAGTTTGATATTAATTTCAATGAAACTTTGTGATAAAGTTTCATATTGGGTGGATCAGAAACATATCAATTTTTGGAGAAATTCATCAAATTTCAAGGTCTCATTTGACAAAAAAGTTTTACAAAAGAAAACGTTTCCAGACAAAAACTAAAAAAATGTGCATTTGATTTCAATGAAACTCAGGTGGTAATCAGCCAATTGATGCTGGAGGACTTCCATCAAAGGCCAAGGTCACAGTTAACAAAAAGTGTTAGAAATTTGTGCAAAAGAAGTTCTGCAAAGTTTAAGTGGGGGTAACAGTGATGCCTACATCAACTTTTTCTAGTTTATTTAAATAATCTTTTTAGATAAAACATTTTGATTATTTTTATGTAAGAGAAAACAACATGCCTATCCTTGATGTATAATGCAAAATTTAAGTGATAATTTCTGTGTGTAAGTCACGTTAATATTTACTAAGCTTTATTGACTTTATTTTTTATTCAAATAAAAGGATAAACACCAAAGCAATTGCTGCCCTACTCTTTGCACATTAAAGAACAATTTTGTAGGGTTTGAAAATGAGTGGATAATTATAGCCACGACACATTACTCCATATTTTGGCAGTCAAAATTGTTTCCAATGTCCCTTTTTTTTAACCATTTATTAGGGCCCCTACTTTGTTGGGGAAGCCCTATAGTGATCAGTCGGTCCGCCCATACATCCATCCATCCATCCATCCATCCATCCATCTATCTTAAACTAATTGTGTCCAAGCTGTAACTTTTTTATCTTTTGAAGTAGGAATTTTGATATTTGGTATGTGGGTAGATAATATCAAGGTGTCACATACCGTGGTTGATGACCTTTGACTTTTAACTTTGACCTCATGGTTACATTATGTTTTTTGAATGACAAATTCATGTCTGGTCTGTAACTTTTTTTATCTTTTGAGGTAGGATTTGATATTTGGTATGTGGGTAGATAATATCAAGGTGTTGTGTTGCATACCATGGTTGATGACGTATAATTATGAACTTTGACCAGAAGGTCGGCTGGGTCAACAGAGGTGGATACCATCTCACTGATACCTAGTTTATTGTTTGTAAACTTGTGCTTGCCAGACATTAAGCAAATGTTCAGTGAATCAGTCATCAATAGAATTGCAGGAACTTAATAAACATAACATAATGTAATTAGGCTATAAGTAAATTTAATTCAGATTAAAATATATTACCAAGATGTCAATATAGTGTATAGTCACAATATGATCGACATGACTAATTACTACCTAAACTTACCCAAACTACACCCTAACACACATTAAACAGGCCTTTTTTGGCAGTTTTACCTTGTTTTAATGTTTTGTTTCGTTTATTTATGCTGGGAAATTTTATAAAAGTAAAGTCGGTCCTATAAAGCCCCTTATAGGATTCTGAACACTGCATTACCCAAACTTTACCCAAAAACAAAGTACATGCAGTATATAAAATGTTTAAACAGGTTAATACTGCCAAAAAATGTTTAACCTGTCTTTTTAGTTTGGATAAACTTGGTTAAGTTTGGGTAAAAAGTCATGCCCAATATGATGGTATGTTGAGATATATTTCAATAAACTTTTTGCATTCTATTTTTTTTTAGACATTTCCTGATAAACCAGAATTGTTAAGGAATATGATGGGACTTATGGTAGGTTTATTTGTTTTAGAAGGTTTCATCATTAGTAGGTATATTTTCAGAAACCAACAAATTATCTTACATATTTCTTTTTATTGTTATTTCTTAACACATATAGTTTGATAAATTTTAATAATCCACACACAGTGTTTAAAACTGGACAAATTTGAATATTAAATTTATTTACTTTTGATAGTTAATTTAAACTTCTCTCTATGGATTGTTGATGTTTAATGCTAAATTTGCAATTTGTTTGAGCTAAGTAATGACAGCCTAATGCATACTTCAGAGTTTTCTTGGACTAACATGCTGGACTAGAATTTAGTTGTGTTAGTAACTGTCTACAGTTAGAAATATCAGTCAAATGTCACAAACCTGGCTATAAGAAATATCCGACAAAGGTCATAAATCTGGCTGTAAGAAATATCAGCCAAATGTCACAAATCTGGCTATAAGAAATATCAGCCAAATATCACAAATTCTGGCTATAAGAAATATCAGCCAAATGTCACGAATCTGGCTTTAAGAAATATCAGCCAAATGTCACAAAAATGGCTATAAATATTTATTCTTCTGGCTTCTCAATATATGTTGAGTGAAGAAGCACTGAAATTTGTATGATTCTGGTTTGCCTGGGCCCACATGTCCTGCTCTGCACACAGCATGCAAAGCTGAGCTAGTCAGTTTACTGTTCAATATCTAGTCTAGTTAAACTGTACAAATAAGTAAATCCAATTATTTTACCTTGCCCAATGAAGTTGTGGACAGTATGTTTATGACTGGTCCGTCAGTCCATCCATCCACCAGTTAGTCGCGATGCCTGTTGGTCTGTTTATCAGTAAGTTCATTGTAAGTGCAACCTCTCTATAACTTCTAACAGAATTTTATGAAACTTGGTAGGAAAGAAGTACACCATAGGTAGTTATGCATATTGACAAGAAATTATGAAGTTATATTTTTTTTGGGAGTTATTCCCCTTTTGAACTTAGAAATTGCCCTAAATATTCTAGTAAGTGCAACCTGTCTGTAACTACTGATCAGAGTTTTATGAAACTTGATTGGAATGAAGGATACCATATGTAGTTGTGCATATCAACAGGAAATTATGAAACAATATTTTTTGTACGAGTTATTTCTCCTTTAAACTTACAAATTCAAAATGGTGAAACAACTTGTTTGTGCTTATACTTAGAAACTACTGATGACAATTTTATGGAAATTGAGGTGAATGTGATAGTGTTGGGTATGTGAGTTTGCTCACAAAGCTTCAGTAAGGGGTCTGGCTCAAATCCCACAGTAATCACAGTACAGATGTCTAGTAAGGGGCACCTTTGTTGAAAAAATCATCTATAGGCACATAAAAAGCACATGGAAGCTGTTCTATTTATGGCTGTCTTGTTTGATCTGGTCTACACTTTCTTTCCATTGCAGGGTAATATTGCTGAGGTACCACATTTAAGACCTAAGCTGATGGAGAAATCATTTATCAGAATATTTTGGTAAGAACAAATTTGGAAAAGTGTTCATTAGATGGTCCTGTATCAAGTTTATAATTTTGATGGAAGTGCAAATGCTTTTTCTGTCCATGAAATCTAAATAACTGAGGACATTTCAATACACATGTACCTATTATTAAGGATAAGTTTCAACTTGATATAAAATTCTAATAAGTTACATTAGATCTTCCAAAGGCGACAATAAAGAGGGGGGTGGGGGGAGTGGGGCAAGTCAAAAAGATTTAATTGTAATGATAATTAAATGAATATAATGGAACATATAACATGCCATATTATTACCAATATGGCCTTTTGAGCAGTTCATAACATAAACATTTGCCATGCAATATTACCTATGTTACCCTCTGAGCCTAATTGTCCCCCGCCGCAGTTATGGTCTGTGTCCCTGCAACAGTGCGTCCGTGTGTCCATCCGTCACACTTTTGTGGACGCATCTCCTCTATAGCCGGTTGACAGATTGCTATGATGGTTGGTTGGATTAATTGTTATGATGGGTAGATGTGCATACTATACTGTTATTTTAATTTGTTGAATTTTGTAAGAGTTATGGGACTTTGATTGTTTCAGCAATATAACATTATGGTAGATCTTGTGGAAACATCTCATCTATAGCCGCTTGACAGATTGCTTTGATGTTTGGTAGGATTAATACCGTCATTTTGATTCATCAAATTTTGTAGGAATTAAGGGACTGACCATTTCAACAATATAAGACTACAGTAGATCTTGTGGGTGTTTCTCTGAAACCTTTCAATGGATTGCTTTGATATTTAATAGCAATTCAATACTGCAGCGGCGGGGGACATTTGGCTACATGTAGCAACTTGCCCTTGTTGATTATTGATTTTGTTGTGTTCATTTTTTAAATTAACAAAATTTCTTTACATTTAGTTCAATGTTGACTAGTAAACATTGTCATGTCAACACTATGATTATGTGATTTCAGAACCCGTTTTCATAAAACATGTCAAATTTGAGGATCCCCTCAACTCAAATATTGACAAATCAGACAATCAGATTGCTGGAAGATAAAAATTTGAGGAAACTCAAGGATTTGAGGAAAATTAATTTTATGAAACTGTGACCAGGTCTGAGATGTAGCAACACATCCTTAACTTCAACCTAGGATTGCCAGTTTTATATACTGCTAAAAGTCAGGTGTTCACTAGGTACTCTGGCTTCTTTACTCCCCCCCCCCCAAAAAAAAAAAAAAAAAAAACAAAAAAACAAGACAATACAAAAAAACAGGACATAATATAGCTGAAAAATTGCTGGAAGTGGTTCAAAATCTCAATTTAATAAACAATAAATGCAATTAAAGGTGCAGTGGAGTCCTCTTAATTGTATAACCCATTTGTCAGATAAAAACATGCAATTAATAGGAGTATGCAATTAACAGAAAGGCAACTTTTTAACAGAAAATATGAAGTTTTCAATTGTCTAATTGAAAGCTGTGTTGATACATAAAACAGTTCAGATGACTCTTTCCTAATGCTTTAATTCTTGTAAAAATAATTATTACATAAAAAAAGATTGTCAAAACATAGTGCAAGACACTGTAATAACCTCGTTAGGATAATGTCAGTTTTTGACATGTAGTTAGTCCATTTCTGGGTAATTTTATGCAGTTAACTGGAATTTAAAAATGTCTTAATAATGTTCATGCCATTAACAGAAAATTTTAACATGGAGAGTATAGGGAATGGTTTGTTGTTTTGAAGTCTTATGCAATTAAGTGAAATATGCAATTAAAAGGTATGCAATTAAGTGGAGTCCACTGTATATCTATAATTAAAGGTGAACTATTTACTTTGCTACAGATTTGTTGTTATACTTGAATAGTTTGTCTTTAGTCTGATCATTTAATAAATTTCAGTGATCTTTTGGACTCAGAAAAAGATGGGATTGAAGTTAGCTACAATTCAGCTGGCGTCTTTTCACACATGATGGCAGATGGAGCTGAAGCATGGAAGGTGCTGTCACCTGATAGAGATGAGGTTACTGAGAAATTAATATCTGCCATACAAAGGTGGCCTCTGACCAGTACTAGGAATATAAATTACAGGTACAAAACACTTAAGTTTTTCATATATGCTGTCTATATATAAACCCATGAGGACTGGAAGACGCTTTCCTTTTTTTTAACTGGGCCTCAGTGGCTGAGTGGTTAAGGTAGTTTGTCACCTTCTATTGTTAACATGCCTGTCAACACTGAAGTGGCGGGTTCAAGTCTCATGGCAGGCAGAGTGTGCTCAACTTCAATCTTAATTTACAAAGAATTACAAGTCTTCCTGTCAAAGGTGGAGGTTTTCACCAGGCACTCTGGCTTCCTGCGCAATAAAAACAGAATACCACAATAAAGCTGAAAAATTGCTGAAAGTGGAATTAAACACCATTCAAACAAAACTAATTAATGCAAGAAATCCTTAAGCCTTCTTTGACAGGATTGTTTATTTACTATTTCTATCTATTCCTATGTTTTATTTTTCTGTTCAGTATTCCTTCATTATAATGCATTAATCTATATATGTGTGTATATACTACATAAAATATGAATGAACAAAAACTCAGTTTGGCATACAGTTGTGTCAAGTAGGTCAGACGATTGCTGCCTGTGTTCTTGGGTCAGCACATAAGGAATAAGGTTTTTATGTTGCCATCATCCTTTGCTACTGTACATCTCTTCTTATCTACTTAAAAGAATATTGATAAGATTTGCCCATGTTATAGAAAATGGCACCTACTGCTTAATCTACAACTTAATATTACAAAATGTTTCTGTTACAGTTTAGTTTATGCTAAACATATTGCCAAAGTTACTAACCGATCTTGTACCACCTCAGTATAAAATGAAAACTTGAAGATCTGTTCAGTGAGTAATTAATGTGTTTTCAGATCTTTTGCTCCTATTCTAAAGCTGGTAGATGCTTACCATGCCCTCGGGGCTCAGTACTGGTCTGTATGGGCACTCTGCAATCTGACCACTGTTTATCGTAAGTAAATATTTAATCGATGCTTTGTTTGTGATGTCATAGAATTCTGACATCATTGCAAGCTCAAGTGAAGTAATTTCAAACTGGAACAACACAGTTTTGTTCAGATTTTATCAATTTTTATGCCTTAGAGGAAAGAATATTTAATAACATAACAAACATATATTTTTATGTCAATTTTATTCATTTTAAATGCTATTTATGATATATCTAGCTCATTTAGTTTTAAAAACCATATGGCCATTAAAAGCATCCTCTTAGAGCCTCTTTGAAATTTCAAAACATATGTTAGACATATTAGAATTGGCATAGATCACTTACATTGGCTCAAATGCAGACCTTATATTTGTCTTCAGTTTATAAATTGCAATGGCTGGGTATAAAATACAGACAAATATATGGTCTGACCATGTTCTTATATTCTAACAGCCTGCTTTCAATACTTATTTCTTTAACAGATTTTCTTTTTTGAACATTACTTATTTTATAAACATATCCAAGTCAAAAAAATTTTATTTAGTGATGAAATAAATAGATGCAATATACTGCTGTACAGAGTAATCTGATTAGGTTGGCAGTGCTAATGAGAACGAAAGCATTGTTGTAAAGAAAGCATTACACAAAACCAAACCAGTTTATTCAGTGTATATAATGTTCCTCAATATCAATCATCCAATCAAACTTATGACACAAATCAGTTAAGGTGGCCTCAGTGGCAGAGTGGTTAAGGTAGTTAGTCTGCTATTCATGTGTCCTGAAAAACACTGAGGTTGTGGGTTCGAGTCTCACTGCGGGCATGATGGGAGAGGACTCCAATAATTCACAGGGATTGCCAGTTTTCCAATCAAAGGTCAGGGGTTTTCTCTGTGAACTCTCGCTTCCTCCTCCAATTAAAACTGGACACCTTGATTTGGCTGAAAAATTGCTGTAAGTGGCATTAAACACCATTCAAACAAACAAACAAAACCAATCAATTGACTTCTGTACTAAAGACTTGACTCAAATTTTTAGCTCAGAAATACTGTTCTCTTCTAAAGAGAGAAGGAGGGGAAGAATATCTCAACAAAATACTTCTGAGTCCTGAAACTATACCTGAGATTAAAGATTTAGCTATGAAAACTCTCAAAAACATCAACAAGGATACTGAATCTGCTGAAGAAAATTCTATTGAAGATCAAGACTCTGTTGAGAGTAGTGAGGAAGACTGAGAAAGTGGAGATTTAAATGAGCGACCATTAGAAGGGCTTTCTAAAACTAGTCACATAAGAACTCTGTCTTTTGTCAATTATTAGAAAATACATAGCTGAAGTATATATACTTTTTGTGGTTGCTTGTATAGTGGTTCATTATAGATGCCAACTTGATATTGCATGATCTTATACTGTAACATTTTAATGTCATTATATATAAACATCAAATATTGAGCTCTGTACTTGTCCTTTATTATTATTATACCCCCCGCTTGAAAAGCAGGGGGTATATAGTGTTCATGGTGTCCGTCCGTTACACTTTCTCTTATGTGCAACTCCTCCTACACCACTGAATGGAATTTGATAAAACTTACGCTGAATCTTTGTCACATAGTGCCATTGTGCAGGAGATATTTAACATTTTGATCTGAATGATATTTGGGGTTTCCCATAGAAAAACATGGACTTTGTCATTGACCTAAGGGGGTCCCTATCTCTTATGTGCAACTCCTCCTACACCACTGAATGGAATTTAATGAAACTTACACTGAATCCTTGTCATATAGTGCCATTGTGCAGGAGATATTAAACATTTTGATCGGAATGATATTTGGGGTTTCCCATAGAAAAACATGGACATTGTAATTGACCTAAGGGGGTCCCTATCTCTTATGTGCAACTCCTCCTACACCACTGAATGGAATTTAATGAAACTTTCATAGAATCCTTGTCACATAGTGCCATTGTGCAGGAGATATTAAACATTTTGATCGGAATGATATTTGGGGTTTCCCATAGAAAAACATGGACATTGTCATTGACCTAAGGGGTTCCTCATCTCTTATGTGCAACTCCTCCTACACCACTGAATGGAATTTGTTGAAAATTACACAGAATCCTTGTAACATAGTGCCATTGTGCAGGAGATATTTATAATTTTGATCGTAATGATATTTGAGGTTTCCCATAGAAAAACATGGACTGTCATTGACATAAGGGGATACCCATTTCCTATGTGCGACTCCGCCAACACCACTAAATGGAATTTGATGAAACTTACACGGAATGTTGTCACATATTGCCATTGTGCACTAGATATTAAAAATTTCGATTGGAATGATATTTGGGGTTTCCCATAGAAAAACATGGACTTTGTCATGGAAATAAGGGATACCCATCTCCTATGTGCAACTCATTCCTACACCACTGAATGGAATTGGATGAAACTTACACAGAATTTATGTCACAAAGTGCCATTGTGCAGGAGATATTCAACATTTTTATCGGAATGATATTTGGGGTTTCCCATAGAAAAGAATGGACTTTGTCATGGACATAAGGGGATACCCATCTTTTATTTGCAACTCCTACACCACTGAATGGAATTTGTTGAAACTTACACATAATCTTGGTCACATATTGCTATTGTGCACTGGATATTAAACATTTTGATCAGAATATTATTGGAGGTTTCCCATAGAAAAACATGGACTTTGTCATTGACATAGGGGATGCCATTCTTTGGGGAGGGTTACATGTTTTATCTGCAACTTCGCCTTTACGTTTTACTAGATAAAGTTTCAATTTCATAATTAAGAACACCTGAATTTTCAAAGTAATTGTGAAGCGGGGGGTATCAATGGTGGGCATTGCTCACAGGTTTTTTTACTCTAGTTTTATTCTGCTGTCTGTGGTAGTTCCTCTTTTTTGAAAGTTATCGTAGCAGTTTGGATTTCTGACCCTAAAATATGTCAGGTAAGTGGAGCAGGTGCGCCAGGCCAAACTTTGGTAAGTGGAGAAGGTGGGCCAGGCCAAATTTGGGTAAGTGGAGCAGGTGGGCCAGGCAAAACTTGGGTAAGTGGAGCAGGTGGGCCAGGCCAAACTTGGGCAAGTGGAGCAGGTGGGTGAGGCCAAACTTGGGTAAGTGGAGCAGGTGGGTGAGGCCTAACTTGGTTAAGTGGGTGAGGCCAAACTTGGGTAAGTGAAGCAGGTGGATCAGGCCAAACTTGGGTAAGTGGAGCAGGTAGGCCAGGCCAAACTTGGGGAAGTGGAGCTGGTGGGTGAGGCCAAACTTGGGTAAGTGGAGCAGGTGGGTGAGGCTAAACTTGGGTAAGTGGAGCAGGTGGGCCAGGCCTAACTTGGGTAAGTGGAGCAGGTGGGCCAGGCCAAACTTGTGTAAGTGGAGCAGGTGGCTGAGGCCAAACTTTGGTAAGTGGAGCAGGTGAGTGAGGTCAAACTTGCAGTGAAAAAAGAACAAAGCTCAGGCTGTAAAGGAGATGATTTGGGATCCCTTTAACAAGCTATACCCCACCATGTTATTGTTGAATTTGATCGTTCCAAACCAGAAGTAGTTTATTCCCTCATAATTAGCTCTTTCTGTTATTTGTTTTTCTTACATTTTTGGAAGGTTGCGTAGCAAACTTTCCCTTTGCTAATGCTCAAATACATAGAAACAACTGCGACTGGCGTGTAATAACACATTACGCTCGTAAAATGTAGGTTACATTGGAGGAATCTATCAATTACATGAATCGGTGCATCACATTTACCTTGAACAACTTTACTATACATGTCCTTTCGTATTATGTCTCATTTACTGTATAACTGATATTCCATGTTCATCCGCCAATGACAGACTAATTACACTTTTTGGTTTTGGAAATCGACGCAATATTTGGCAATCCTCACGATAGCTATTCACTGAACTGACAAATGTACTACTGACAGTGGGCATCAGTCCAATAATATTTGACGACGTCATTATGATTTAATGATTATTTTGTGCGATCGTGTGGTCGTCTTTTCATATGGTTTTGCATTATATTTTTTACTTTTTTAATTAAATGAAAATCAACACAAAAGTGTGTGCTTTGTCGATGCCATCTATAAAAATTTTTAAGGTTGGTAGAATGGCATGTAGAAGTTTCGTAAATAAAATACAAGTAGTTAAATTCAATAAAACAATTTCTAATTAGAAATATATTGAAAAAGATATTTTGGTGTAGCTATGATCATGACACCTCATGCAAAGAAAAGTCTTATTGAGTGGCTACCAATAAATGAGAGCCTAATGACAGCAAGGTTCAATGATAGACATGTAAAAACATCAATTATTGTCTGTTATGCTCCTACAAATGATGCAGAGGAAGAACAGAAAGACAACTTCTATGAACAACTCCAAACAGTCATAGATAAGAGTTCCAGTACATGATATTCTTTCAACTATTGGAGACCTAAATGCTAAAGTAGGAAGCACAAATGAGGGAAGAGAAAGATCTACGGGAAAAAATGGCTGTGGCACCATCAACGAAAATGGAGAAAGATTAGTTGACCTATGCGAACTAAACAACTGTGTCATTGGTGGTACACTCTTCCCACATAAAGAAATACACAAGAAGACATGGGTATCGCCAACTGGTAGAGACAGCAACCAAATAGATCACATCATTATAAATGGAAGGTGGAGACACTCCCTAGAAAATGTGGGTGTTCGTCGAGGAGCAGATGTTGCTAGCGACCACCATCTTTTGTTAGCAAAAGTTAGAATCCATCTTAGAAAAAACTCAAACAAATCAGAAACACAAAGGAAAAGATATAATACAACCAGACTAAAAGACCCTGCCATACAGAAGAAGTTCTCCATCACATTGAGAAACAGATTCCAGACTATGGCAGATGTAGGAGACGGACTAGATAATGGTATAGAAAGTCAGTGGAAACATCTGAAAGATAACATCATAAACACCAGCGAAGATATACTTGGCACCAAAACAAGATCAGCCAAAGAATGGATACAGCTTGATACTTGGAGGCTTATTGATAAGAGAAGGGAATTGAAACACAAGATCTGAAAGGCTGATTGCTAAATACACCAATGGATATTCTGAGATCAATAAAGAAACGAAACAAAAACTGAGAAAAGACAAAAGAATATTTTGAAACAAAAGCAAATGAAGCTGAAGAAGCAGCCAAAAAAGGTCAACAAGGAGAAATTTTCAGAATAACAAAAGAACTGTCTAGAGATTTAGTAGTGGTACTTCAGTTGTAAAAGATTAGAGTGGAAATAAGATAGCATTAGAAGAAACACAGCTGGAAAGATGGGCAGAACATTTTAACTAAGTTCTTAACAGACCAGTCCCAGAAACCCTACCAGAAATAAATGAAACCTTTGGTGAAACATTTGAAATAGATATAGAGCCTCCAACAAAGGAAGAAGTAATGAAGGCCATAAAAAGTCTTAAAAAACAACAAATCACCCGGAATCGATAACATAACTGCAGAAATGCTGAAATCTGATTCAAAGTTTATAGCTGAAAAACTTGAAATGCTTTTCAATAAAATTTGGAGAAATGAAACACTGCCTCAAGATTGATGTCAAGGCCTGATCATAAAGCTACCATAGAAAGGAGATAATACTGAATGCAACAACTGGCGGGGCATTACTTTGTTATCTGTGCCTAGTAAAATCTTCTGTAAGATTATATGTATGCGACTAAGCAGCTCCATAGATAGAAACATAAGGAAAGAACAGGCAGGTTTCAGACCAGGAGTAAGCTGCATTGATCATATATTCACCTCAGAAATATAATAGAACAATGTATAGAGTTGAACCGTAAAGTACACATAAACTACATTGATTTTGAGAAGGCCTTTGATAGCATCCATCGAGACAGCCTATGGAAGATTCTTGGAGCATATGGATGCCCAGAAAAACTTGTACACATAATAAAATGTTTCTACAACAACTTCTCATGGGGTGTGATGCATAACAACAAGCTATCAAACTGGTTTAAGATATCAAGTGGAGTACGCCAAGGATGCATTATGTCACCAATGCTCTTCTTTACATACCTTGGCAGTATCATCAGTAAGACAAATGCAACAGAAAAAGATACATCCAGCAGGCTACAAAAGGCTAGAACATCATTCCACCAGTTAAACAAAATTTGGAGATCCAGTAATATCAGAGAAAAAACCAAAGTAACATTATACCAAAGCAACATCTTATCTACTCTATTATATGGTTCAGAATGCTGGAGGTTAACACAAAAAGATAGCAAAAAATTGAAAGGTTTTCATTCTAGTTGCCTACGAAAAATCTGTAAGATCTGCTGGCCAAAAAAGATAACAAACACCAACCTCTTTGAAAGAACAGGCCAGCAATGCATCACTACCATCAAACAGAAACAATTTAAATGGATAGGCCACGTAATGAGAAAAGACCAAAATTCCATCACAAATACCGCACTGAAATGAACACCGGCAGAGGGAAAGAGAAACAGCGGACACCCAAGAGAAACATGGCGGCGGCACATCGACAGTGAGGTCAAAAAGATGAGCTAAACCTGGAAAGAGCTGGAGAAGATTGCAACAGACAGACCCAAATGGAGACAACTGGTTTCAGCCTTATGTGCCAGCGAGGATAGATAGATAGATAAAAATATATTGAAAAAGATATTTTGGTGTTTGTGACACAATAATAGTAAATGGATTATTCGACATCGGTGATCAATTGTACTCACCATGTCGCTACATTATTCCATAGTAAAAGCTGACACAATTTTTTTCCGGTCTTTTTGATTAATTTTTATAATTGGTAATTCATGCTGAACCATTAATATTTCTCGTTACACGAGTCGAAATTGGTCACCACCCATCGTAACAAGCCAAAAAAACGTACCAATTTTTCGTGTATGTTTACCTCACAAAATTGTCGTTTCAGACGATGTTGCATTTTTATGCTCTAAGTATCTATTTTTCAACATTTGTTCAGCGTTTTGAAATGCTGTTTTTAATTTGATAGAACGATTTTCCAAGGTCAATTTTGACCAAAATTAGAACTGGTGTAACTTGGAGCAAGCGATTTTTGTCCATTTTGAAAACCTTGGGGGTAATTTCGTTTGCGGTTGAGGCGCGAATACAATAGAACGTCACAAAAGCTGGCGATCTTTTGTAAACATCGAAAGACACTTGTTGAAAACAAGAAGTGTCAGGTTGCGTAGCAAAATTCAAGTACATGTAAACAACAAGCATAGTATGGAAAATGTACAGTGGAAATTTTTTTATTGGATTTTTGTAATAAAAAGTTACAATATCGCATATTGAATATTAATTTTTAAAAATGCAAGCAGAAAAACGCTCCATGTGATTGTGTCTTTTAGTATAAGCTATTAACACACAGTTTAAATTTAAAACAAACTAGTTGACATGCATTCTGATTATAGAGAAATATGTTTCCTCATACAGTCTACAATTTTTTGTTTGTTTGAATTCGGGGGATTTATAAAAATTGATTTACATGCGCTTTTGTATAATACTTGGTCGATCTTGTTATAGTGTGTGGGACTCTATATAGCAAAATCGACCCAGTATCATTCGAAAGCACATGTACATCGATTTGCACAGATCCCTGTGTTGTAATTGTTTAATTCCACTTTCAGCAATTTTTCAACTATATTTGGGCGTCCTGTTTTTATTGGAGGAGAAAGCCAGATTGTAGGAGTCTTTTAATAATTGTCGATCAAGATTGAAGTTGAGCACACCCAGGCAGCAGTAAGATTCAAGTACTAGTGCTGACAGTGCCTTAACCACTCGGCAACTGAAACCCTGGAGTATTACAGAAATAAATTATTTTAGTTTTGAGTATTTTAGAAGCTTATGCCATCACTTACACTTATAGGGAGACATTTACATATATGTACATGTATTTGATGCGAGTTATATTCCAACCATATAACAGGTGCGTTTTTCATGTCTGAAATTGGCAGCAGCAATTTTGTCTTCTTTATTAATATATTTATAAAAGTTATGATAGAAACGTCTTCATTTGTATTGTTGCACTGAATGGATTTTGATGCAATTTTGAAGGACTCTTTGTCACATAGTGCTATTGTACACCTGATATTTTATATTTTGATTGGAATGCTATTTAGGATTTCCCATAGAAAACATTGACTTGCCATTCTTTGATGTAGGGGATACCTATCTCTTATCCACAACTACTTGCACCACTGAGTGGCATTTGATGAAACTTTTGCAGAATCCTTTGTCATATGGTGGTATTGTGCACCTGATATTTACAGTTTGAGCAAAACGATTTTTGGAGTTTCCAACATCAAAGCCCTGGACATCGACATTCAATACAAAGGGGAGCTGGGGCTATCAATTATGAGGATTGCAAAGTTTTTTCTAGTCTTTTTAATTAATATTTAATATGTTTCTAAATCTACCTGATTTATTTTACATTGGTTTGTTTTATTGCAAAGCAACCTTTCCTTCGGTGCAGTCTGCACTTTGATTATTGATTTGTTCTGTCTTTTAATGATGACTGAATTATTATGTTCATATTTGGTTTATATCCTGTTTTTATTTTTGTGTGAAATTTCATGTTTATCTACATTACGTATTTTCTTAATAGTAATTTTAGGTACAGGCTAGATTAAAAAAATCACAGTGGATTTCATAAAAAGTCGCAAGTGTAAATCTTTTGTATGTGTTGCAAGATCAAAGAGAAAAGCATTGTGACGTCAGTAGTCACAATTTATTTTCCTTTGGTTCGTCCGTTTTGATTGGTTGGTTTACTTGTACCTCTATAGAGCTGAAATACTGCTATGTGATGTCAAGCAACCACAGAGTCTTACAAGTAATTAAATCACTAATAACATAATTTATTCATAACACTGATAAATTTAAGTACAAATACTATGTACATTTCTAAATATTTGTTTATTTTATAGAACTAAATACTACACTAAATCTTGACTGCATTCATTAACTGATGGGAAATGTAAATAAGCTTACTGGTGAATTAAAATATTTCAACTGAAATTACTTAGAGTAAATGACAAGTACTAGTATCCAACAAAACTTGCACTAATTGACGGTGTATATGATAACTGTGTGTAACTTACAAAGTGGTCAATTTTAAGTAACCAGCACATCTAGAGGATTTATCAATCGATGCATTTCCTGAACTGATAATTGGACAATTAAAATTGGCTAAAAATTAAATATTGATGTTTTTGCAAATTGTTTTTTTGCAAATATACAATTCTGGATATGAAATGTTATATAATAAAAGAACGAGGCACCAATTACCACCCTTACTAATATCAACTTAATGTTCAATCAAACACAAACACATGTATATACAAGAAAATGTTCAACAGGTCTGCATTCTTTTACAATTTTTGTTAAGACACCTGTGTAAGGAATAATTATATAATTATATTATAAGGAAATTATTATATATAGAGAAAGCTTTGTATGCATGCATCGAACAGCTGTAAAATACTCCAATACTCCATTCATCTTAGGAACAGACTTCAACGATAATAGGTTTTCTCAGAAAACAATCATTTTTATCATAAAAAAATAAGTAAACCTATAAAAGCTAAATCTAAAATTGTATGATTTAATTGGTGCATAAAAAATATAGAACAGTTATTAGAAACAATGATCTGGGTGGAGAATATCATATAAGGTTGTTTTCAAAATAAATACAACAAAAGTCTGTGTATAGTACAGGCTCATGTAAGCAATCGCAAATATTTAACTGGGGGATATATAGTAGAAACTCGATAACATAAAATGTTTACAGCAACCTTTGGTTAATTGGTGCAACCCATGCAATTAAAAGAAGTAATTCCAGTAAAACATGCTTGGCCACAAAGAATCCCAAAATCCAGGTTGTGTGGTCATTGGTCCTGAAAGTAGAAACAATTAGTATTTAATGTTAAAACTCGGCAACTCACAGTAAATGATTTATCTTTTGCTGAGGGTTTCATGTTTTTTGTATGTACTGCACAAGATATCAAGATTTCTATAACTACCGCTCATAATTAATGGCCATTCAATCATACATATGTTAGTCCCCGTTGCTTTAAGATTCTATTTATCAATTTAATCGAAACTAAACGTTGTCTAACTTTTTGTCCAAGACTTTTATGATGAGCTGAAGCTCCATGGTCGCCATCATGACTTGGTTAACGATTACAGAAATACCTGTATTACAAACGAGCCTTACTTATGGGGGTTATTAACGTCCTTAAAAACCGTAAAACGGTCTCACACGGAATTTAATATCAAACGAGAAAATTAATTTAGTATTATAGTAACCACGTATACCCTTACTATATTCTGTCTGCCCGCGGATACGATTAAATACCGAATTTTAACATGTTCCACGAATTAAGCAAGAGTTGCTACCTTTCCGGACTACCTGAACCCACATCCGGAAATAAGTGGGGTTCGTCTTACTCAATTTTTATTTTTGTGTTGTGGATCTGTTTGTTTTGTTGTTTTCCCCTATTTTGAATAATCTTTGTTTCGTCTGTCCTTAACTTGTCGTTTAAGGAATACCCCTTGTTGTCTTTGATGTTTTGTGTCACAAGTCATAGAAGCTTTCGTCATTTTTACCCTCTCTTGTTCACTTGCAGTTGTGCGCAATTACAAAATTGTGCTATAAAGTTAATACACCTCTTTTGTGAGATTTCTTTTGCTTTGTTTTATTTTGTATAAAAATGATCGACGCATTAATGATATATGCAATGTCATTTTAGTTAATAATACAGTTACGTCACAGCATACTTGGTTGAGTGGTGGCTTCCGGTGGTACAGTTGTTTTTTCAATTGGCATGGTTGGTCTGGCAGGATTATTCCAAGGGTCAACGTAAAAAATGTCGGGAAGAGCCTTATTATAGTCGGGGTACAATACATCCCAGTAGTCTGCAGGAACTGTTGTTGTCTGTGTCTCTGTGGTTGTTACAGTGACCGATTTATTGACCGATTTATAGCCAATCAGAAAACCTTTTCTGCTATTTAAGGCATCGGTCGTGAAGGAAATGCCAACTGCATCGCCGGTAAAGGACCTGTTAGTCCACGAACCTTTATCGCATAAATTGGTTTTCCCACCTGAAATGGATGCGAAACAGTAGTGAAATTAAGGCTATATACATGTAGTTGATACCCATTTAAACTACATACATGTAGTCATTATCTATACTGGCAAAAGTATATAAAATCACATGAAAAAATCTGTATATTGTATTACATGGCTAGTCCTTTCACTGCTTCCTGCAGCTCTTCAGGCGACAATAATGTTTACAAATATTGTTTACATAAACGTACGAGACAAATATATATATAGTAAAAACTCGATTATTGTATATCACTAGAAAGCAATTTAAAGTTATCTATTAAACTTTATTAATTATCTGATTTACACCATTCATCGCAAGATTTACTTGTCAACCAGATGTGTGATACGTACTTTTACCTCGTTTCACGAGCACAAAATGGTCATTACTAGACTCTTTTATGAAATATCAAACAAAATTATAATTCAAACATAAGAAAAACCTACTGTCTGAATAGATTTCCAGCGCGTGGTAGGCACAGCTATCTGCATCATCTACATCCAGGAAATATAGTACAGCCTCTACAGATTTGTTTTCTTTGGTAGTAATGTTCCAGCTACAGGCGCTATTCCTGTTTTTTGAATAAGATAACGAGTAATATTACATCATTGTCAATGTTTTTAAATGGTGACAAAGTACAAAACTGAAGGTTAAATAAAAAAGGAACAACAGCAAGCACAATAGAACAAAAAACAGAAAAAAAGAAAATGATTAAAAAAAACAAAAAACAAAACAAAACGCAAAAAAACATAACAAAACAAAACAAATACTTCTCGTAATCATTATGTTGGTTATTACAAACCATTTCTGAATGTCACTTACAGTGGAAAATTATCTGGAAATTTTGGGCTTGTTATGTACTTTTCCGTGTCCTCAGCGATCAGTGATTCTGTTGATGAACATCCGGTTCCAGCTAATGGATAAAAACATCATTGTAAGTAAAAAATAATAAACACTAATATATCAGATGTTTATATGTGTGTAACGATATAATATTTATAACCACGAAAATATGTGATGTTTCAGGAAACAAATAATTAAAACTATGATTATATTAAGGTCTTGGTAAATTATGGACAAAGAAATCATTATAAGTGGATATAAACTTTCACAAAATATTTTTTCCCTGATTTATTTTGATCAAAGGGTCTTGGACGGGGGAGGGGGTGTTAACGTCCTACGCCGACAATCTAATGCCCTTGATTGAGCGGGACCAAAGAGCAGTCTATAATGTCCCTTTTTCTTTCTTTCTTTCTTTCTTTCTTTCTTTCTTTCTTTCCAGCTTAATGAACTATCCATTAATGAACTGACATAAATGTACTTACAAGCGTCAACAGCTGGTAAAAAGGTCAGCTGAAAACCAATGCCGGTTACGTTATCTTCGTCTGACTTGAACTCAGCGAATGAACGCCCCGAAATAATATTAACATCCGTTCTGTTGGATTTTGGATTACATCTGAATTCATCGAAAATCTTTGGTGCTGCTGGACTTAATCCTTTGTAACAAATTAAAAAGCTAAATATTAGTGTGTGATTATCTATATTATATGAAATTCGTAATATTCCGCTTAAATAGATAGGGTTGGCATGTATGCTATGGACTCCAGAAGGTCGCATTTCTGTTTCAAATTTATAAATATTTGATAAAAGTTTTACGGCAAAAACATTGAAATAAAATTAAAAGAAGTCACTTCCAAAGCATTTTAGGGTCAAGCGCAAATATTTGACAGTAACACACAGCTTTACGACATCATAAATACCTTGATCTGTGAAATTTGTGCGGGATTTGTTACTTTGTATATATAGTTCAAGTGGTTCAAACTCAATATCAACCTATTGCAAACTGTATTATATGAATAAAATTGTAAACTTTTAAACATACCATCATACAGTCTTAAGTAGTCGCCTGGGCAACCGATTTCTATTTCGTCTACTTGCACCATCACGCGCATGGTATTTGGTACGTCTGCAGACGGTATAATGACCCAAGAACATGTTGAATTTCTGTAAAAAAAAATAATAATAAGAAAAAAGACTTTTGAAGATAGTATTATTTTTTTGGGTAGCAAGACCCATTGTAAATGTTCAAGTTGACGTTTGCAAATTTTTCATCACGATAGTTCTATTAAAGTGATCCGAAACATAAGAGACAAAAATCTTCAACAAAACTGTCGATTTAAAGAGTTCATAAATAGGAGATGATAAAGTTAACACATTTAACCAATCTATGCAGTGTTCCACTCCAGCACCTTTTTGTGTGTAGAAGTCCACATTTCAAACATTTCAGGCAGTATGTAGCTTTCATACAGTAGTCTAACTGATCCTAACTAGTATTTTCGTATAAGAGTCGTATTAACGTTAACCAAGCATTAATTAATTATTACATAATTATTACATTATTACAAAATAAGTTTTGTGCATGACAGTAATCGGGTTCCGATCTAAACAACCTGACATTTTATTTTTATTACATTACAGACTTCAAAATAAAACAGAACGGTAGCTTGTTTTAAAGTTCATTGTAAGAGCGGCAACTATTAGATTGGTGAACTATTTACAAGAAGGTTAAAACTATAGAGAACACATTTTTGATACAATTATCATTGCCGACATGAAAGCTATAGAATAATATAAATGGATAATAGATCTGCTAGTCCAATAAGAATATAGAAATCGACAATGCAAATTAAATTACCCCCCCCCCCCACCCCACCCTTTTATATATCTCGGTCTTTCAAATGTTAACCATCTTTAAGAAATTAAGCCCAATTTTGACAAGAACAACGAAGAACATTATCAATGATTATAAACGTAATCGGATGATTCGTTGTCGATTGTTACTTATCGTATTTGGTACACCGGTGTAGTATAATTATTTTATTAGATTGCGCATTGTTGTTTAAAAAATAAGCCGAAAAACAAAGATAGGGCTAATTGTTCAAGAACAATTAGAAAAGTCTTTCTAAGATTCCTATAAGAAATTAATTTTTCTTCATCTGTTGTTTTGTACTTGACTACATTTGTTGCTGGGCCATTTTTAGGCGGATGAGACTATTTCTATGGTCCTGAGTTAAACAATACATGGTTGTCAAGGACTTTTGTGTCCGTTGCTAGGAACAAAATGCCACTTCCGGTTGTAAAATGACATATTTCAGTTAGATGCATCATCCTGATATAAAAAATATATGGTTGCTAAGGACTTTTTGTAATGGTGTCCTTGTTGCTATGGTATAACCTTGAACTATGACTTTTGAAATTGGGCCTTGACTTGGTGATCGTGTTAAAATCTATATGTTTACTATATTATCTCTAACCGTTTTCAAGTTGTATGCAAAAAACTGATGAACTGAAATGAGTCAAGGGCTCGAACTCGAAAACAGTACATCACACAGTTTCGGACCAAATGTATCAAATGAAGGCCTTGATGAGAGGAGTATTTTTCCCATTTATTGTCTTCTTCTATCTGTTATAAAATGTTTTGAGTTGTAATGATAACAAGATTGGAGGCCTACGGTAGAGGTCACTTCTGAACTTTGACTTTGAGATTTTCTCTACAGGGCGACAAATGGAGAAGACCTTTCGTGATGTCAACATACGGCTTGTGAGTTTTCGTGATAAACGGAGTCCTTGAAATTCAAGGGATACCGCTCGCCTTCGCTAGTCAGAAATTTTAAGCCAAAATATGTCATAAAGTTGTCGCAAACGTTCCTTAACATTTGCCACTTTTCAGTTTTCTTCTATCTGTTATAGTTCCAGAGATTACGCGATAACAAGGTTTTTGGTGTTTGGACAGATAACTTTGTAAAGAAAAATGTTTCGATTTCACAGGGTAAATTCCGAATAGACTTTCAGTGCCCAAAACATGTCGCGATAGATCAAAATGATATGTCGGGTACTTTCTAAACTGTTTGGTGATCAAAGTTAGCGGGGGAAAAATAATAATCAAAGCAAAAACAAAAAGGTTTTCCCACTGGAAGTGGGAAAGACCTTAAAAATGACACAAAAGGACAAATAAGGACAACACTAATTATAAATGGTTTTGCGAGAAAAAAAGATGTATTCAAATATTTACATATAGCACAGTTCTGTCAATTCTGTTCACAGAACACATCACAGATGTTATGTACGACTTATTGAAATATTTATTGGTGTTATAACTTTTAGATTCATTTCTTTACACCTCAGACATTTACAACTTAAAAAATTGTAATAAATGTCCGAACGCTATTTGATACATCTGTCGTTTGTACCATATTTAGAACGCATCAAGGTGTAGTCTAAAATTTATATAAGGAATAACTTACGAAAAATAACACTTGGCTAAAATGAGATGGGGCTTAATATGTCGTTTATGGCTTATCAATCAGAAGTCGTGTCAACAAAAGTCCTAAGTTACATATTCAGATAATGTTAGGACATGTTTATGTCTGACTGAAGGCGTTCAACGAATCAAACTTAGAAAATTCACACCAAGGATTACAGTTGGACCACCCACCCAATGTCAATCTGTATTAAATATGTAATGAAAAGGAAAACATCTGTAAATCAAACGATTTTTCATCAGTTGTAAGAATTTTATCATTCGTTTCCAATGTATAACCTGAACGGCATGTCAACGCCTGAACGGCATGTCAACGCGACGATAGTTTTTTTAACAAACTAATATCATTTCATATCCCTACCGTTAAATAAAAAAATCCTAAGTTATAAATCTTAGTCGAAATGATTAGGGGGTGGACTGAATTAGGTACAACGATGTAAAACTTCCGTGATTTTTAAGCTATGCACTTAAACTTAACAATGACTACATATGGAACAATGCAAACCGCTTTCAGAAGTTGAGGAATAGTATTATAGTTGTTCTTTTGTTTTATTTTTATTTCATTTTATAATTTATTTTTATAATTTTTTTTGGTTGGAAAAGGGGGGGGGGGTCGGCGGTTACTTAAATGATTTTAGTTCAGTATAGTATTACTGTATTAAGAAACATCTTTACTATTTCTGTCTATATTATGAGCTTACATCTGTTTAGAAGTTGGGCATTAGTATATTAACTAAGGGCTCATAAGATCCTGTAGAGCGTGTATCGCTCACCTGACGTCTTCAGAGACATGACTTTTCTTCTAAAGAGTTTATGTAAACATGCTGTTTCTATGAATGTTGCCACGTTGAATTTCCAATCAGCAGCAATTTGTAGGACAATTTCTGAGAAAAAGCCGTTTTATGTTTTTTTTTCATAGGTTACTATGTTAAGTGAGGTTCCATGGTGGCAGCATTCTTGTATTTTGGATCGAAACAAACAACTCAAAACTAGTTTAGGACCATCTGATTTACATTTTACAATATCACAATTCCTTCTGTCAAGCAATTTAGGAGGAAACAAATTTTGAATTTCAGCTAATCAAAACGCATTTGCAGCTTTGGCAGCCAGGTTGAATTTCCTATCGGCACGAAAAATTTCAAAATAATGAGTTTGTGCATACAAAGCCATGTCTCCACCCGTTCCCCGTGTGGATTTTCAGCAAATATATATGTTAAAAGTTCAATAGCTCCCACAAAATTTTCAGGATAAAATTTTCTTGTTAATATTCACAACTAAATATGGTATACTTGCTATATGCCGTGTTTCGTTAAATTTGGTGCAGTAGTTTCAGATGAGTTGAGCGAAAACCATTTTTTGTAAGGAATTTCTGGAAAAAATCAAGTCGTCATAACTCCCACAACATTTTGAGGATAAAAATTTCCTGGTAATATGCACAACTACATATGGTGTACTTGTTATTACCAAGTTTCGTGAAATGGTTGAGTATTCTCAGAGGAGTTGAGCGGAATAACTTTGTGACGGACATACGGACGGGACAAAAACAATATGTCTCCACATAAAGTGGGGGGGGGGGGAGACATACAAATTACTTATCCAATATTTACTTCTGCAGTATTTGGTTTAATTGTGTGGAACTAATTCAGAGAAGAAGCTGTTTGTATGGTTTTCCCATAGGGTACTATGTTAAGCTGTGTTCTACAGTGGCGGTCATATTCGATTTTTGATCGCACAAAAAAAACTTTGTAAAGGGCTGTCTAAGGTAAATAGATTTTGGTGTTTTTCCCATTGGGTCCTATGTTAAGTTTTGTTCCCTGGTGGCTGCCATCTTGGATTTTGAATCGTCACAAAAAAATCAAACTTTGCAGAGGACCATCTAAGATACATTTATGCAATATTTCAAAACAATCTGTCAAGCGGTTTGTAAGAAGAAGATTCTTGAAGTTTCAGCCAATCAGAACATGTTAGTGGCACTGGAAGTCATGTTGAGTTTGCTATTTGCTCGAGAAACTAAAAAAAAAAATAAGATAACTACCCAACTATCATTTCTTCATAATTTGGCTTTATTGTGTGGAACAGTTTCCGAGAAGAAGTTGTTTCTATGTTTTGCTCATATTTTCCTATGTTAAACTATGTCTAGCGATGCCGACCATCTTGGATTTCGGATCGGCACTAAACCCCCCACTTTGTAGAGGGCCATTAAAGGTACATTTCAGCAATAATTCAAACCAATCTGCTAAGCGGTTTATGAGAAGAAGATTTTTAAAATTCAGCCAATCAGAACGCATTAATGGCCCTGGCAGCCATGTTTTATCTTTGAACAGCAACAAAACTCAAACTTTGTTAAGAACCACTCCATAAACATTCATGTCAATTACGACGACGGACGCTAAGTGGTGAGATAAGCTCACAATGCCCTTTTGGGTCACGTGAGCTAAAAACTTAAAGATATGTTTATGACGGGGAAGCAGAAGAGGGCTTATAAGCAGGTTAAGAATTTGATTCTTTTTTACTTAAACAATTAACAGTAAAATAAATTTTAAAATGACTATGACGATAACAGCAATTGACATGTGCATAAGGGTAATAAAGGACTGTACATGAATAAGTGTTTTCCATTTAAACTAGTATGTGGTCTTTCGTAAAATATTTAGGAATGAGTGTGAATAAAATGAATTAACAGATAAAAGAGAAAAAAATCTGTCAAACAGTTAACAGTGTTTAGAATGAATACTAAAAGCAAATAGAAAACAGATAATAGCTAATGATTGAAAAACAGATTTACCGTTTATTTATTTAAAGAAAGTAAACAGAAGTCTAATTATGCACAAAACACATTAGCAGAAGAGATCCTACCCCTCGTTTATCTTTTTATGCCTGATTTTTTGTTGAAATTTTCGTCATGACCCTTTTTTGCATGAATTTATTGTAAATGTTTTAAAGCGTTTTTGGATGGTTTTGGACAATTTCAGTTTTAGGATTATCTTAAGACCATCTCTGGATACCTAGCTAGTCATCCTAAATTTAAGGTAACAATTAGATGTCCTACCCTAGGAGGCTTTCGTCGAAACGACTTAGGACTATGATGTGTTCAAAGACAATCGTAATCGACAAGTCATCTAGTCTAAATGGCAACTGGTTATTGGGTTTGGTCAAGACGAATTCAACAACTATTCCACTGTTAATTGGGTTTTGAAATTTGTCGGTTTCTTTTTCGTTTCGATAGGTCGATTTTACATAGTGAATATTGCCCTCAATTAGAGGGGAAGCTAGGTGCAGACGTTTGTTGTTAGGGCAAAAATCCTAGCTTTAGAAACCGAATAAATCTAAGAGCGAACTGTTCGTACCATATTCTACATTATACACGGGAGCTACATTATTGAGCTAGAAAAAACCCATACCTTTAATGTCGTGTTATCTGCACAGGAGCAATAACACACATATTTAATTTCTAAATTACATTCTTGGTGATAACAAGTCTAGAATGTTTGCTTATTGTGTCATGTGACCATTTTTAATGGTAAAACATTCATAAAGCTCACAATTCATGGATATTATTTTAATTGGATGGCTATTTGGACTATTAATATCTACGTTCTCCATCCATTCTTTTCTCTTGCTATTAACATGTACATGACGAGGTCAAATATTTGCTTCTAAAGATAGTGAAACACTTTTTAAGAAATTCCAATCCACACATGAACAGGTTGATTTATTCATTTCTTATCATAAGGTTATATTATTTATTGTTATTTATACAACCTAAGTTCACGCTTCAGCTAACCGTCATTTGTGTCGAATTTTTTTCTTAATAAATGACAGAAATTCTAAAGTACGACGTCTAATATAATAAGCTTAAATTTGTAACAAAGGCTTTAAAAATGTTTGGGTACAATTTATTAGGAGATGGCCAATAATGATTAAAATCTAACCCAAAACTATTTAAAATGATTCTCTTTTACAACTTTTGAAACGGGCAAGGAGAACATTTTCTTCCGCGAATCTCTCTAAATAAATTTAAATGTAAAAATAACCTGTTCAAGTCTCTCCGTCCTGTTTTTTTTGTTATCTAGAAAATCTGACTTTATATTTAGTTATTAGTTTTTTCCATAAGACGTAAACTAGTGACAGGAATGATTATACATGTGACCAATTCCACCTAAACCGGCCTTGTCAATTCTGAACGAAAAGAGACAGTAAACCTCTCACCCTGGACATGTTAACTATCTAATTATTAATTTAATATTCGTAAGCTTTAATATAAACTGTTGACCTAAAAATACAACGTTCGGACTAATTAGCATAAAACATGGTCTCATTTTTTTACCATTGACAAGCAAAACGAAAACCGGGAACTCGGTCATTTGATTCACCGTCATGAAAACACCTCTTTTAATGTTTTACAAGATGTATAACTACACATTATCAACAACCTTTTACTCGGATGATCAACTGCAACTCTAACTCGAAGTTCAAGTCAATCTCTAGCTCATACTCGATGATCCACCACAACCAAATTTTGCCAAATTTGTTTTCAAGTTTTTTATTTGATTCAAAATACGAAACAAAAAAAACTGAAATACAACTCTCAGTTTAACTCTAACTTAAATTTTAATCGATGATAAGACACTATTTCTACGGTGGTAGATACAACTTTCTCGTCTTCTGCCTTCTATTCTCGCGGATTTAGAACGAAAAATCATTCTTTTGTTATCTTTCAACGTGTAAAATCTAAATATATCCTATTGTTATCTCTCATGAAATTTTGATTTTGAAACTTGGGGTTCAGGCTAAGGAAGTTCAATTGTACACCGTACGATTTAAAAGCATGCGCACAGATTGTCCATTATACTTACGGTGGATACGTGCCGCTAGAGGTCTCTGGTGACTTTATGACAGTTTTTGTAAATGGTTTCAGTAACAATACTGTTCTTGTCCCACAGTCACTGTGCACTTAAAAAATAAACACTTTACATGTTAGTGTATAACATATTAATTGATTGGGTGCTTCACCAACTAATATTATTACCAAAAAAAAAAACAGTAACAGATGTGTGCAGTTTGAAGAAAATCTGTAAAGGCATTCTCAATATACTGCAGGACACGTGGACAATGGACGGACGGACATTTGTATACCATAATGCAACCGTCATAGACGGGCGTATAAAAATAAGACCAAATGTTTTATGCTGATTTGTATTTACAGGTCAACCGTATATATTAAAGCATACGAATATTAAATTAATATTTAGATACTTACATGTAACATATCCGGTATGTGAGGTTCGGATGACATTTACTACTTCTTTTCGTTCAGAAATTGACAAGGCCCGGTTAAGGGGGATTGACAGCACTATTTATAATTTATAATTATTCAATTCTATCATATTTAATTAAAATTAGTTTCATGAATTGTAAACTTTATGAATGTTTATTAAAAAGTGGTCACATAACATAATAAGAAAAACATTTTAGACGTGATAACAACAAGATAAATATAAATATTTCCTCCCTGTGGAGTGTACGCGACATTTCAGAGTTTTGTCTCAGGTCTGTATAATTCTTTCTCAATATTAAAACTTCTGTGACAATTTAATTAATGTAGGCGATGCACAAAATGGTCGCACTCAGATTTCTTTGGTTTCTAAAGCTTTTACCTATATGTTTGGTATTCTCCCAAATGTTTATTATATATGCAAGATTCGTATATTGTCAGGAAATGTAAAATTTACTGTGCAAACCTTGGTAAAGGCTCCCCTGATCATTTCTTGCCCATTTTGAGGCGAGTAAAACTATTTTATATTCTATCAATGTATGAATATTTTTTTTGTGTGATAACAAAACTCATTTTATTCTGAAACTAGCATAAAAAAGAGCCGATTTCTGATAGGTATCGTATTTAGTGATAAAATATTTGATCAACATGTTATATTGCTTGTATAGAACAACTTTAAATATACCAGTTTGTCTTTTATTATTGTCAATATTTCTATTTATGTATTTTAGAGCAAGCTATATAAAATGTATCCATAGTATATTTTTTTTTAACTCCATTGTGAATTTAATGCTCATGCTACATATGTTACATGTATGAATGTCTGTGTGATAAATAAAGCTTGAATCTTGTCAACATTTCTTGAACCATAACAGCCGTAAAGTAAATATCAGTAAGATGGTACCCATCTCTGTGGGCCCCGCCTATCTCTTGAGGTTAAGGTCAAAGGTCAGCAGCAATTGTATGCGACACATTGCATTGATATTTTGTACCCACACACCAAATATCAAAAGCCTACCGCAAAAGATACAAAAGATATAGCTCGGACATGATTAGCTTTGGACGGACGACGGACGAACGGCGCGAGGGACGGCGCGACAGACTGATCACTATACGGTGTCCACCACAAAATGGCGGGGTCCTAATAAGATTGATTTAATCCGCCCTTTATATGTAATATATTTTTAATTGTTCTATAATGTGTTTTGTTGGCAAATCTCGATGTTATGCCCGCCATAACTATATATCTATAGCAGTAGGGACAAGGAGAATAAGGTTAATAGGTTTGTTATCGATCCTTGAAGACTATTGTAGCCTGTTTCAAAGTTGGGATATTCTACATTGCTTGTGTTTAATCCAAAATATTTTTAAGCCAGACTTCTATCTGGGCAAGTACATTGGTTGAATAAATGTTTTTGCTGGCATAGCAAAATTGGCATTAAGGTGAATAAAGTATTAATTCTAATTTCACTTCAAAAGCAGATGGTTTAAAAATCTTTAAAAAATAAAATCAATGCAGAATACATTTGTTACTCACCACTAGCAACCAATGTTCCTAAAAATACAGTCCAAACAATTCCATACATGTTTTACTATACAAAGTTTCCTTATATTGACATGGTGTTACTGATAGCCTCCTAACAAACTGTCACAGGTGCTCGGTCGCGTTACTAAATAAACAAAGAATATGTTTGGCATGACAGGATATATATCACTTTTACAATTTTTTGTCGTTTCAACATCATATTTGTTACAGTGAAAATGAACCGAGGTTTTGCAATTTTAAAATACTATCAGAATGAAAGGACTGTAGAATATCGATGTATATGACATTATGTAGTTTATAAATTTTTATAGAATTGGGTATTTTCTTTTATTGTGTTTCCTCTGATTTATTCTTTCGTATCAAGTTTACATACAACTATTTCAGTAATCGTCCCAGACGCGTAACATATGAACTTTAGCAATTTTACCCGCGCTTTAGCACTCTTCGTTTTGTTTTGTTACTTGCCAGGTGTCACACACTGATATTTAACGTGATACTTACCGATGGTGGGTAGTTATCTCCGAATATACTTCTTGCGAAAATGACCGAGTTCAGGTTGGGATGAGTACGTGTACGCGCATTCATCTATTTTTTTTTGTTAATCAGAACGCTTGAAACAAGAACGTTTAAATGATAAACAAAACTTTCTTGTTTAACGTTCTTGCTCGGGCGTTGTAATTATTGTCGAGATATTAAAAACATATCGACGTATAATTGTTTAGTTTCCTGTAGAAATAGGTACTTTCTTGCGTTTTGCGGAAAGTTCGTATGATCTTCCACTCGTAATATATTTTTTTTACGTTTTTTTTGCGCTCTAAGCAAATGCCTCATTAAATGAGACGTCATAAACAAATGGGGATGGCTTAAAATGTAGTAAGTAGAAAGTGTCCAAAACTGCACGTAGAGATAATTACTCAGAATGGGCTGTATTTTGTAATATTTGCTAAAATTGGAAAATGTAAAAAAAAATCTTACAATAATTCCATAATAGCACGTGCACAACTTGAATATGTCTTCAATTTTTCTGTCAAGTTTCAGTCATCTGAGTTAATAACTGCAGGAAGAGTAAATTACACAAAAAAGGAGCCCTATTTTCCTTGCCCCCCCCCCCCCTTACTATCACCTTCCTATAAACCCATTAGCGTATGTTATGTACTTTTGACAGAACGACGTACTAAAGGACCGACCATTTAACTTGCAAGTGGGGGCCTTGAGATTTTTCCTAAAAAATATTTTAAAATAATTTTTGATGAAAAAAATATTTTGGAAGCAGAGGGTGAGAAAAAAATATTCTGAAGGATTTCTGCTATATAAAACAATGCTAAAAATGAAAAAAATATATTCTGTTGCGACGCCTTTAAAAAATAAATATTTTTTCTGACCAAAACAAAAAACCAAGCCCCCCCTTCAAGTTAAATGATCTGTCCCTCCCCCCTTCAAGTTAAATGATCTGTCCCTTAGTAGCTTTATTTCCAAAAACTAAAAACATATTTTATAGGACATGTCACCTTTAGAAACTGTTATTGCTAAAATCTTACTAATTGCATGTAGTGGTTATATTTTCATGCATTATTATAATCATATGTCTTTAAGAAAATTTCGGATTTTACCGGATGAATCTGCCTCCCGCTACCAATGAAATAAACAAATATACAAGAAAGTTAACCCGGGAAATGTAAATTTTCACCGTATAATTTGTTATTAGTTTTAAATGTTGTTTATGAAAAATTACTATTACCTTAACTATCTTATTCAGTTCAAAGGTCAAATTTTCTTCTCCGCAGTAAATTAAAAATTATATTATTAATAGACAAACATGATCGCACAAATGATTGTAACCTTAAATGTCAACAATGACGTCACATTATTTTTTTTGTACCACTCTGTGACGTCCGTGAAGGATATCATTGACACCCAATCACAAAAAGTCGTTCAACGTTCGATAGGTCGTAGTATGGTTGGTACTAACGGTCTAAATCGTACGACGTATTGCGAAACGGGGACAAGCTACAATCTTGTCACGTCATCTAAAGAGATTGATGACGAAAATTGCTAGTATAAAAATGATAATACGCACTATAGCAAACCTATGACTAAGGAAATAATTTATATTACTGTAGCTCTCAAGTAGTTTTCCAGGCAATGATAGGAGCTCATCATTTTAGCATATCAGAAACGTTGACGAGACAATACTCGGAGGATTACTAGTACTAGACCAACAGAGCTGCCCAGCGCGAGTACTAGACCAACAGAGCTGCCCAGCGCGAGTACTAGACCAACAGAGCTGCCGAGCGCGAGTACTAGACCAACAGAGCTGCCCAGCGCGTCCCCATGTGGCGAATAGTGGAGGACCTCGAGTTTGGGGATTGCTATGTTATGACAGGAAAAATCCTGACAGCGGACCGTAGTGGGTAAAGTGTTTGTGGAATGCTTGCATGATAAATCCCTTTTGTAGATAATTGTAGTTGCTACAAAATGTTAAATTCTCTGCCTCTATCCCACTTTTACAGTTGCAGTCATCACCGCCTTTTTCCCTTATCTATTAATCAATCAATCAATCAATCAATCAATCAATCAATCAATCAATCAATCAATCAATCATTTGTTAGAAACGTACATCAGACTTACGTAATCGCACATGTGTTTTTTGAAATTCTGTAATGATGCCTTCTTAGGCATCGATTTAATACGGGTCTTGAGTGATGGAGTCATGTCATATTTAGGAAAGCCTGGCTTCAACTATAGTGGGCAAAATTTTCGAAAAGTGCCATGTTCCTCGCACGCTAAATATCCCTGCAAATATTTTCATTGTAGCTACAAAAAAACCCTTCGTGCTTTTTCACTGGCAGTCAAAGTATTTTGCCTATCATTGCATTCTAATTGTTGAATTATTTTGTCGTTTGTTAAATTGTTCTTGTTTCAAATATAAAACCAATAAATATTTCGCTAGACGTCAATCAATCAATCAATCAATCAATCAATCAATCAATCAATCAATCAATCAATCAATCAATCAATCAATCAATCAATCAATCAATCGATCGATTAATCAATCAATCAATCAAATTAGTTTATATAATGTAAAAAGACAAACAAAAACATATTTTCTTCGCTTAGCTCTTGTGTCAATTGCATACCTATGTCATATTTACATACATTTGAACAGATTTAGTGTTTACATGCATATGTTGATTTTGGATGATTGTTTGTTTGTTTGAATATTGTTTAAGTATTTATTTCAGCAATTTTTCAGTTATTTCATGGCGTCCAGTTTTTATTGGGGGAGGTACCCGTAGAAAGATTTGTGATTAATACTCTCTCAAGTAACATTTAAAAGTTGCGTTTTGATTTTAAGTTTAGAATAATAGGAGGTTCAAAAGAAAAAAAAAACTGTTTTATTAAATTATTTAATATAGATGAATGGAAAGCATAATGCATTTGAGTCTAAAGTTTACACATTCCTTAAACGCTTTAGTTAAAACATGTAGAAAAATGTGTTATTACTATAAGTCCTTAAATGCAGTTAAAATGTCCACGGTAATCATATTTCACGACTCCTCTGCTTCATATGATACATAATCAAATATACTGATTTGTACAACATTATCTACTTAAAAATGTGGATGACCATACTTCATGTTTTCACCTCGTATGAATCGATCATGTTTACATTTTATATATAAGAGGTCTTCGTTATTTCGCAAACATCATTTTTCACTCATGAAACCGTTTGAAAAATATGTTTTGTTTATTTATTTTATGGTCACTAACACACATAGTCTAGTAAGTTATTAATTACGTCATGCTACGATGCATATGGAACCTTGAACAGGAATGCCGAGAATTGCAAAACATGGACGACAAGACAGAGAAAATAATATGAATTCCTGTTTTGTTTTATTAAGCCCTTAGGGAAATTAATAGTGTGTAGTTTTTTTTCATAAAAATATAATATATTATTATTTCTTAGCTTATGGATTTGATCTACAGAACTCATAATTTGTATCCTAAAAATGTGTCGCTACGGTTTTATACAGAAAAAAGTGTCGCTACTGTTTTATACAGAAAAATGTGTCGCTACTGTTTTATACAGAAAAATGTGTTGCTAATTGTTTTAAGTTTTGTTAATCAGTTGATGGAATTGATACTTTTTAGCTTTGCGCATGACGTCTAAATGTCAAAACTTAAAAACTCAAGCAGTCATGTAACACACAATATATTTTCTTCGGAATCTTGCTATCATTGCTCGCTCTTCATTTAAATATGCACCCCCTATATTAAAGTAAACAAATTTCTTTGAATACCAGTTTTAATAGTTTTATTTTTTGGGCCTAACAAAGCAAACTGGAATTGTAGTCCAGCCGTTTTCAGTAAAAATTGTTCACATTAGGTTAAAAGCACCAAATTTTGCACAAAGTTAGCTTTTTATGTACCTTTTGAAATGTGATAGAGACCCATTAGATATCTTTCCAATATGACCACTTTTTTCAAGATGGCCGCCAAAAATCTGGAAAATGCTGCTATGGGAAAAGATCAGCTTTGGTTCCATGTCGAGGTTTCCCACCCTGTGACAATGATGGTGGACATGACTGATTCTCATGGCGGAAAGACTCATCAATATCCCCATTGATCCCTTCACTTGTTGAATGGGGTTGGATGAAAGGACCTGGGAATGCATGGGAACCCTATAGGTCAGATCTGCCTCAAGCATCAGTTTTCTGTATGGAATTCCTGAAATGTGGATGTGTCAAAAGCTGCAGAGGAAGATGCAAGTGTGTGAAAGCACAACTAGCATGTACGGCTCTTTGCAAATGATGGGGGTGATTGTGACCGTGTGTGATTAGACCGTGAACATAAATTTAGTCATTTCAGTACTGCACTAGCAATTAATGGTTACAAGGATAAGACCTATTTTGGGATAAAGTTAATATAAAACTCTTCATATTGAGTTATTAAAACACTGTACTTATGGTTGACATTCAAATACATTTTTAGTATTTGCGTTAAAAATATGGAACAAATATGATTACAGCCGGTTTAATAATTTAGTAGGCAATTTCTGTAACAAATAGTTCATTTGGTTATTAAATATTTGTCTGATGTGCTTATGTTTGCTTTTATTGTTTAGAAGATCCTTGAAAATCTAGGTTTAGACTCCAAAATTGTAACTATACGATGAAAATCCTTCAAATACCAGCATTTCCAGATTTTAGCGGCCATCTTGAAAAAAATGTAACAAAAAGGCCATTTGCTCCTTAAATATTTGTCTGATGTGCTTACATTTGCTTTTTTTAGAACATCCTTGAAAATATAGGTTTAGACCCCAAAATTGTGACTATACGATGAAAATCCTTCAAATAACAGCATTTTCCATATTGTTGGCGGCTATCTTAAAAAAATTATGTAACAAAAAGGCCATTTGCTCCTTAAAAATTAGTTTGATGTGCTTACATTATTTTTTATGTTTAGAACATCCTTGAAAATATAAGTTTAGACCCCAAAATTGTGACTATACAATGGAAATCCTTCAAATAGCAGCATTTTTTTAGATTTTTGGCGGCCATCTTGAAAAAATTATGTAACAAAAAGGCCATTTGCACCTTAAATATTTCTTTGATGTGCTTACATTATTTTTTATGTTTAGAACATCCTTGAAAATATAGGTTTAGACCCCAAAATTGTGACTATACAATGAAAATCCTTCAAATAGCAGCATTTGTCAGATTTTTGGCAGTCATCTTGTAAAAAGTGGCCATATTGAAAAGATATCAAATGGGTCTCTATCACATTTCAAAAGGTACACCAAAAGCTAACTTTATGCAAAATTTGGTGCTTTTAACCGAATGTGAACAATTCCTCCATATTTTTACCGAAAACGGCTGGACTATTGTGTTTATTGAGTACTGTACAAACAATCCACGAGAAAATTAACCGAATATAAATTAATTCACACTTATTAATTAGAAGGTCCGATCACTATTCCAAGTTTAAATAAATTTCAATCTAAATAAATTATATCTTCACTTGGCTCCCCCTTATTGCTATTGTCTTTGTTGATCGCAATGTCCATGTTTTGACGAGATGCCATATTGATCGATAAACCGAGATTAAAATAACAGGTTCCGTTTGATTGGTTACTTTTTGGGCGATATTTTTGGTATTCATTACAAAAATGAGAGAACGAAAACATCGACTTTGATATGGAGACCCAATGAAGCCCAAATTTTTGTTTAATGTTTTTAAATCTTGTATTCTTAAATAGGATTTCCTTGTGAGCTATTAATACCAATTTTTCTTTTTAATAAACAATTACTGTAGTGCTGCTTGCACAAACAACATAACTACATATGTAATTTGTCATGAATGCTAGATAGAGTTTTATGTCAATCAGGATCTCCTTTTAGTTCCCACGCAATCGACAGATTCTAATTAAAATCAAAGACCTTACATCACTGATGCATTCAGGCAAAGCTGCCCTCTTTGTTCTCTTGTTTTGCAATTTTTTGGCACATTCCACTATCTAGTACGTCCATCAATTTGGGAAGTTATAGTTCTAATTAAAGAAAATCAGTTCACGATTTCACCATCATGTATTTTAAATCCGCGGTTATAACGTGAACTGATGCATTTATATAAATGGGAAAATGTGAAAAGAGTAATTACGGGTTTAGCTTTGACAGAACGACCTGTACTTAAAAACAATGGGTGCAATGACTATTGTATAGGTATATGTAATAGTCAGAGCCGATTTGCTTTGAAATATGGTAAAATATAGTAGAAGTTTGGATTTGACAGACGTATGATGTTTGATATTTTCAAGACTGATGACATTTAATCCATTGTTAACGAATAGTAAGGAAAAGAAAGAACGAATCATTTCTACATCATTACCATGCATACAATTTATTTCAGTTTATACTAGTGTTTATGATGTCTGTTTAAATTAATCGTGGATTGTTAGACGGGTTTTGTGGTACTTTTGATTTTTATCTAGGCTTTAGATGTTACAAGTCCAGATTTTGTGTATTCTGTGTTGTAGATTTCCCGTAAAATTCCAAAAATTTATGAAAAGGATCAACGGCGTCTCTATGGTATAACCTACGTTTGCAGTACTAGAAGAAATAACTGTCGTAGTCGTAAAGTGGTGTGACGTGATCTTTGAGTGCTCTTCAAGTTGATTCTATAGTATTAGTATGTGTTCCAGAGTCAAGATCGGCAAAATTAATAAATTGGTTTTCCTTTAATTGTGTAAATCACTACTTATCTAGATATATAGTTCTATGCTTTCCGTAAGTCACTTATTCTTGTTCCTTTTTTACTTGTTGTATTATTAGAGAAACCAAAGTGTCTAAGCCTTTCTATCCTCAACACAAGAATTTTTTTAAAGGCCTGTTCAATGCCCCACACCACGCCCGAAAACACTATCTTTCCTTTATGGTATTTTCTCTTGCCAAATTCGCTCTCTCGTCTATCTCAACAGTTTTTCCAAGTCCACCAATAACACCGTCACTTAACTTTTCCTTATGTGTTACACACGCTTCACTAGCGTAGTTGTACCAATCAATAATGGTCCGTTGACAAATTTCCAATTTGTGCAGGAAAAATTCCAATCTAATTAAAATTATATCTACACTTGGCTCCCCCCTTTTTGCTATTGTCACGGCGACAATAGCAAAAAGGGGGAGCCAAGTGAAGATATAATTTTAATTAGATTGGAAAAATTCCTAGTTGTGCTTGTATAACCCAAATTATGTGGTTAAGTTGTGGTTTTCAAACCATGAACCTCGTTTCAATTAAACCTTTTTGTTGTACATCGTGTTTGAGCACATCCAAATGTTGCCTTTTATACTGTAAGAACAGTCTTCTCAGTCAAAAATGTTCATCTTTACATACACACGTTTTTAAAATGTAACAATAATCATAATCCATGAGCCAATCATAAAAACTTTCAATGGAGTCATATATTTCCATAGATCTTTCAACTTCAAATGTATAGCATATAGCTGATTTCAGTGTGATTATTTTGACATACAACCAATATTTAAAGAACCGGAAATTACGTTTTGAGAATACATTTTCTCAAATACATTTAATCAATTTTGGTAAATACTTGTGTTTCAGGGCTGGTGATGAAGTTCGTTGTTGTCGTTTTATTGTTACGCAGGAAAAACAAGATTAACAAGGGCAGGACATATCTAACGAATGTGTGATGTGGGGGGTGTATGGATTTGAAAACTAAAGCAAAAGGCATGTTTTTGTTGAAAAATCTAGATATCAGTGAGAAGTACCCATCCTAGGCCCAGTTGTAAATAGGGTTTGATTGCAAAAATTGAAGAACATATTACTTGTAACATGTTCAAATGTTTTGTGCCTACTAAGTTTAAGCCCGGACATGAAAATATCTGTTAAAAAATCAATCGTCCGACTTTAAGGTCATAGTTTAAGGTCAAATGTCAACCACCTTAGTACGCGACACTTGAAATGATCTACCCAAATTCAATTTAAAAAGCCTACATGAAAAGTCAATCCGTTAAATCCCGAACACGAATTTGTCATTTAAAAAGCAATGATGTGACCTTGAGGTCCAATTGAAGGTCATATGTCACACAATGTCATGTTTAAAAATGATCTACGCACATGCCAAATATCACAAGCCTATCTCAAAGACAAAAACGTTATAGTCCGGACACCCAAGTTTTCATTCAAAATGTAACAATATGACCTTGAGGTCAAGGTCACCAACAATGGTACGCGGCATGTCGCTTTGTAATGAACTACCCTAATGAACAACAGAAAAAGCTATAGCTCAGACACAAATGTGTTATTTGAAACAATTATGTGACCCTGATTTAAAAGTTTAAGGTAAAATGTGACCGACCCATGTACGCGACACGTTGGCTTGAAATGATCTACATACATGCGAAATATAAAAATCATATCTCAAAAGATAATAAAGTTATAGCCCGTACAGTATTTGATACGGAAGGACAGATTTATCACTATAGGCGTCCACCACTATTATTGGCGGGCCCTGAAAATAATGATTTACATTCACAATACCATAGTATTGCCTTTATAAACCCTCGACTAATCAAATGTGTATCTCAGATTATACTCTCACCACTCTGACTATTTATTTATTTATTTATTTCAAGAATACTACTTAAGATACTAAATAATTGATTGATTAATTGATTGATAAGATGTTTGCTTTACGTCCTGGGAGCAGTAATTCAGCTATATTCAGAAGGAGTACAAGTCAAAAACAAGAAGTAAACTAAGGAATATGAACCAAAAGGGAAAACATTTTAATGTCACTGAAAAAGTATGAGGTATGGGTATAGGCAGAAAATTTACCTTTAGTAGTGGCTAAAAGCGATCTTTATTGTGCAAGGAGCGTGGCATTATCCAAGCACGTCACCCACTATGGTCGAAATTAGGCATTCCCTATCCCCAACAGCGGACGCGCTGGGCAGCTCTGTGTGTCTAGCACTGTGAACCCTCACAGAATGGTCCCAGCTATATAAAATGTATACTGAATAGAACACAATATATATAGTTGATATAGTCCTTAAAATGTCTTTATTGGAAAGAGATTGTTTTGTCCAAAAGTAAAAAATATAACTAACAAATTATATAAACATAAAGATATTTTCTGTCGTAACAAGATTTACAAAGCATTGCGTTAAGTGGTACACCTAAATGTCAAAATAGACGTAATTTTTTTATTTTCCTTTTAATGACGTGATTGATTGGGATGTATATCATCTAACAAACAAGATATATGATACAGT
This sequence comes from Limnoperna fortunei, assembly GCA_944474755.1. Classification (NCBI taxonomy): domain Eukaryota; kingdom Metazoa; phylum Mollusca; class Bivalvia; order Mytilida; family Modiolidae; genus Limnoperna; species Limnoperna fortunei. The sequence continues at coordinate 15,659,338 of OX104114.1, read as the reverse complement.
GTCGTTGTTGTTAGTGGTAAAGAATTCGATGTTGCTGTTGTTAGGGTTGTACAATGATTTATATTTACTTGAAATTGAAACCAAGGATATTATCTAAAATGTTGTTTTGAAGATACTGCATTAAGTGCTCGAAGAAATATCATTATAAATTACTTCAGTGTAATTTGAAACCAATAGGTAAGTATATAATATACATCAAGTAAATTGTTCAAACTTTGATTACTTTTTTAAACTGAATATTATATGTATATTTTATATTGAAATGCAATCCTTGATGCAAATAAGTAATATATATGAAATAGTAAAGGAGTTTTGTTTGACAAACGTTTTAGTTTTAAGATTTATATACAGACCAGAATATCTAATTATTAGTATAAAATTAAGTATAGCATTTAAAGATAAGAAAAAATAATTATTGTAATATCATGCAAACTGCTGAGTTACTCTTAAGATAAACCTATACCTAGTCTAAAGTAATTTTATGGTCAACATTATCTATGTTACCCAGTTAATCATTACCAACCTTTAACTTCAATAGATTTGTATGTCTCTGTTATACTAAACTGATATATCTACACGAATACAAAACAGGCGTTGTTATTGATAAAGTAAACGATTACGTAGAACAATGTTTATCTTCTAATTTTGTTTATTATTTTTGATGATGGTAAGATGAGTGTTTTTTTTTAATTTTGTCAGTACATTATTTTTTCTGTCCTTCGGATACAGAAAAACCGGTTTAAACCAGCTACATATTGGGCCGAGAAACATGGCCAGTTTGGACAATATGCCGGTTTATTCGGATATTGAAATTCATCGGAAGTGAATATGAAAAAAGGGGTGTATGAAAGACGACCGACATCTGTGATGCACACTCGTTTAATATGTACGGAATACATGAAAGAAATGCAATAAAATGTATTAGGTTTAATTAAAGTTATAATACACACTGATGTTTTATTTCTATATACCAGAGTAATAATTTCGCATAAGTTTAGCAAAAAATCCATGTCATGGGTCCTTGTTTTTTCTAAATTTTTCTTCGCACGGTAGTGGCCTTTGTCAGTAATGTCATAGGCAAAAGACCCTCTAGGTAATGATCATCTTTACCATTTGCAAAGTTTATCATGTGTGTTATGTGTCGTAGCATATCCTCGTGTGAAAGTTCAGATCCTGTGTTGACTATTTCAATCTCTACTTCGTCATCACTTTTAGTCTCACAGACGCGTTTTGGTGTGCTCTCCATTTTTTTACTTTTGCAATTATTGGTTTTCAAAACGATTCATCGTTATTTTATGTCCTTTTAATTAACAACCCTCAATTTGCTGAGTGGCTTCCGTAATATATTTTTCAGAACTAGAAATTAAAGAAGCCACAGAAACAGCTTTATCTACATCATTTGTTGACTTTCACATCGAATATCACACTAACTGTCATCTTAGCACAAGAATTTACGACACACGAGACGATTTTATTTTCAAAATTATAGAGTTTCCACACGTATGCAGCATTATTTCAGCTTCTCATGCATACGGTATCTATATTTCTCAATTGATTAGGTATGCGAGAGCTTGCAGCAGTATAATCATTTTTGCAAACGTCACTTATTTCTTTGGGATAAACTTATAAATCAATGTTACAAGAAAAAACGACTCGTCCGAGCTTTAATAATTTATCTAGTTTGAAAATATGGTTGCTGAACAGTGAACGTGCTACGATGATACATCTATTAGTGACTATTGGCATATGATAACTATTTTAATCAACTGCCAACTCACATTTTACAGTAATGGAAGCGGAAAGTTTGGCATGACATAAAACCTAGTTTAACCCGCCATGTCGATTAAAATGCCTGTACCATGTCAGGACCATTGCTGTTGTTGCTTTGTGTTGGTTGTTGGTTCTGGAGTTTTTCGAACTTTGATTTCTTTATTGTCTTTTTTGACATTTTCTTCAGTGTTCGGTATTATGTTATTACCTTCATCATTGGTTGAAATCAAATAATTATCAAGCGATATATAATTCACAGGATGCATATCATACAACAAAAGTGTAATGTGCGTGGCTATTTGTGTAAGATCGTTGAATTTTCACATGTCATACGCAGATATTCTCCTTGCAAGTGACGTCACAATGTATTATGTCGTCAAGGAATGACGTCACAGTGTATTTTTCATTTCTCTTGTTTTTATCACATCGTTGCTAAGGAAAATCATAAGAGAATTATACAATAGTTGCCTATATAGAGGACATTGTCATGATATCTTGACTGCACAAGGGAGAGTGGTATTGCCTGAAACATTGATAATGCCCGAGCTAAAGGCAATACCACTTTCCCGAGTGCTGTCAATTATCATGACAATGCCAGCTATATAAGCAACTATTGTATTTATTTCATTGAAGAATTAAGATACTAGTCATTATGAGAATAGTCATAACTCATTAAGAAATCGGATAAATGTAATTATTTTAAAGCGTGATTTCTGTGTTGTAGAAAAAAGGTCCGACAGAAATGATTTATTATTATTTTTTTCTATGTATATACATACTATGATATTAGGCGATTATAAAGAAATGAAAAGTAAAAAAAGTTTATAAATAATTAATACAGACGCGCTTATACAAATTTGTGGTTTCTTGTTTTCAGTCAAATAAGTGTGCTTGCTACTGACACGATTCTCAGGTATCGAGAAACAAATGTTGGCATGGATGTGCCCAAGTGGCGGGAAGTCAGGGAGCAAGGTGGATGTAAGCCCTAGCCCTGCACCATAGTGGACGAGATTATGGAAAGTGTAGCTACAATAATGTAGCTCCCTTTTATTGACGGAGCTACAAAGAGGTCCCATTACTCGTAATGGAGTAGTCGGGAGTGATTCACACTCGGAGTTTTATTTATATAATAAGCAATGAAACTGTCTTTGCAATTTCCTTGGTATTTCTAAAACACCTTATTATTCCGGAAGTGCATAATTTTGAAATCGATTTGCTTAAAATATATAACTTCGTATAATTTTAGCTATATTCATTGCATTATCCCTGATACTATTGTTACCGATAAGGTGCCGAAATGTTTCACTCCACAATTCAATTTTGTCAGCAATGGCATGATTAGGAAAAAGTGATAAAATTATTTAATAAGACTTTGCAGAAATGTCAGCTGAACAGCAGAGTTAGGAAAATAATTTAACGAACCAAATTTTGCCAGATGCAAATATGTATAAATCCCAAGAGTAGTTTTGCTCCATTATGAGTAATGGGGCCTCTTTGTAGCTCCGCCAAGATAAAAAAGGAGATACTTTATTGTAGCTATTGAAGAGTGCAATACTCAAACTGACCAAACGATTTACGTATCTAGAGTTTTTGTTTAACCTTAACCAAAAGATCCTCTTATTGTTTTAAAACTAGATTCAAACACGTCAAGTTTAGATTTTAATTGTGAGAATACAATCTATTTTCCATTTTGCGTTGAATACCATGTGGAAGTGCTTGGCAAAATGTTGCTGTTGCATCCATCGGAGTCGCAACAGAAATGACAGGAATATACTCCAGGGTTTATTATTGTTCCATACTGTTTACAGTAGTCATGATCAGCTGTTTCATGTATCCACTCCTTTTCACACGTAGCCGTGTCAACGCACCTGAAATAAGACGTTTTATTTTACTGATATGATTTTAATATTATCGAAGTAAACAATGGTTCCACAAAAACGTCAGAATTATATTTGTTAACATCAATCCTAAATTAAAAGTTGCTTAAAAATCCATGTATTAAAGGCATATAATGAATATTATGGTTTGGTTCAACTACATAAATGCATGTTACTTTAATAATTTACCATACTTAAGATATACAAATAAACGAAATAGACGTACTCTTTAACGAAAAGTCCATGGTGTTGCTTAATGTTGCTCTTAAGAGCACATTTTATCACTAATGGTTTTGTAGTTCTTAATTTTTAGTTTAGTCAGTCCATTGTTATTGTCTTTTATTTTGATTGTGTTTTAATTGGTCTTTTTATGCTTAGAATTGTAATATCTACATATACAGCCGACGAGGACAATATGTGATATGCTTTTCGTAGAATTTGTGACACAACGTAATTCCAATAAATGTTTGACTTATACAAATACTACCTTTTATAGACATCAAGATTGCCCTGTGCATCTTGAAATATGTCGGTCATGCAGTAGTCGCCTGATGTGCAAAGGGTCTCAGGGCTATTATTTATCTCTTTCATGCTGCAAGGCATTCCATAAATCTGATTTCCACAAACATGGCATTTTCTTGTAGATGCTGCAATAACAAGCAAAAATATATGCAACAAATCCTTAACCGTATAAATCGTTTTGTACGTTTGTACCGTTTTATTTTATGATACTTATTCAATTTAGTCTGAATAGATTTTTAGAAAAATACAGATTACACCAGCTGGATTTATTTGTTATTATCCGAATCATGCATCTATAGCAAATTTTTCTGCAGTCTTTTGGGTTACCTAATTTGCTATTTTGTAGTGTATTGCAAAGATTTCATTTTTCAAGAATTACTCGAGATTTAAAACATGATTCGTATAACGTTTCAGAAATAATATGGTCTTTCTACTTAGTGTCTTCACTTTTATTTCAAGTTTGTCACAATACAAAATTAAATATGAAGAATTGTAACAGAGAACCATTTTTTAAAGCTGTTGGAATTGGTTGCTACATGATTTAGAAAAATAGCTGGGATAGTTCATGACAATATGTCTTCAGTCATCAATCAGAATGCATGTACGTAGCCTCAATATTATTACGAAAAATGATCTTAATTATAGTAAGAATACATGATGACTAGAATCATTGGACAAAGGTATGTTTAGCCAACTTCTAGAAATAGACACAATTCGATCTTTTAAGATGGAACATTTATTGCTGCAAGATGATTCCTTGATCAGTCACACCGACATGATTTATCTTTACTTGGTATATACATACTGAAAAAGAAGGTAGTTAATGAGATGTGACGTGATCTCATATACCTAATGTTTTGTTCGGTTGGGATAACTAATTGTCTGTTTTAGTTTAGCGGTATTTCTTTTGTGTTATATATATTTGTTTGATTAAGGATTGTAAGCGTTCCTTTACTTTTGGTACGTCGGGTCCCTTGCTTTTTTGCTATTCCAGTTGGCAATACTGACCTACTGCTAATAACTTATTGTATTAAATTATTTTTGTCATGAATAGATTCAAATAAAGGTACCTATTGGTGTTGTCGGTGCTGGTGTTGTCGGTGCGTCTGTTGTCTTTGCTGGTGATAACGTTGGTGATTGTGTAGTACTTGGTGGTACTGCAAAACAAACCAAGAAGAATACTAAATAGAGTACACTTATTGCTTGTCATTTTTGTTCATTAAATAAATAATTGATTGGCTGATACTTAGCAGTCAATTTACAATTATATTAAAAATATGCTATTATGCAGAATATGTTTAAACAAAGATAACATAAATATAACGTTTTGAAACGGTTATTCACATCAAATCGTATGTTTTCTTAATACTCGAATTTTAGTAGTCCGGCTTTAATAAAACTATACTGATAAAATTTAAGAAGTCACGGATTCAATGTTGACGACCATGAAACATGGACAAGTATCATTGAAAAGATAAAAAACTGTATCCATGTATGGAAAAATCGCAAACTAACCTTCAATGGAAAGACCTTGATAATAAAAACTCTGATTTTTTCACTTTGCTCGTACGAAATTCAAGTACTGTGTGTACCAGAAGGGGTCACCAAAGAAATACACACTTTAATTTGGGATTTTATATGGGATGGGGGTGTAAATCAAATTAGTAGGATCACTTGTTGTCTTAATGAATTAGAAGGGGGTATGGGGATGACAACACTCGATTCTATTATGGAGTGTTGTCAAATAAAATCAATGTACAACTTGATTCACAAACCCCTCTGTAGTTGGAATGCCATAAGAAAGTCTCTACCTACGTAAACTTGATATGAAATTTGACGAAAATTTATTTTTATGTAGACTTTTAAGCCTAAAAATGCGCCTTTAAATAAAATACCATTATTTTATCGCTCTTGTCCTTCATCCTGGGCAAAACTCGTGTTAATTTACAGGATTTAAATACAAAAGAAAATATTTTGATTATGCATATTTTCGGAAATAAGGACAACCTTCCATGGCATTTCTCTTCTGTTTCCTTCTTTCCATAAAGTGGTTTTAGGAAAATTAAGGACATATGTAACGATGAAGAAAATAATTTTTTGTCGTGCAAACAAGTATATAATAGTCTTATAGACACACAAAACTGTATATCAGAATTAAAAAAGCAATAATAACACAATTTCATACTTTGCTACGTAATAATTTAAATGAAGTAAATGATAAAACTGTAAGAAATAATGAATTTGAAATTAGAAATGATCTTAAAATTATTAAAAACAAAAAAAAAAACGTTTAGAAATCACAGATCCTAATCTAAAAACAATAAAACAAATTCTTAAAACAAAAGATAACATTTAACCAAAATGCATTGAAAAATGGGACTCCCACTTTTGTAATTTTACTGAAAGTGACTGGAAGAAAATTTGGTTCACTAAAATCCATTAATGTCGAAAAATGGGTAAATGAATTTCAATGGAAAACTATATATAATATACTTTATACAGAATATAGACTATACCAAATGAAAAAATCTAATGGAAAATCACTTCTGTCAACTAAATAACATTCGAAACTCTGAAACGTTAAAACATCTATTCTTTAATTGCAATTTTGCAAAATTAATCACTAGGAATCTGACACATATCTTAGTTTCCGCAAACATTATGCACAATTTAGAAATATCAGAACAAAATATGATACTCGGGTTTAATGGAAATTAAAACAATTATATACTGAACGTTGCCTTATTTTATTCAAAATGAAACCTTTGGAAAGTGCGGAACAAATTAAAGTTTCTAGAAAGACATGAAAGACTAGACCTTGATTCATTATTGAATTTATGTAAAGACAATCTTCGACCATCTCTTTCTTTAATATATAACTGTAAATGTAATAATTTTCTTGATAAACAAAAACTCCAAAGAATCATTGAATTTATACTATAACTTACTATATAAATCAAAATTATGCATTTGTGACCATATCTACGTGATCAAGGCGTGTTCGACTTTCACATAATTACCGTATTTACTGATAGAAATTTGTTTTTGTAGCCATTATACTTGATGTTTATCTTCATTGTTACATTTAATTTGTCTACTGTATGTACACACATTAAAATTGTATTTGGGCAACTCAATATACTTCTTATAGATTCAAAACATTGTTTTATATATAAATATATGTTTCTTGTTATCAACTATATTGTAAATGAAAAGGTAATAGGGTACTACTATCCCAATGATTATTCCTGGGTCAGAGGGATGTATAAAACACAGGATCCCTAGTCTGGATATTACACGGTACACTAGGGAAAATTGTAACGAACAATTGTTAAATAAACTTGTTCTTATCTCAAAAAAGAATTTTTGCATTTTTGGCTTATAACAGACAACGACGTTTCAATTATGAAGACAGTACAAACAGCATGGCAGTGCTTTTCATCAGCTACATTATTACAACATAATGTTGGGTTTTCTTATTAGTATCTTTATATTTTCTTAAAACAATACAATTGAAATAGATAATATAAGAACAACGTGTTCAGGAGAAATAAACTAGGTTTACTAACCCATATAAACATCAGCACATGCTTGACTATAACAATCACATGCTCTAGTAAACTGATCAGATTGCTTCGGGCATGGATTGTAATGAGCGAAGTCTGGCTATAATTATAATACAATTAAAAGACACAAGTAAAAGTAGTTTTACTCTCAAATGCATCATACAAAATAACTTGTTTTTGTCTTACAGTAATATCGTATTTTATTTTATGGATTGATTCAGTGATCAGTACAGTTTGCACTTATCCGTCAATAGTTTAGTGAACAGTTTAGTGAACAAAATAAACTATATAGTCAAGACATATTTAAAAGTTATGCTAGCACTGTTGAATAAAACAATATTAGCCTCATGACACAATATTTAAACTCCAGCCGAGTTTTGGGGAATATACTTTATACAAATTATAATAGAATTAATTTGAATCAACTATCTAGCAAATACAGCATCCATGACAGATACAAATATTAGTGTAATCAAACTATTCCGTGTATGTGACATATTCATTTTTTATAGTCCACCTGAGCGCTTCAATGCTTTAATGAATAACTTGACGGGTGTCTTAATTAGAGGCACTGCTTATTCCAGCCCCTAAGTGCATTCATTGTTTTTATTTGGTTCGGGTTACTCACGTTATGTTTTTGGTTTTTGGATATTGTTTCGTGCTGCACATGTTTGTCTGTATCCATATTTATAATCGTCCCTCGACTTTTAGTTATTTTTGTTCGTCGAATTTCTTGCTTTAAGCTTATGCATTGCATCAATGCTAGTCGTATTTTTAATTCGCATGCATCCTTCTCTAAAATGTTTAAATGAACAAGACGTATATTGTTTCACGAGTTTTCATTGAATACATGTAGCTAAATATCGCCCAGCAAAACATACATACATAATTTGTACAGTTTCCAGAAAAACTTCCATCTGTGCTCTTCAAAATGTGGCAAATCTAACCAAAAAGAAAAGAAATAATCGGTATGTCGAATCAAACAGATTGCTTTACGATACCATAATGTAACGTTTCGCGTAAATCGTAAAAAAATATTTGATAAGTGTTTTTTGATGGCCTGACAATGTTTAATTACAGCAGTAGAAGAGCAAAAGTAATCAAATATTTAAAATTGTCAAGAATATTACTATAAAATCATGATTTAAATACCTGGTCGGCATGACAGTTTGTTCCAATGCAGCGAAGAGCTGTAAATCGTAAAAAAACGATCCAATGAAAAAAAAATTCTACACTGATCTCTAATTAGACCTTAAATTTATTTGAGGAACTATTGCAGGAAAAAAATCATTTATACAAACTTATTATACAAGTCTAAGGTAATTTAAGAATATACAAATGTTTATGATTCCAAAGTGACGAGTTTTTAGTTTTTGTTAACATAATTTTTTTTCATTTTCTAAATCCGTGTGTTGGTGCCGATGTTGTCTTTTTGTGTTTGTTCATACTGTGTTTTAAATGTGTTAAGTGTAACAGTAAATTAGTAAATATAAACACTAAATATTAAAAACTTTGGTTAACTAATACTTGCTAGTGTTGCAAAAAGCGTTGCTCGTACCATCGGCTAAATCAGAGTTCCACTAGACACAAATTGTATAAATTATAACAAGAAGTAGCAATTTACACGTGGATAAGAATTGGTCACAGATATTCGTAGAAAGTCCCCTAGTCAAATACGTAAAACAAAACAAGAACTACAAGTTATTAATTTAATATTCACAAAAGAAGGCACAAAGGGCGTTGTAAGCCTAGTATTGTGAATAGATCTGTATTGTTAGAATAGGGTTTAAAGCAAATTTTAGCAATTGTTCACCTATATAATAGAGTCCATCATTTTTTGTTGGAGTAGAAAATTGGAGTACGAACGATTACGAACAATCATTTACGTCTTGAACGTAACTAACGTTACCATTATCTACGTAAGGTCTATTGTCATTGTAACGTCATGTAAACAACGTTTTTTAGTCTTCAATACAAGTTTGAAACGATCAGTTGATTTTCTATCTATCTAAGCGAAGTACTAACCACACTCACAACAAATCGCCACATTTGGTGCCGTGACCAGGATATTTGGAATGGAGAAACTCAAAGCAGTACGAGGCGGACACAGAAGCGCCGTTTCCAGACTCATTCATCGGACCGAGGAGAAAATTGAGAGAGATGATATTTCCAGTCGGGACTTGAACAACGCTATCGATTCTTTGGTGAAGAAAGCAGATATTCTTCAAAACTTGGACACTCAGATCGTGGATTTGACAGAACCGAAAGACACTGAACAAGAGATTCTAGATACAGACGATTTTACAAGTAATATGGAAATGTCAATAAGGAAATACAGAGATATGTTAAAGGAGCTTTCCGAGATACAGCCATCGGTGAGTCATTGTTTTCAAGATGTTACACAACCAAACACAAGTCAAAGTATTAACGCAAATGAAAATCACCAAAATGCCGAATTACACATAGATCAGTCTTCATTTGATGTTACCGTAAATCCCATAAGAGAATCTTCATCAAATCAGTCGCACTTCTATCATAGGCTTCCTAAGCTAGACCTTCCGTCATTTTCAGGAAATATCATAGATTGGCTACCATTTTGGGAATCATTTCAAACAACAGTTCATACAAATCCGTCATTAACTAATGTTCAAAGATGTAGTTATCTTTAATCTCAGCTGTCATACAAAGCAGAACAGTGCATTGCCGGACTTTCATTAACTAGCGCAAACTATGAACAAGCAATCCAACTATTACAAAACAGATTTGGTCAAAAACAACAGATTATCGATGCATACATGAAAACACTTCTTGAGCTTCCTAACCCTTCATTTTCTGCAACAAGTCTGAGAAGTTTCTTCGACAAAATGGAAACAAGTATACGCGGTTTAGAATCGCTTGGTCAAACACAAGACACCTTCGGAGCACTATTAGTCCCGATTATTTTCGGAAAATTACCCACAGAAATGCGTAAAAATATGACTCGAGAAAATGGTCACCGATCTTGGGATATAAGGTCATTACGAGAAGCTATATCCAAGGAAACTTTCGTCCAAGAAACTGGAACGCCTAATGTACCAGATGATTTTACACCCACTGCATCTTTCTACGCTGGTGCAAGATCTCAATTTAAACAGAATCCCAACCGCGGAAATCAAAGCAAAGAAACCAAGACAAAAACATGCGTCTTTTGCAACGAGTCACATTCGTCATCTGAATGTCCGAAAGTAGTCACAACAGAAAATCGTTATTCAATTATCAAACAAAAGAAGCTGTGTTACAATTGCTTTGGAAACCACAAGGTCACTAAATGCAAGTCAAAATATACATGTCGCAAATGTAACAGCAAACATCACACTAGCCTATGTAAAACTTCAAACCCGACATCAAACACGAAAGTTGTCAACTTTGAACAAACAAGTGCAGCCACAAGAACTAGCGTAATTACCGTAAATAGTCAAGAAAACGAGGACACCACTGCAATGTATACTTCTATGAATTCCAGAAACGATGTTTTATTAAAAACAGCTGTAGCCCCCGTATGGTCAGGAAATGTGTCGACACAAGCTAATATTCTACTAGATGAGGGATCGCAAAAGACATTTATTACACAAGAGTTAGCGACACAATTACAAGTGAAACATGTCGAAACCACAAACATCAGCTTAGCAGCTTTTGGAGACGCTAACAGGAAAATACGGAACTTGGAGAAAACTATAATTGATCTTGAAACTGCATCTGGCCAAAGAATTCCGATGGAAGTATTAATCGTACCCACAATTGCAGCCCCTTTGGACAACACCATAAATTACAAGACATCAAAATTACAATACTTACGTGGGTTGAAACTGGCCCATCCCGTCTCTTATGATGATAAATTCAAGATTTCAATGTTGATTGGTGCCGACTATTACTGGGACATTGTGCAAGATCATACGGTACGAGGACAAGGCCCTACTGCAGTTAAATCACTATTAGGCTATTTACTTTCTGGACCAATCGCAACGTCAACCTCAAGTCAAACGATATCGACGTCAATGCTAAATGTTCTGTTTCAACACAACGTCGAAGAGTGCAAATTAGAACAGTTTTTGGAATTAGAATCGATGGGAGTCAAAAATTCAGAAGATTCCGGTAAATCCCCAGCAATTGATTTCTACGAGGACTACATGGACAAGTGCATAGAGTATCAAGACAAACAATACATCGCAAAATTGCCGTGGAAAGAGGAATTTGAAGATCTACCAACAAATTACGGTATCGCGAAACGAAGAACTTTGAACATGATACAAAGATTAAGCAAAGATGGAAATATGCTACAGATGTATGGAGATATAATTGCTGAACAAGAGAAACGCGAATTTATCGAGAAAGTTGACCCTAGTGAAACGCCAGTAAACAAGGTGCACTACATACCGCATCACGCAGTTAGGAAAGACTCTTCGACCACCCCAATTCGAATTGTGTACGATTGTAGTTGCCGTGAGTCACCCAATCAACCAAGTATTAATGATTGTCTGAAATCCGTACCGCCAATGTTGAATGACTTAACAGGAATATTGGCTAGATTCCGACTACACCCATATGCAGCAACAACAGACATAGAAAAGGCTTTTTTAAATATTAGACTTCACGATGATGACAAGGATGTTACAAGATTTTTCTGATTAAGCGATCCTAAAGATCCAAACAGTCCGCTGATCACTTATCGTTTCAGGGTAGTTTTATTTGGTACCACTTGCTCGCCGTTTATGCTAAACGCTACACTTATGAAGCACCTTCAGTTAGACCAGTCGAACACATCTCAAATACTGAAGAAAGACCTCTATGTAGATAATGTTTTGTCAAGTTTTCCAGATCAGCAGAGTTAATTAACCTTTTACAAGGAATCTCGACCTCTTCTTGCCAGTGCTGGATTTAATTTGAGATCGTGGAGTTCAAATGACATGGAACTACAACGATTAGCGGCATCTGACCAATGTATGGATACAGATAAAAATTTGAAAATTCTTGGATTGAAATGGAATGTTCAAGCAGATAAAATTATGTTCCAAAATAACCTATCGTATGACGAAAACAGCGTGTGTACTAAACGAGAAATATTGAAACAATCTTCAAGCGTTTATGATCCGTTGGGAATTTTAAGTCCTATTACTGTCAAAACCAAAATCTTGATGCAGTCTATTTGGGAACAGAAATTTGAATGGGACCAACCGTTACCGGAAGACATAAATTTGTACTGGATTGAAATACTGGATGATTTGAGAAAAGGTCTTAACATTGAAATACCTAGATTTTTATTTAGAAAGCGATCTACATATATAAATTGTCAAGAAAGAAGCTTCAGTTTACACACCTTTACAGATGCAAGTCAGTCTGCATATGGCACATGTGCGTATTTAGTTTCAGATGACGAATCAGCTTTAGTTATGGCAAGGAATCGAGTTGCGCCATTGAAACGTATTACATTACCAAAACTCGAACAGATGGGTGCAGTTTTAGGAGCGAGATTGGCGAAACACCTCATTCATAACTTAAACCTAGATACAAACACGGAGGTAAACTTTTGGTCGGACAGTCAAATAGTCTTGAGATGGATCACATCAACAAAACCGTTGCAATCGTTTATAATTAACAGAACAAAAGAAATTTTACTATATGTATCAAATCAACGATGGAGATACTGTCCCACGGATACCAACCCAGCAGACCTTATAACACGAGGTACAACTTACGAAAAGTTCACCGGCGCCGATATATGGTTTACTGGACCGAAATGGATAAGAAACAAACTGGATTGGCCGACTTGGAGCGGAAATCAAGGCGAAAGTCCAGAAGAAATGGAAACCGACATATTAACTACCGTAACGAATACAAATCACACACTGCTCACGTCAACAATGCCAGAAGAAACGGGCATAAATCAGGCAATAGACATCCATCGTTTTAGTTCGTTAAAGCGACTTCTGAGGGTTACATCGTACGTATCAAGATTTATAGAAAATTGCAGATCTCTTCGAAAAGAGAGAAACATATCAGCTTTATCTGTTAGTGAAATCAATGAATCTTTAATTAAGTGGATACGTGTATCTCAGAATGAACAATTCAAGGATGTACTACAATACTACACGAAAAAATCCCAAACAAAACCCGCAATCGTTCGACAGCTAAATATATGTATGGATGAACAAGAAATTCTCAGATGTCAAACTAGAATCCAAAACGCATTCGTACCCGATGAAACGAAATATCCAATACTTTTAGCAGCGAATCACATATTGACAACACTTATTATACAGGACGCTCATATCACTCAACTGCATGGAGGAATTAACGATATCGTTACGCGTTTACGTCAGAAATATTGGATTCCTAGGATAAGACAGCGAGTTAAAGTTACATTACGAAAATGTGTCGTTTGTCGAAAAGTAACAGGACATTCTTATCAACACCGAAACACCGCCGTTACCTGGCGACCGCGTGCAGGAATCATTGCCATTTTCAGTTACCGGAGTAGACTTTGCGGGACCACTATATGTTCGAAATAATGATAATTCAAAAGCAAAAGTTTACATATGCTTATTCACATGTTCTACCTCTAGAGCACTTCATTTGGAAGTAGTTACTAGCCTAAGCGAGGAATCATTTATATATGCATTTAGACGTTTTTCGAGTAGGAGATCAGTTCCGAGAATCTTAATTTCAGACAATGCCACTACATTCGTATCATCGGCGAAAGAAATCAATCTTTTGATGGATTCGACTAAAGATAAACTAAGTCAATATGGAACTGACTGGAAATTTATTCCACGTAGTGCGCCATGGTATGGTGGAATGTGGGAAAGACTCATTGGTCTTACAAAACAGTGCCTCCGGAAATCTTTAGGTACGAACTGTATAGATATGGAACAATTAATAACAATTATTACCGAAATTGAGGCGAAACTAAACGATAGACCATTGACGTACGTGATTTCCGAACTGAATGAACCAGAAGCATTAACACCGTCACATCTCCTTCAAGGAAGAAAAATTACAACTTTGCCATACCCGAAAGAAAACATAGACATTCTCAAAAACTGTGAAAATACAACACATCATAGTCTGAATCGTAGTTTACGAATGCAACAACAAATTCTAGATCATTTTTGGTTGCGTTGGAAAAGGGAATACCTCACATCTTTGAAGGAACGTCACATTGCTACAGGAAAAAACGAACCAAGTATACGCGTGGGCGATGTTGTTCAAATTCACGACGAGGCGCCGAGAACATCATGGAAATTGGCAGTAGTAGAGGAGCTCATCAAAGGAAATGATGGTATTATTAGGGCAGTGAACTTGCGAACTAAACACGGGAGAACAAATAGACCGATATCCAAGCTATATCCTTTAGAAGTCAACGAGAACGACACTACACTAGAACGACTATCTAAAATGAAAGCCAGAGAAAACATTCAAAAATGGACTATAAATCGTTAAATTTAAGTGACTATAATTTCCAATGATTCAAGAGATAAATGCAGGATATTAATTTATTTCATGTGGACTTTAAAGTAATTGATTCAATTTATTTGTCATTTTATATATCTTTTTATTTGTATTTTAATTTCTTTTTCATTTTCGGCGCCCCAGTATCAAGGATTACGAACGATTACGAACAATCATTTACGTCTTGAACGTAACTAACGTTACCATTATCTACGTAAGGTCTATTGTCATTGTAACGTCATGTAAACAACGTTTTTTAGTCTTCAATACAAGTTTGAAACGATCAGTTGATTTTCTATCTATCTAAGCGAAGTACTAACCACACTCACAACAAATCGCCACACCTATATAATAGAGTCCATCATTTTTTGTTGGAGTAGAAAATTGGAGTACCAGGTGATGATCCCCAAAACTTCTGCTGGAAAACTGGCAATCCTTGTCATTTAATGTGGAGATGAGCAACAAGGCTCGATACCTCAGCCTCAGCGTTGACAGACAAATAATTACCAACCAGTAGACTACGATATATGTAATTAAATGCTTGTAACCAACAAATAATTTTAAATCAAGGGCGACTCAAATAATAGAGTAAATAATGAAACGACATACCCGTATTAGCAACACATACAGCAGTATGACAAAAACATCCTTCCTTACTGATAGAATTATGGTTAACACATGGTTGTTTATCTTGCTGCAAGAATCAATATATTGGTATCGATAAAACAAGATCTATGTGTAACCTAACTTTTTATGGATTTATTCTTTTAAATGTGCAATAATATGTAGTCTCATAAAATTTTCAAATAAATGTTCTTCGTACTCGTTTGAAGTACCTACTTTAATATGCCGCAACTTCTATCGTTGTTTTCGATTAATATATATGAACTATGCAAGTCTATTTTTACCTTTATATATTGGTACAATGTAAAAGACAAGAAATTCAACAGAAATATACGTACTAATGTTCCAATCTCGCAACTGGCATGTATTCCGTCGAAACCTAGCTTTAATCTGCAAACCTTTAAAGAAAATTTATTTATTTGAACATTAACGCTATTATATTACCAAAGTTTGAACTTATCTGTTTTGTCTTTCTTATAAACATAATTTTGATAGGGCGTTTGTCAATAGTAAATTATTTTACCTCAATAAGAACTGAAACATATTCTTGGATCAGGTGATTTTTCCGTTAAAAACCTTCGGGCAACAAAGCAGACGAACCTTTGTAAACAAGTAAGACTCCTTTAGAAACAAAAATGGCTAACTTGCAATGTTAATTTCCCGCATCAAAAGTCAAGGTCGATTCGTAACATGTAAACAACAGAGGCATAGGATGAAATATGGACAGGTTAACATATTTCCTATTGAATATTTGTAATAAAAAGGTAAAATATGGAATACTAAATGCAAGAAAAAACTGCATTACACGGTGGTGTGACTTTAAGTATGGTCAAAGGATATAAAGTATTTTTTGGTATATAGACATTATGTGAATTCATTGTTTGTTAAACTTCTCTCGTCCTGACTAAAATATTTTGAACTTAAAAGCCGGTCCTACTTAATGGACCACACATATAAAGGCAAACAATATAATTGATAAAAACCTCATTATCGTGGCATTTTGTATCAAGGCATATCCAATCTGGTCCAATTGTTGCTAAAAAAATCGTAATAAAAATAAGAAAAAAATAATGTATGTTAAAAAGTAAAATAGGCTTAGTTTTAATGGAAACAAAGAACCTACACAAATATGAATCAAGAAACTAAGAACTAACATAAGAGTATCATAAAGTATTGTATATGCCTAAACGTGCGAAATTGGATGTATTGTGGAGAAAATATTTTAAAAACAAAAAGGTCCGGAATTTCGTCCTATGAGAGAACATTTGATAAGCACGGAACTAAGAGGTTATTCTACTATTGGTATTAGCCATGGCAGCTTAAAGATGTGTATCTTAGCTGGCAATGCAAAATGCAGATCACATATATATCACCTGAAACAAGAACTAAAGAGGAAACATTTTTTATTGCTTCACCACAAAGCTGACAAGCGCATCTGCAGCTGGCGGAGAAGATCTTTGGTTGTAGACTTGTCAGGATATAAAATGTAATGACAGACTGCAGATATCATGGGTAAGTCTTCATGCATTGTATCTACCAATTTTGAAGACTTTAAAAGTAATTGATATGCCAATGGAAGTCAAACTTTTGTTGTTTCCGTTGGTCCATCCATTCTCCCTTTATTTATTATCTGTTAACGTATTGTAGTCCTGAATATAGTTGAAATATTGCTCATTAGAGAATAGGCTTGCTTTCTATTAGGTACTTAATCTTCTACAACAATTTAGGGGGGCCTCGGTGGCCGAGTGGTCAAGGTAGTTCGTTTACTATTGATCACGTGGTCTGTCAACACTGAGATTGCGGGTTCGATTCTCACTGCAGGCAGGGTGTACTCGACTCCAATCTTAATTGACAAGGATTGCCAGTTTTCCTACCGCAGGTCGGGGGTTCTCCCCCAATAAAAACTGGACGCCATGAAATAGCTGAAAAATTGCTGAAAGTGGCGTTAAAACACCATTCAAACAAACAAAAAAAAACAACAATTTAGTTGGAATGGAAGATAGTTAAACATACAAATGTAAATACATCAACTAAATCTTATACATTACTTGGTATAACTGTTGATTGTGTCGTTTTCGTAGTTGGAGTCTCTGTTGACATTGTTGGTGTCTGAGTTCCTGGAGATGCAGTGGACACAACAACTGCAATTTTAAGTAGCCCACAATAATACGTAGTCAGAAGAATAAATCTAAGTACACAATTGCAAAGCGATGGCCTACAGAAAAACACGACAAAGCTTCAAAATCTCATACAACAAACAAGTAACCAACTCGAACCTAAATATTCATAAAAAAAAATTCGCCAATGTACAAAATAGGAAAATCATTGGTGAATGTTGAAAAAATGATCACTCGTGTCAAAATCATTTAGATTGAACTTGTGCGCGGAACAATTTCCACGCACTTGATACGCAGTTTATTATCTTATAATTTATAATTTTAGTAATTTAAAATGGTTTTCATAAAATGGATCAATGGAACAAGATGACCCTATCACTAAGTGAAACGTAAGTCGTCGAATCAATAGTGTGTAATTCCTAACCGTTATATAGAGTAAATTATTCAAGTATAGTGTTTACAATAAAAAAATCCACTATTTAATATAATTTCGTAAATTGCATATAAATTATGTATTTACTCTCAATTCGAAATAAACTTTAAATTACGGCTACATTTTTACCCGACGTGAAGTCGAAAATTAGTTTAGTGCAAGTCACATTGTTTGCATCATTTACATACGCAAATTAAAAACCATTCACATATTCACACAAAAGATGTAAATTACATTTTTGATCAATTACTTCAAAGCCAAACGTCGAAACAGTCTTGCCTAACTCCCCGTACACAAACAGTCCTTAAGTCGTACGTACAAATGAACACGTGTAGAATACAAGACACGTTTTAATCATTTCTGAGCTGAGAAATCAGTATCAATGTACAGAATTACCTAATAGATTGGATGTATTTTACACTGACAATAAATCTTTGTGTTTGTGCTACTCACTCGACGTTATATTGGTTGTTGACGTCGACGTTGTTGTCGTTGGGAGTGGAGTCGTCGTTGTTGTTTGTGTTGTCGAATGGCTGCTTTCGTACTGCGCAACTTAAAGACAAATACGAGAGTAGCTTAAGAGTATAGTTCAAACGGTTTACTAAACAATGAAAGTACGAAAAGACAATAGAAGGTTGACTCAAAAATATGTATTTTATGGGTGTTTTTATATTTTGACTTTTGCGTTGTGTGTGTTTGTCTAATCCCGATTTAAAATCGCCCTATGACTTTCGACTTTTGTTTTTTAGGCTGTTGGTCTAGCCATTCAAAAAATTATGATACCTTGTTTGACAGAACGATAAGTTATTATATTTAATATTTACTTGTATTGTTAATACAGCTATCTGTTGTACAGGTGCAACCGTTGTGATCCAGGTCATTAGATGTTGTGCATTCTGTCAATCCTAACTATAACCAAAAAAATCTATTCAAGAAGTGACAGAGTATATTACCAGTATGCTATGAAATGTTTAAATAGGCAGTTTATTAAATGCAAAATTCGATTTATTGTTAATTTGTTGATTATAACACGCGTTTATGTATCTACTCTATGCATTCAATGACTTGCACACTTGACTGCTTTTAAAAGTTCTAGAAGTAGACTATATGTCTTGTAACAATAGTGAACGTGGTTATAGTTTACATTTAATAACATGGTGATGAATTGGTATGATAACTCCAACTGAACCCAAAACTCCTATATATTGCTTCTCCGTCCGCCACCCGCGGATGCGCTGTTACTTGGCTTTGCTCAAATATTCCAACAAGATGTAATCAAGAGACAAGAATTTAGAAGTTAACGCCACTGATGAGTCTTGAATAGACGAAACGCGCGTCTGGCGTAATGAATTGTCACCTTGGCAATTTTGATTACATCTTGTTGGAATATTTGAGCAATAGCGCGTCCGGACGAAGAAGCAATATATATTAGTTTTGGGTTCAGTTGGAGTAAGAAAATTCAAGATCAATATGTTATGAATGTTTGTTATTGAAGGCCATTCGTTTGTCAGTCTGTGTCTATAGTTTTGACAAGAAAGACCGTCAACCCAAAACATATATATTGCTTCTCCGTCCACCACCTGCGGACGCGCTGTTACTTGGCGTTGCTCAAATATTCCAACAAGATGTAATTAACAAAATAACCAAGGTGACAAATTCATTACGCCAGACACGCGTTTTGTCTATTCAAGACTCATCAGTGGCGTTAAACCTCTACATTCTTGTCTCTTGTGTCATGAGTGCAAAATTTATATTTATTTCAATTACCTTGATCTTTATCAGCAATTTGTAATGGTCAATTTCCTTGTTTAAAATCAATATCTTGATGAGTTGTAACAGAGTGTCTAGCCGATTGACAAAATTATTTATGACCGCAGGTGTGTTTTGGTTTCCCCATCCTTTGACATACCGTTAAATTTTATGTGCATGTTTGTTTACTAGAGTTAATATAATGTCATATGTGTCTAGAAATGTGATGAAAGGTGATGACCGGGGCCCCGCTGTATGAAAGAGTGAGAAAGTTAGTAAGTAAGGACAGTATGAGTATGAATGTTATGTTGGATGGATGTGATTTTATTCGATGACTCTGTAACTAATTGAATTATGTAAATATGGAACTTGTATCATAATAAATATATATATTAGAACTATATGTCGTTGTAACCAGTGCTGAGATAGACCTTCGTCACATTTTATGGTGGCAGCGGTGGGATAGTGAAATTGGAGATATAAGATCGGCATGAAATCACCTATTAAGCATAAAGTGTATATTGACTAAACATCCGAGATGCCAAGAAAAAGCCCTAAGCCATACAGAGGAATGGACCTTGATGACGTCGTTCAACCACGTTCACCAACGTAATATAAAGATATTGTAAAACCAAATTTATTCTTTGGAAATTTAGACGAAGATATAAACAGCTGGCTTAAAAACTTCGACAGAATAGCTATTGCGAACGAATGGAACTTAGAAAAGAAAAGAGCAACGTTACCAGCATTTCTAAGAGACAGGGCGGCTGAATTTTATGAATCACTCGACGAGGATATACAGGACAATTATGGTGATTTGTGTAAAGCGCTAAGAAACCGATTTATACCAAAAGAACTACAATCTTTGTATTATAGTAACCTATTTCAAGCGTGTCAAAGAGATGGGCAAACAGTTGAAGATTTTGCGTCTGAAATTAACAAACTGGCAATAAGGGCGTATTCGGACATGAAAAGAGAGCAAAAGGACGTTCTAATCAAAGAACATTTCATTCAAGGGTTGAAACAAGACATTAAAAGATTTGTGATGTTGTCTAATCCATCAACGTTTGAGGAGGCATTTAGATCAGCCAAACGAGAGGAATGTAACAACAATTTAGCGAAAAGGAAGTCGGAATCAACATGCGCTTTGAGCGAAAATACACTTGAAAATAATGTGAAGGAACTTTCTGAACAAGTTCGAGCTCTAGCGATCAAAGTTGACAATGTTTCGCACAGAGGAAATTTCCAGAATCGTGTGAAGTCTTTGCCAATTGAGCCGAATATAAATGAAAATTCTTGTCCCGCCAAGAATGTTTCGTTTGGAATTATACAGGAAAATATAATTTCGTGTGCGTTAAATCCTAAATTTTGTGTCGCCAAAATTGTGGAATTTATAAATGGAAAAAGTGCATCTTTATTAGTTGATTCGGGATCTACTGTGAGTATTGTCAATGATAGCTTTATTGATGTAGCGAAAGTGTCGAAAATCAGTAATGTGCAAATTACGTCAGCTTCGGGTGAAAAATCAATATAATTGGGAAAGCTTACGTTTATTTCGAAATAGGAAGCACGTGTAAATTTTCTTATGATGTGTATGTAGCTGCTAATTTTTCATACCAATGTATTTTAGGATTAGATATTGTACGTCATAATTCGTGTAGCATAGATTTGGGAGACAATTGCGTCTTCTTTAATGACGAATGTATTGAATTCGATATTGATGATAGAAATGTATGTGAAAACAATTGTTCGCAATTAGAAGAATTGGATGGAATTCAATTAAATGTTAATTCCACTACTGAAAGTAACTCATTCAATATAAATGTGAATTTAGATGTGATGGAAAATGAAAAGTTAAATGTATTGTTAGAAAAGTACAAAAATGTGTTTGCTTTCAATGATAATGAATTAGGATATACTTCTTTAGTCGAGCATTCCATTGATGTGGGAAATAACAAACCAATTTTTCAAAGGCCATATAGAATTCCTTATAGTCAAAGGGAAATTGTAGAAAATAAAATCAAGGAATTGTGTGACCGTGGAATTATTAGACCTTCAAATGGTCCGTTATCCTCGCCACTGGTTCTGGTTCCGAAAAAGGACGGTTCGTTACGACTTTGCGTGGATTTCAGAATGGTCAATGAGGTTACTAAGAAGGATGTTTATTCGCTTCCCATGATTCAGGACATGTTAGATGCACTAAATGGATCCAAATATTATAGTGTTTTAGATCTATGCCAAGGATATCACCAAGTCCCTGTTAAAGAAAGTGACAAAGAAATAACTGCCTTCTCCTATTATGGGGGTCATTTCGAGTACAATTTCATTCCTTATGGGTTATGTAACAGTGCACCTACTTTTCAAAGGCTGATGGATACATTATTATCTGGATTATTATGGAATTCGTGTTTTGTGTATATTGACGATATTATTATTTATTCAGATAATTTTGATGATCATCTTAAAAGACTTGAGCAAGTTTTTCAGCGATTCAACGAATCGGGACTTAAACTGAAAGCGACGAAATGTTTCTTTGCAGAAGAAGTAACCTTCCTTGGACATTGTGTTAATGCCAATGGAATATCTCCAGACAAGGACAAAATTAGTGCAATATCAAACTTTCCGCGACCGAGTAATGTCAGTGAACTACGAAGTTTTGTGGGTTTAAATTCTTATTACAGAAAATTTATACCCGAGTTTGCTGCAAAGGCTGAACCGTTTCATACGCTGCTGCGAAAGGACACCAAATTCCAATGGAGTGATGAATGTGAAAGAACCTTAGAATTTTTCAAAGAAACTTTAACAACATATCCGATATTACACTATCCAGATTTCAAACTTCCTTTCCTACTAATGACAGATGCGAGTAACTCCGGACTGGGAATAGTTTTAGCTCAACAAGGACCTGAAAGAGAGCGAGTTATTGCGTATGCTAGTCGGACATTAAAACCAAACGAGCGGAATTATGCCGTTATTAAAAAAGAATCCCTCGCTATTGTTTGGGGTGTAAAATATTTTAGACATTACCTGTATGGAAGGAAAGTAATAATAATAACCGATCATAATCCGTTAAAGTGGCTAATGAACATTAAAGATCCAGCTGGGAGATTAGCACGTTGGTCATTGACCTTACAGGAGTACGATTTAATCATCGAACATCGTGCCGGTCGTAAACATCAGAATGCAGATGCGTTATCGCGAATACCACCTATTGCGTCCACAAAGACAGAAAAGGATACTGAGATACATGTCATTCCAAAATTGACAATTGATAGACTATGCGAATTGCAACAAAATGATCCGAATCTGTCACTCATTATTAATTATCTTCAACATGGAATTTTACCAGACCAATCGTCCAAGGCAAGAGAAACAGTTATTTTAACATCTGATTACGAGATAGGAAGAGACAAAGTTTTATATCATTTATTTGCCACTGGGTCTCACAGGCGACGTCAAAATATCCGTAAACAAGTTGCCGTACCACGTAGTTTAATTGACGAGATTCTTTTTAGTTGCCATGATGATGCAATTGCAGGACATTTGTCATTAAATAAAACATACAACAGAATACAAGATCGATTTTACTGGAAAGGAATGTACTCTGACGTGGACGTTTGGTACAAGTCATGCGTTGATTGTGCAACAAAGAAAAGTCCGAAACATATTGAAAAAGCTCAGTTAATGCCATTACCAGTAGTGTCAGGAACTTTTGATAGAGTCGCAGTTGACGTACTCGGACCGTTTCCACCAACCTATAATTCTAATAAATATATTATAGTTTTCAGTGATTATTTAACAAGATGGCCAGAAGCGATAGCTGTACCAAATGCGGACGCGAAAACAACCGCAAGAGTATACGTTGAGGAAATTGTCTGTAAACATGGAGCAGCTAGAATTTTATTGTCAGATAATGGTAAAAACTTTAGGTCAAATTTAATGCAAGAAATATGCAAGTTAATGAACACAAAGAAGGTATATACTACAGCATATCATCCCGAGACAGATGGTTTAGTGGAACGTTTTAATGGAACTTTAACTACTATGTTGTCGATGTATGCAAGTGGACATCAACGAGACTGGGACACTTACTTACCATATATTTTATTCGCCTATAGAACAGCAATTCATGAAAGCACTCAAGAAACCCTGTTCTTCTTAATGCATGGACGTGATGCAGTACTAAGTATTGAAGCTGTGATGTGTCCTCCTACGGTAACTTATACTTCTAGCGACGACTACAAGAGTGAACTTGTCACACGATGACAAGAAGCGTTTACTTTACTACGTGAAAATCTACAAAGTGCACAACAGAAACAAAAACAAAATTATGATAAAAACATAACGACGAAAAGTTACAATGTCGGCGATAAAGTTTGGTTATATACGCCTACGACTACTCCGGGACTCTCTTCTAAATTAACTCACAATTGGCATGGACCCTTTAGACTTATCGAAAAATTATCGGACGGGAACTATAAACTTCAAACATGTGATGAAAAACGATCCGTACAAACAGTACACGTAAAAAGTCGAAAACGTTTTGTCGACCCAGAAGGAAGAACTGAGCATGTTGACGATAATGATTCTAATATGGCGGAAACCGTAGAAAATGGTGACATTGTGGAAATACTAGACATGATGAGATCGCGAAACGAATCAAAGAGACTTGAAAAACATTATTTGGTGCGGTACGAAAGTGGTGAAACCCAGTGGGTGAAAGAAAGTGAAATTTCAAATTATAAACTTATAAATGAGTTTCATAAAGGTGTAAAGAAAAGCTAATTTAATATTTTGACTTTTTAACATTCTTAGGAACTGAGTATAGACATTAAATTTGGTTTTTCATTTATGTACAGTTTAATGTAAATTAGTTTTTATAGTGTATTTTATTTTAGCGAGTGTCGGGTCGACGGGGAGGTATGTCATGAGTGCAAAATTTATAATTATTTCAATTACCTTGATCTTTATGAGCAATTTCCCTTGTTTAAAATCATTATCTTGATGAGTTGTAACAGAATGTCTAGCCGATTGACAAAATTATTTATGACCGCAGCTGTGTTTTGGTTTCCCCATCCTTTGACATACCGTTAAATTTTATGTGCATGTTTGTTTACTAGAGTTAATATAATGTCATGTGTGTCTAGAAATGTGATGAAAGGTGATGACGGGGGCCCCGCTGTATGAAAGAGTGAGAAAGTTAGTAAGTAAGGACAGTATGAGTATGAATGTTATGTTGGATGGATGTGATTTTATTCGATGACTCTGTATCTAATTGCATTATGTAAATATGGAACTTGTATCATAAAATATATATATATAAGAACTATATGTCGTTGTAACCAGTGCCGAGATAGACCTTCGTCACACTTGATTTGTTGAAAAGTTGTACATCTAGATACATAATTAAAGCGACAATAGAGTTTTACACTTAAAAAATTGCACATAAATATATATACCGTTATTTAACCGTTATTATTACCTGAAAGTATCGATTTCCTATTAAAACACCTAACTCATAGCCCAAATCACCGGGCTAATCATGATACACAACAGAAATAAAAACTCGACATTTTTTGGTTAAAAATGTAAAACCGCAAAAATTAACACCAGCACAAATAAAATATCAGAATTTCATTCCCAATCCGCAAAAAAATTCACACCGCAAAAATTACCGATTATACGGTATATTTATTTATTAAAGAATATTTACATAATGCATATAGAAATTAATCATAACATCACTGGTTTACTATCAGAGGTCCGGACTGATGAAAAAAAATTACTTATATTGTTTTATGAGTACATTGTGTATTATCTGGCGTAATAAACATGACAACTTAATGTGTTTTACTTTCAAATAAATAAGTAAATGTTGTGGTTTATTCAAACTAATGACGAGACGGCAATACCCATGGGAAATTGTTTATGAGCTGATGCTCAATTACTCTGTTTAGTTTGTATAGGCATTAATTGTATTGCCTTATCAAACAGTCCATAAAAACATTCAACAAGCTGACATTTATACAAAAAATTGTACAGTTAATGATAAAACCATATAAAGTGACTACATTCCTACCTGATTGTGTAAATATGTATAGTTTAAAAAGGTATTAACTCTAGTTTGATAGACTAGATAAGTTGTGGTAGCTCCGTGATAATGGTCGGGGTGACTAGTAAAAACAGGGTAAATGTAGTGGTATAACGAGCTAAATGAATAGTGATTGTTCCAGGATAAAAAATTGTGAATGGTTTTAACTCTTGGAAACTAATCTGGGTGAATGATGTCAATAGTGGAATATTAACAACATATATGGAATATCAAGAGAAATAAATTCAAGGATAAAAAACTTTGAAAAAAATCAGATTTACGTTACGCCTACCAGTACAACGATATTATAGTATATTTGTTCTTTTAAAATAGTGAATTGATAGGTTAACTTAATAATATGTCTGAATAAGTTATTTGTGCATGTTTTTGGATTTCTAGCTGAGTTCAATGTGTGGTCAATTACCTTTGAGGTATTAATGTTACCATGTTTCCTTAAGCTATTAGCAGTTTACCTTAAATAGAAGTCTACATAGAATCCCAAAATATATTCGGGTAACTAGGATTAAATGATAAACCAATTGTAGGTTCCCCTAAATTTCAAGAGGTCAACTAGGTACCATGAAGACAAGTTAGAAACTTGTTGCCTCTGCGATATTAGGGAGGTTTCTCTGAGCTGTGGGTTGTTTTCTAATAATTGAAACAAATTGTGATAACGCTGTGCATAAAACATTTCAGAGCGGAATAGTATCATATTATCATACTTTTATCGAACTAGATAGATTCAATGATGTTTCCAATGTTTCGCGCCCCATAATAGATGTCAATTTATTATATCAAAATGATTTATCATCTTATTTTGAAAAAAACCCATTGCAAATGATTGAAGTTAGGATATTTATTTATTTATGGGACAAACTTACTGATATTGAAAAAAGCTATTATTGTTATTAGCACCAGTAATTTATTTCCCTAAAAAATTAATTTGTACCTGCATGATCAGACACCTGCCAATAATTGCTCCACTATACGCCACTAGTTGACAGTATTTCTAAAAAAGCAAAAGTAAAAACTTGAACCCTAGGTGTATGAAAGTTTGTATTGATTTTATTTTTTTTTCATTTGAGATATTAGGACTGAAGAAATATAATATTTATATATTTTATGCATTATAGTCAAACATTACAACTAGCCCTAAAATTTATTTATAAGATCTAGACAAATAACAACTCAGCCCAAGGAATCAAAATACAAATGATGAACTCTAATAAAAAGGAACTGCAATAAAAATCAAGCGTAATGCCATTCTCTGGACATTGAAAGGCAAACCGTATCGTGTTTTGTTAATTATAGCAAGAGAATTGCTTCTAAAATTAGCTGCATTGTCTGTAAGTTTCTATTACAATAAATGTTAAAAATAGATATTTTTATATACTTACAAATATATCATTGCATTTTGTAGAGATACATACAATATCTGTATAGCCTGAAAAGATAACACAATTTAATTACGTTACAGAGTATACCAATCGCCCTTACAATAGTTCTAATACTATTTATTAGCTTTCCGTAAGATAAAACGTACATCTGGGCTGGTAACCTTGGTGTCTTTGATGGTATTGAATTTGGAATAAATAGGCTCTGTTAAATTAAATTCGGAAAATGTTTTTAATCATAATGATTTTTCATTTCATAGTGATAGATATTATACACAGATTCGGAAATTTGGAATGCATGAATAAAAAACTCTTCATCTTCAGCATTCTACTTGTTAAAATTTAAAAATATTTAGACAAAGTTTACGTCTGGTTACGCGAATTTAAAACTATGGTATCGTTAGTGACAGTTTAATTATAAGAGATTAAGAGGAAAATGAGCCTAAAAACTAAACAAAAGGGTGAAACAGAAAACAAAAAAAGGCTTTCACAAAAGCAGCAATTATGGATTTGTAAATGATATAATTCTATTATAGTATATAATAGATATATAAGACTACAAAAAGACCAATTAATATGCCTATGATTGTATTTGATAGATGGATTTGCCGTATCGATCAATTAAGTGAATACAACGGCCATACGACTTTTTGTTAAAGTTATTTGTTGTTTTCATGCAAGAGTCATTGTCGGTTATAAGATCTATGTCAGATACTTGAATGTATCAATGGTCTTCAACTTTAAGCTAGTTAGTGTATATAAAATGCAAATAAGCGTCAAACTCAAGAAATGACATGTGGCGAAGTACCGTTTTATCGAAGCCAATTTGGCAGAGTATCTAAGGTTTTTATCATTACATGTAACTATTGATCATTGTCATGTAAATACTGAATTGCTTGTTCTCTCGCGTTATAACTTAAATTGACAAGGATTGCCAGTTTTCCTTTCAAAGGCGGAGTTTTTATTGGGTTAAACACCATTCAATCAGTCAATGAATATTTTGTCTTTTGTACCTTTCATATAAATCGTCTTCATATCTGTATTATATCTGGTTGGCGAGAAAACGAACAAACTTAGGTCGGCCTCTTACTTAGACATACTTTGAGAAATAGATTCAGGAAAAGTGTAAACTAGACTACGACAAACGTGATGACTTCAACTTTCCATTGTCGAATTCCCATTCATCGATAGAGAAATTCCAGCAGCTCCAATGTATGGTGTGTAGATAGTGGTAATCCTATTTGAAAGACTGCTGAATGCTGTTGACTGCCTAACTACTAAAACAAAGGTTTGTAGCACCTAGGTTGATGTTATCTCTCTAGTTCTTTGGCCGTCGCTATGACCTAATTGATCGTCATGGAAAATCAATCTCTCGAATACGATCGGACAGTTCGCCAAGTCATAGGAAGTATTCCTGTTCCCGAATTTGACGTTTCTAGATATCTTGTAAACCAAACAATTATAATGTGAATTCAAAAACAAACATTTAGCGTCGTCATTCATGACAAAGTCGCGCCTAATTACAGGGTATTTATGTGATCTTTTTTTGTTTTTTTCTGAAAAAAAATCCTGGGAATAGGGGAATCCTTAGTCATGGTATTGTAGGTTTCAAAAAATGTTTTCAACTTATATAACAACATATAGTTCATAAATTTATTATTGCCATAATAAAGATACTTACTGATAATAGTTGTGTGCAATGGCTTGACGGTTGATTGAGCTAAAAATTATCAATGTGCTTTATATACAAGTGATAAAATATAGTTTTATAGTCTTCTAATTTTTGTTTAATTTTTATCATTGTTTTCAACATTGAAAAATGAAAGTTTCCTGTATACCCGCGCTTTGAAGAATAACGTCCATAACAAAAATTTCTTTCGCAGTTTTGAAAGCAGCTATAGCCTTATATTTTGCATATTGCTTTATCCTATAGTACCATATGCTGTATGAAGAATTTATGCATCTTTGTCATCTACTTCCTGTTCATCGACTACTTTTTGTGAATGCGGGGGTACTACTTTTGAGCATTAGCTCCCAGATTTACTTTGTTATTATTGAATACATCTATTACTGACAAGTGGTATACGATACCCATCCATGTTAATAAACTACTCACATAACACAGTAATGGAAGCGGAAGGTTTGGCAAAGCATAAAACCTGGTTTAACTATCCATTTCTTTTGAAATGCCTGTACTAAATCAGGACTATTGACGTAGTTACTGCATATTTGGTTGTTGGTTCTTGAGTTTGTCCCTTTCTCTGATGTTGATTTATGGATTGTCTATTTTGACAGTTTCCTCGGTGTTCGGTATTTTGTTGTAACCTTCATTAAACATTACTTTTATGATAAATAAAACAAAAATAGCATAACTCATTTACTTATATTTCTGTCTTGCGTGTTTGAATTGTGTTATTAAAAAGCAAACTTTATTTACCTTCCATCATGTCAGCGCACATTTGCGAGTTGCACAAACACGGCAGTGTTCTATGCCCGTACACATCAAGTGGAGAGCACTCAATTAAATTTTGATGATATTCCTACAACAAAATTCAACATGAGAGTTTGAAATATATGGTAGTAAATTTCATATAGTATTTCAAAAGTTAACTATTAAATCGAGATTTTAGCGATTAAATAAAGCATACACGTATATTTATATATATTCATATTTATACAACTTCTTTTATAGATTGAACTATTTGAAGATAATATATCATCGAAAGATACATGCGCGTTACTATGTCAAATATGCGTTTTGTTTACCCAAGACTCATAATTGGCGCTTCAACTGAGAAATGAAAGACTTAATAATTAAAATGTTGAAAGCTCAAAACATTAAAATTCTTAAAGCGACACTATCTCTGGGTATAAAGCCGTTAACACCCAAATAAGAGAAAAACCAAAGAAATTAAAACACTCTTTTTCTTTACAACAAAAAACATCAAAGATATCAAGGTTAACAGAATTTACTACGCCAATCTCGAAAAGACTCATCAGTGGTGCTCAAAATCAAAACAATAGACAATTGATTAAGATGTTGTAGCGCTTTGATTACTCCAAATACGGCTAAAGTTATCTACAGCTTTTTAAAAAAGAAAGACCTAAGAATCAAACTAATTTATGAAATTTCAGGCCAGTGAATTCAGACAACGAATAAATCACTGGAATAATCTTCCTGTCAGCACCGAAATGGGACTTATGCATCACAGAATGAATGATGTTTTTATCAGTAATAAGGTGTGACTACTGGGGAGGTGCTAACTTTGGAGACATCAACTCAATGGTTGCAAATAATATGTCATTAAAAATACCAAGTTTATAAAAATCATTACACTACACACTTTTCAAAATTTATGAGTTTCTCTTAATGCAAATATTTTGAAAGGTTACAATATTTTGTTTAACTGACATTTAATTAAATACTGTGAAAAACGAACCACAAGCCAGGAAATGTAATTTGTCCCTAAACAACGAAAATATTCTTAAGAATAATTTCTGATATCCGATAAAGACAGATACAATGTAGTGAACTAAAGTTGCTCTTGATTTTATTATTCACAAATAACAAGCCCTTATTAACGTACTTACTGTTTGACATGTAGCAGACAGGTTTCCAGAATGCATACTGTACATCACACCCTGTTAAAAGTAAGTTTTCATGAACAGATTTATGACCAAATAGACCAACTTAATTAACGACCATAATCTTAAATCGATATGTTAAGGCAAAACTTGGCCAAAAATATTTCTCGTTTGTGTTATATATACTGTGGCAAAGATAAGAATATACTAGTATATCAAAACCACAAATTCATAAAAAACGTTTAATAATTATCAACTTGTCGAGGCTAATTTTAAACCATCAATAATTGATAATTAGACCATATGTTGAATTCAACATAAACTCATGCTACCAACTGAGGCCAACAGTGTGATAAAACATCGTAAGGAAAAATAAATCCCTAATATATAGTAGAAAGATATAGGCAAACCATCCCCGTTTAATTAGATCTGCTACTAAGAAGTGGATACTTGAATGTATGCAGGTTTTACTATGATTGGATATGTCATTATATGAGTTATGGCCCCTAACATACAAATGACTTTTCTTCAAAACCTTTTCTTCGAAACCGTAAGACATAAAGTCAAAGGATTTTTACAAATGATCATGAGACCAGATACTGCCTTGACTGACATCAAGGTCAAATGTCACCGATTATTTTAAATTGTCTTTTTAATTATAGTTGTTCTATCTTTTTCATTAAAACTGTGCGACATCTCATTTTGAGACTGTTGATAATGCTCTTGGACTACATTGTTTATTACAGATTGCGTTTTGTAAGACGGATACGTTCTTGCCAGAGTTATCTTCTCGAACATTTAACACGTTGTTAAATAACTCTGAAACAAAAAGATATCCATAAGGTTGAAATTATTTTGATAGTCATCAGCATATTTTATACCCCCCCCGCAAACTTGTTTGGGGGTATATAGGAATCAGCGTGTATGTCTGTCCGTCTGTCTGTCCCTCTGTCCACATCCATTGTAAGCGCAACTCCTGCTAAACAGCTTGATGAAATTTAATAAAACTTAGCATAAAGGAAGTATATTACATGTAGATGTGCATGAAGGATTTTTATTGACCTCGAATATCATTAAAGGGAGATAATTTGACTTGAAATCGAATCGGGGGTATCGCTTTGAGAGCGTGCTTACAGTCCACACTTGTTTTATTTAGGTTTTACTATGATTGAAAATATCCTTATTACAGTTATGGTCCACGACGAAAAGAAATCTTTTCGCCAAAAATAGTTTCTTTAGTCGTACAATCATGGGATAACCAGCGTTGGTCATGGAACAAAATATTGCATTGAATAGTGTATAAGGTCTTCGATGACCTTGATCTGTGTCATTGAAACGCATGGCGGTTAGGAAAACTATACATTGTTCTTTGAACAATTGGCAATTGAATTATTTATCATCTTTGTTTCTTGTATTTCTCTCTGTTAATTCTTGTTATCTCGTTTTCTTAGATATGCGATCTCCGATTAACTCGCAATTTTATGAGTATGCTGGATCTTACCTGAAGTTAGTTGTGCAATCAGACTGAATGTCGTTTTGTTTGGAGGCATTAGTATAGTCATCCAACACAGTTATACTAGTTTTGTTTACCAAATGTAATTTTGGGAGACATATTGGTTTTGCTCGGTTTCTTACTATCAATTCTTTCGTTTTTCATTCCATTCAAATACGTTCTAACCTGTCCGCAATAGTTGTGAAATTAAATGGAAATCATCAAACTGATAGAGTTGACTATCCTGAGTATGCAGGACATTTGTTTTTTTTTCATTCCAACACAGTTATTACTGGTTATTTACTTTTTAACATAAATAATTTAAATTGAGATATTTCAAAACTTTGAAATATTATATCAGATGTTGAAATTATTATTAAGATATCTGCAATCATATCCGACGAATTTTTGTATCTAGCACACCAATTTAAAATTGCTTGTTACCTATATACACGAATTTAAAGATGTCTAAGTTCTTTTATCGATGACTAAGGCTAAAGACAATATCCATGATAAATGTTAAGGGAATTGTTGCTGTGATTTCTGTAAAACCTCAGACAATATTTTTAAACCATGTACTTAAATAAAGGTAATATTTATGCTTACTTGATTAACTGTACATGAAGTACCATTGGAGTGAATCGCTGCAATTAATATACATAAAAATTCAAGACTAACATATAAACTTATAAAGTGGATGAAGTGAAATTTGTCTTTACCCAAGACGAAAACACCGCTTTCTTCGTATTTATTCTAATTTGCTCCCGATGGCAATAAATTATACGTTTTTTTTATTTTTACAAAACAAAATAACAAAATAAACTACATGTAAATTTTTTTTAAAGATATATAAAATTTCTAATATTGGAAAAGCCATATGCGTGATACTTTGAAATATCCACCTTTAGTGGGTTCGTTTATGTCAAATTTGAGGTACATTAATAGGCTTCTAAAATGTTAAGGGAACTCACCTATGTTATTAACGCATTCAAGCGAGTTACAATAACAGCCATCCGGTCTCATAAGGGAATCATAGTTAATACATTTAAAATAATTTATAGGCTGAAACAGACAAATACGAATTGCTCAAAGGCTTATTGCCTAATAAAGTAATATATTTGCAAATATTTGGAAATAAGGTAATTTTGTTTATAAATGTAAAAATCGATGTTTTCATGTGGATTAACTCCTAAATCAATATTTCCAAAATCAACAAAACAATCGCATTTAAAGAAGAAGTTTATAAAGAATCAAACTACTTATGCATCGAAGTTGTTTGCCAAAGACACGTGCATGGAACGCAATTAATTAATTAATCGTAGCGTATCGAATATTTTCCATACTTAAATCGGCTGTCCGGGTGACAAAAAATCGGAAAAGGTCAAGATACGTTTAAGAAAAATCGGAAATGGTTAATTTTAATTTTAAAGTAAGACATCATTGTTTTTATTATAATTCCGTAGTCATCCGGAGAACATGCGTTTACTTGATATATATTGCTTTCGAGTTATTCATTCTGTTTTTGTCTTTTTCTGCTTTGTGTCTTGTGAGTCTGATTCTAGATATGTAATTGCTCTTTCTACCTTTTTGATAGGTGGATTTTATGGCTATTGTTCTTTTTTTCACAAAATATATGGAATCAAACAAAGCTGGCTTACACCATAAAACATGATATACAATAATAAGAATTTGCAACTTTGTATATCAATTAAAATTCTCAAGAACATTTGTTTCTAAAAGATTTATGTGAACGGATATAACTTGGTTATATTTTAGTAAATTACTGGATGATGGTTAACAACGTCCATCAATTACTATGGCCAGTATGTCAGTTATTTTAAACACTATTATTTTTATTCATATTAAGTCAGAAGTCAGTTTTATAACAATTTGCAAGACAACTGCAATTAAATGTCTAAACAGAACGTTAAAATACAGTGTATCTGGAGAAAAACACGGATAAAGTCCTGGCATATCGACGAAATTCTTATTTCTTTTATTTTTGAAATACAAGTGTGTCATAGATAAGACGTTCAACTTGCATCATATGTTGAATTTAAGGATAACGTGATTGGTAAATTTTTTACTTTGTGTGTGTTATAGTAAAGTATCCTTATTCTAAGAATTATATATTAAAATGTACCTGATGTTGAACACAATGTGAAACAATTTGGTTGATTTTAGCACCGGTTCCAAGCTGTATCTGACAATATTCCTATTAAGCACAAAACGAAAGAGTTATATAAAAAATTACAACCCTCTTAAAAGTTTAATTTGAAAAATCCATTTGTTTATCATTTCTTTCTCGTGTTTTTTCTAACTATAAGACAAATGAAACGCATAAAATATTAAAAACATATATCGATCGTCGGATCGTTTATTTGTTCAAACTGGAGTTCAATCAGAATAAATACAAACGAAGCATAGGGTAAATTACCAGAATAACCACGTACAAAATTTCACAAAACAAACAACAAATACTTTTAGTATACAACCAGTAAACAGCACGAACGTGTGATAAGAGAAAAGTATGTGACAAACTTCTAACTGTTACATAATTAAATCCAAGTAGCAATTGTACATTATACAATTGTACATGGGAACTATAATTGTGTACCGACATAACATAATACAGACAGGACAATATTGTAAACATGACAGCAATTGGCCAATAAACCTTATCTGTGTAAGATATTAAATAAAACTTAAATAAACTACTTACTAAACCAGAGCATTCCTGATGGAGACACTTATATCGCCTTGTTGCTGTGCATGAGGATAAATAACATAATTTAAAATTAAACAGAAAAGTATACTGAACAGAAAAGTTAAACAAAATTAACTGAAAAATACGAAAACAGCTACGAGAAGTGAAACCAGGGTTCCGTTATCATGATTGCTTAATTTCAATAATGTCAATGCTTTTGTATAATCCTAAATTGTAACAAACTCTTGACGGGACTGAAAAGTAATCAAAACTATAACAGGTTAGATATGTAAAAGATTATCTGTCTGAAAAATTGATTGCATTTATCATCAAGATCATTAGATCACCTGATTTGATTTTGTTACCAGTTAATGCCAGGAATTGGTGTTTTCTGTCAAATTTTCGGCTTATCGAATACACGTTGGTGGACGAACAACATTTAATCATTCAAACTTGAAAATGTCTACTGTGACTATATCAATTGATTATTGATTAATAAAAAAAAGACAGAAAAAATATTAATTTGAAAAAAAAAAGAATTAGCTGTAACTAAAAGAAGATATTAAAACAAGATGTGCTATATACAAAAACTAACATATACAAATTGTAATTTAGTTTTAATATATCTGTTTTATGTCGGAAACCTTTTAACTAACGTTCCATGTAACATACCTGAAACGACCAGGGAAACACATGTGCTGTCCTGACAAAAACAGGTCTGCCAAGTATGAAAATTTGATATGTAATATCCACAGTTATGTACTTCCTGAAAAAAAATGTAGTTGGTTACTATTAATGAAATTGAAACGTTATTTCGTATAAATTATTGACCTGAAAAATTATAACACAGCATGATGCCATAACTTTTTTGTGGCCGCCAAATTGTGCAAAACCACAACACGTACTGGAAATATCACTCCTCTGTATTATAACTTGTCTGCTGTCATAAAATCTCTATATTTAAATAAGGGTTGTTTTTCCCAGCATGTAGCAATTCGTGTTCATCATTTGCGGTATGAATTAAGCCAAGTCTAATGTTTTTTTTGTTTTTCAAAAGAAGCCATATATTTTCAATGAGACGCTGTTTGAAGAGGTCAGTTAATTTTTCATAGTTTATGGCAATACAGCCTAAACATTCTGATCTCTGACGATTTCCTTTAGACCTTAAGACAATATTCAAGTTTTAAAACTATCATTTCATCACTAAAGATAACTTTTTCCCAACGATTTTCTTGTGAAGTGCAATGGAGTTTAACCCCACATTAAGCACATTGTTTGGTTAATCTCGCGGTTGACGATTTCTTTCGCACTGACCTCCAGGTGTATGCTAAATCGTGTAGCCTACGTTGAATACACTTGAGACACTGCTACAGGTGCACTAGCTGCGTCTTTTAAAGTCGCTCTACGGATTTTTTCAGGACGGGTTAAAGCATATTTTTGACCTTATTAGTGACAGTGCTTTTCCTTTCATTTCGTGCAATTTTTCTGGGTTACCGCTAACTCTCCAACGCTTTAGAAGCTTAGAAATAGTTAATTTGGATACATGCATTTTTAAACGTTTCAATGTGACTGGCTCGATGTCCTTTTGCAATCCATTGTATGATCATTCGTTTTGCGTTATTTGCTTATTCTTTTTCGTACTTCGCCATTCCGGTTGACAAATAAGTTCCTAAATTATAAATCTGTTCCAGCAAAGAAAATCTCCAAAATTATTAGAAAATTCAATATGCGTCCCTATGACAGCGCTTTCATCAATATTTAAACTCTGAGGTAGAGCAAGATATCGTTCTATTTGCAAAGTAATTGTTTTATTATAAGTATGTTAGTATGTTAAGAAAATATGAAAATATGTATAGGTGTTTTATGCTTCAATTCATTAGAGAGCGTATTTCAATATTTTAAAGTAAATTGTGTTGTTTGTTGTTCTTTTATTAACCCGTGAACAGACTATTCTGTTTGTGAATCTTGTATTGTCTTATTCTGACACACCAGTAGAAGTCAATGTTTTGTCACAACGCTTCACTGGTCCTTTGTAGTACATACAGGGTAAAAAGTGTTCAATTATAATAGTACACGATATGTTAACTGTAATATATTTATATTTTAACTTGTTGTTAATATTTTTTGGGCTCTATATTAATGTGTTTCATAATTTAAGCCTCATGCCATGTACATGTATATTAATGGGAAGCAGTTTCATTGAAAAAGCAGTTGTATATTCATGGGTGATGTATATTTTTTTCTATCATAGTGATCACTTGCCAAATTGATTAATAGTAATTTTCATTTTGTATAAGTGTTTTTATGTAACTATGATTTTGTTATGCCACGTGCTTTGAATATGTTTTGTTATACGTTTTAGAGAAAATACTACGAATCCCGGATCTAATCTATCTATTAGTCAAGAGAACGGCCATTAAAAAAGGTTAACTCAATTATGTCACTGTGCTGTTTATAAAGAATATCAGTTGAATTTCTTATGTGAATAGGCCCGGGAAACTACAAATTAGACTCAACGACAATAGTGATGACTTTAAATTTCACTGGTGTATTGTGCTTTCATTTCACGACTTTTATGAAATGATAGATCTTGCGATCGGTATGCGTATTTTCAGAAGTTCAATGACCGTCATCCCGACTTTAATGATCTTCACGAGTAATACACATCTGAAATCGAATCCTACATTATCGCTGAGTCAGTTTGAAGTCAAATTTTTGATAGCCTCTTGACCTATTACTCATGTAAGGGCGGTTTTCAAACTTTTCCTTTTACAGATAGTGATGGAAATTTCGTTTCAAGACATGTGTAAAAGTGGTTAATAGTTAAACTTTACACTAGAATTAAAAACATATCAACGCATTAAATTGATGTATAACTCTTTTAGCAAGACATATTTAGGCAACAGGATTTTGATTGCCTTTTACGATGCATTGGTCATATATAGGAGCTTTAAAAATGAATGAAATTATCAATAGAATTGTAATAGTTGCTAATATATCTTATATGTTTATACTGAATGTTGTGAATATATCTAAAATTTTGCTCGTCAAAATTCGGGCAATCGAATATAAAATATAATTTACCTCAGGTTTTTCCTCATGACACGAAAAATGTAGACCAGAAGATTTGTGATGCGTGATCAGACATACATCTTGAGATTTCTAAAAGAAAAACATTCGTAACACATTTAAACAAATGGATTGTAATAGTGTTCATCAGCATAAACCATCATAAATCAAAAAGATGAAATGTAGCCATAGAAAAATGAACATGAAATACAGATATTTTAAACAAATATTGTAAGGACTTTTTACGTTTATAAAAAAGTTGCAAACACTATTTCGGCATCTTGTTGATTTGGTTCTTTTGTGCAGCTATACCATTAAAGTCATACTTCACAATCGTTGTGGAAAGTCACTAGTAAGTATACATATGTTCTGGAAATCAAAATGCATACTTTAAATGACATAGCTTGCATGTAACAAAGTAATTTTTAGACTAGAAGATGTAATTATATCTTTAAAAATGTGTGTTGGCAATTTTTTTAGCGTGTTAAATTAAGTAAATTATGCAATATTTTATCGTTCGTGCAAACAAAAATCCTCCACACAATACGTTAAATATCTCTAAAATTGACCAGAACGTCAAAACCAATTCTAAAATGTTATGTCTTTAATTGTATAAAATTATTACTTTATACTCACACAGTATTGATCTACGCACTCAAATGCACTAGATAATGTAACAAAACTTGAAACTGTAAGTAAATAGTTTATATCCAATTTGTGTTAAATATGAAACATTTTAAGGAGAGACAAAAAACAAAAACAAAAATTAAAAAAGACAATTATGTTTTGACTGCAGGCTTAATGTCTAACTAGCAGTAACAATATAAAGTAGTAAAAACCTGATCGCGTTCTCAATACAGTTATTTCTTTCAAAGTGGTGCTATGATACAACTAAAATGAACCGATAACAATTAGATGTGTATCTAAAACAATTGATTTAGTATCACAAAGTTTGAAATTTTTGTCCTTGTAATGTGACAATAATTAATAGTAATTATAATTTAAAACCCAGCCGATATTTGCCAGATAGAGATTTGGTATTAAAAAGAAATAGGTGAATTAAAGAAAGAAACCAGAACCTTTGATTTCTTATGCCCTTGCTTATAGATAAAAAATTATCAAATAGATATTACAAGACATTAATAAAAATGTTTAGATTGCTGTTATACTCATAAACGAAAGTAAGCTTCATTTGAAACTTTTGTTGTGAACTGAATAGAAGTACTCATGGTGTATGCCATTAAATACATATCTTTGTTCATCCTTTTTTGTTTGTCTTAACATCTATAAATGCAAGTTAAGACTACAACGAGTAAAACGTTTAGCCAAAGTAGCATATACACTTGAAACCTGACACTATTTTATTTAATTAAACACATAATTATACACATAGTATTCACTGTTGTTGTAACGTTGATAGATATCATGAAATGAATAATATACAATGTTTGTCCAAACATGTACAAGTACAATTAAAACATAAAAAGGTCCATTCACTGAAATAGCACAGGTTTTACATGTTCAGTTTAAAAAAATATATGAGTCAAAACCAAGAATCAAAATTTCTAAAAAAAACAACATTGTTTTAAGATTTTCCTTGAACGTTTCTTCAGTATCACAACCTCTCAGTTCAATGTGTAATTTATTCCATAACTTTGGACAAACTATTTTAAAATTTCCGTCACCAAACGATTTGTGCTTGTTGAATGGTACATCATAACAGCCTGTGAAATAGCCTGACTATACCGAAATACATCGTGGTACCTGTTCAGATAATAATTCATTTAAATAAGCTGAGCTGTTCCCTTTGAACTATTGAACATGACAGTCAAAATCTTGAATTCAATTCTGGCTTTGATTGGAAGCCAATGAAGTTGTAACAATGCTTGCTTTGAACTTTCATACTTGCTAAGGTTTAGGACAAGTTTTGCACACATATTTTGTATCCTTTGCATCTTTTGAATATCGCATTTAGGAATACCAAACATAATTGCATTACAATAATTCAAATGGTAAATAACGAGTGACAATACTTATGTTTAAGTAGCATTCGTAGTAAGGTTTTTTCTTATGTTTTTGAAACGGAAAAAATTAAACATTGCAATCTGACATTTTCGCTTTACATGATCTTTACAGGTGAGGTTTTCATTTAAAAATGCTCCCAGATACCTGACACAGCTAACAGACTTAATATTGTCGCCAGCAATGTTTATTTTTTGTAACTTAACTTTTTGTAAGTTGCTGCATACTACCAAATAAAATAATTTCGTTTTTTTTAATTCCTTTTAGGTTTATTTTGCATCATCCAGTCATCTGTGTCCGATATACAACTTTCCAGTTCACGAATGACTTGTTTCTCATTTTCTGCGGATGTTGGTTAAAAGCTTTTGATGGTCTGCAAAATCATACACTGATATTAATCGGGGAATAATGTTAAATATAGTGTCCGCATTGATCAAATAGAGTAGGGCCCTAGACAGCTACATTGTACGAGTACAGACAGTTGCTTCTACACTTACATCTGCGTGACCTAAGATAGGAGTCGATTAAATTGATGGTTGTACCACACTGTCCGTACTGAGAAATTAACACTTGCAGCAGAATGTCATGGTCTACAGTGTCAAAAGAAGCACTTTAGTCATGTGCAATAAGAGCACGGACCTCTTTGTTTTCCATGCCATCCAGAAGGTCATTTAATTTTCTTAGCAAAGCCGTTTCACAAGAGTGATATCACCTGTACGCCTTCTGATTTTTTTGGAAAATGGTGATTTTCACTACATGCTCGTTTAATCGGAGAAGGACTGCCTCGATAGGAACGATAGATCGCTCACAAGGCGTATAGACATGACCACCATGGATTTTCTTCCCCTTTTGCCCTGCACATCCTTGAGATAGTACTAATGATAGAATAAATTGAAAAATTCTCGGCAATTATTTAATCCTACATATGTTTCAATTAATCAATCTATCCATCAATCAATCTGTCAATTTATTTTTATATTCGGAAACATGCAGCTTGTAAACAAGCTAATTGACTATTTAAGAATGACAATAATGAAGAAAAACGTGACCAAATTTATATGTGATTGTTGGCGTAAATGGGCTCAAGTTATATTACACCGAAGTGAAAAAAAGTCAACATTTATTGAAAATATATTTATTAATTAAAAAACCTACAACATAAAGAAAAAAAGATTGAATAAAAACATATACACATCTGTTAATCAAAAAGTGCTTGGGAATATTTTTTTTTAAATTTAAACCTATGAGACATCCTTATTAACTTCTTCAGCAAACATCAGTTCTGTAGGAAAAAACAACCAAAAAATGGTCAAGTACGCCATTGCTAAGCTACTACAAAACTTAGAATTTGACGAAATTTCACAATTATAGATTAATGTGTCCATAGATGTTGACAAACAAGTTTTTAAAGATTTGTAGAGACCATCATAACAAAAAATCTACTAAAAACTACTTTACAAATGATCAATTAAGAAATTAAATTTCTAATCATATTTCTCTCATTCTGGACTATGAAATGCATATGTAATTGGGGTATTTAAAATAGGGTACTCTTGATCAATTCTTTGATGCAACTTTATGAATTTCATTTGATCTATTCAGCATTTTGCACTAGTTTATGTGTGCACTTCAAATCAATAGCAGAACTAGTTCAACGTGCTATAACATAATCCTGCTCGGGATAGTATTCGATATGCACACAACTTTTGTTTGTTTATATTCATGGTATAACAGTTTTATTTTACTTATGTGTTTGATAGGTTTGCATTTTTGATGCTTGTTGTGCTTGTAAGGTTTAAGTATTACAGATGTTATTATTTTGTGTCTGTGGATTTAGTATTTTTAATCAGTTTATATACATAAATCTAAATTAGGGGTAATTATTATTCATTGAACTACGTAAAACAAAAAGCAGGCGTTTTAACCCTAAGACACCATAGTAAGACAAGAACTAAGAACCAAAGATATCTAGGAGAAACAGTAATGGTAGCATTACATACCCTATCAAGCTCATTAGTCAGTTAGAAAAATGCACTATTTGTTTATTGTAAGTATATGTTATAGGTCATATGTCAAATTTTCACAGTCGGGGCAGAAATAATGAATATTCGGATAGGATATATAGCATATTAAAAGGACGGAGAAAGTGCTGAAAGTAAATTTGGTTAAGTTTGTCAATTTCCGGATGAGTTCAGAGAATAGTTTACAGTTATGAAAAGGGCGACACTCAATGTTAATCCAATTACAACGGTTGCAGCAATAGTGGATACAAGTATGTGAAAAGGGAATTTGAAATTGACAGAAAATAAATAAATAAATAAAAATTAAAGAAACTGTGACAACTTTATTTGTAAGTGTTAATACATAAATTGAAAAGAATAAGTATTTGCATCAATACATTTTTATGTTCATTATTAAGGTAACATTTGTTTTCCAAGGTTAAACAATTGGAAGTCATAATGTCATAATAATATATTTTGTACAATACGTTGAAATTTTCCATTAATATGATTTTCAAAATTTATGTGAACTAAGTCACAATCTACTTTCAACGTCTACTTTCGAAGTAAAAAGGCTTTTAAAACTTTCATGCAAGTTATATAATGAAAAAATCTAGGTCAAACTATTAAAGAGAAGAATTAATTACCATCCTAACCTCAAAGTTAAGACGTATTTAACGACTGCAATCGGGCTATACATTAACAATATCATTACAACTTCATTTTAAGCTTCTTTATTTCTTTAACGTAAAGACATACAGACAGTCAGCAATATCCAATCCCGATTTAGAAATCGTACATGACATAAAAAGATAACAAAAACCTAACATAAACTGAGTAACCCTTACCCTTCAATAACAATATAGACAATTAGTACATAAAAGTACACAAAGTACCAAGCATTCATAAAGTTTATTCGGGTTCGATAAATTGCAACGGTATGAATATTTGATATGTATTCTACCTACTTACAAATAATGAGAAAACTGAGATACATTTTCTCCGCCATTATCCAAATTTTAACCTAGTTCCAACATAAATCTCAAACGAATACAAGGTAATTATGATAAGTCAGCAATTATTATCAGGACAATACCTTTAAATCACACGATCTTAGTCTACTTTTCAGACTTGTC
Source organism: Limnoperna fortunei (assembly GCA_944474755.1). Lineage (NCBI taxonomy): Eukaryota > Metazoa > Mollusca > Bivalvia > Mytilida > Modiolidae > Limnoperna > Limnoperna fortunei. Next base: position 15,615,699 of record OX104114.1, on the reverse strand, counting down.
GTCATACAGTACTTAAAAACCCAACAAGTTTAGCAACAAATCGGCTCTCACTATCAGTTCGTCAGTAATATACTAACCAGTCGTAACACTCAAACCCGCTCCATATCCACCTATAATCTTTTGACGAATATAAAACAATATGACAAACTAGATTTGTTTCGGTAGAAAAAAAATTGTGTTTCATTCCCAAATAGTAAAGGCAATCGTGTTGAGTTTTCTCCCCAATCGGTTATTTTTTTATTTATATATTTGTTTTAAGTAAATATTTTTGAACATGAAAAATTATCAATCGTTCATGGCCTAAACAAAACTAATTTATTATAAAGTTAATAATATAAATATGTAAAATGTAATAACATAGAATATCTGAATATTTTAATATATGCTAAACAAAAATATAAGATTAAACAAACGCTAAACTAGTCTTTCAGCAAGCTTGTCATCTTTCAACAGCAAAGGTGGGTCACGTTGCAACCACAATTAAATTTATGATTTTAACGTGGTATGCATGAAATGATTCCTTGTTCTTTGCCCAACATTGCCAATTAATACTGAAAATTATCAGCACAATTTGTTGGCGTTTATATATTATTGTCTGATTGTGATGTCCAATACAAAATATGTCATTTAATTATATGCATATATCGGTCATTTTATTGACGGATACATATTATTAAATAATTTTTAAATGACACTAAGTTTGTTTCGTTTGTATATTTATTTATTATAAAAGAAATTTGATAAAAGCTTATTTCAATATAAAATTAATCTGATAGAAATGTCAATTTATTACATCATACACATTTGTATAATAGATAAATAAGAAATAATCAAATCTATATTATTGCATATATATGAATAATATTTTTTAAACAGGAATTTAACTATTTTCAAATTATAAAGGAATATAAAAATTTTGTGATTGGTTCGTTACATAGTAAAATTTAAACTTATGGATGGGAAAAACTGTTTCTTTTAGTTTTTAAAGTAATTAAGGTAAGAAATAATAAGTGAATAAACAAATAAATATAGAAGTTAACAAATTCGTAAATCCGTACGATACCGAAGAATCTTTTGATATACATGAAAGCCCATACCTCTAAAATACCGATATGACACTAACTACAACTTTAAAAATTTGACAAGATCGGTTTAGGCAGAATTGGAAAACTTTGTTATAATAGTAATTGTCGCTATGTTTCTGCTTATGAAATAACCAATTTAAACTGAGATCTTTCATTGTATCTCAAAATACAAAAACATATTGTTTTAGTTTTTTTGTTTTAAGTGTAAATAAAATATAAAGAAAAGGAACTCCTTTTATCGGAAACTATAAATCCTTGAAGTTTAAACATTCTCACCCTACTTTTAAATAAAACGTAAAGGACAAAGTATTCTGATATTATGCGTTTTTGTACAAATCAAGTTATAAGTTCGTATAACTGTATTGATCTCGTTCGCGTTCCCAGGTAGAAGCCTTATGTGTTACTTAACACGAAGAAGATATCAGTATCATCCGAACTGTATTACTAATATTAGAACCGTACGTTACATTTTAACTAACTTCTGTAATTTTTGCTTATCTATATGCAACTGAGATTTTTACCATGTAATTGTACGAAATCTTATAAAATAGTGTAATTGCCGCCAAATGATCAATTTATACCAAAGAGCAACTAACTATTTACCAATGTCATAAACAATCTCAAATAACAAAAATAGATAGTTTGCCAAATTTATATGGACAAAATTTGTCAATAAAGGAAGAAGTGGAAATGCAAAAACCATACTGAATAAATAATACCGCGAAAAGAGCATAAATGGTTTGAAATAAAACAATTCACTTTTGCACGTCAATAATGCAATTTAATAATCAAAATTAAATTCGTTTATCATAATTATTCGACGAGTTATCTGTCTTGTAACTCTTCAATTACCTAAGCGGCACTTAGGTATACAAACGGTGCACTTGATTTCGTGATTTTGACCACGCAACGCCACGTTTCTCTTTAGGAAAAAAAAGAAGTTGAAGATAGTTTGTATAATAATTAGTATGAATGTTTAACATGATAACAGTGTTTAATAACACCTTTATTATTCATTACAGGAATAATTTTCAAATTTTATGATTAATTTTATTTTAGTAACTTTGTAAAAAAACCAAAAAACCCGCATATTTCGATATCGCATAAAGCCGATTTCATGCTGTTTATGAATAATGATTCTTATTACAGAAGAACTTAACAAAGGTTAGGCGTTTTTCTTAAATTTAAGTTAATTTGTCTATTTAAATTTTCTCTTGTAAACTGTGCGAATATATAAATTACTGCAAATTTAATGTTCTATTGATACATTTTTCAAGTAACTGACATGCCTCGAAGACGTGGTCGCCTGGCTATTCAAAGAAGGGGTCCGTATCCTTTACGGACTAGGGTTCCAGAACAACTTGTACCACAGAGACTCGATTCATTACCGGTGCACGAGCAGCATGATCCTGTCCCAGAGCTGCGGAGACCTGATACCGACCAGCAGCCCCAGTTGTCCATTGAGTTCAAGGGCCGCTTGAACAGCATGTTCCTCATAATCATACTGCAGTTAGACAGGGTAATGATTCTATTTTGATAAACAATATTGAAACTTGCACATCGGTAGCCTCAAATGAGCCGCTGATAATTCTCATGTATGCAAATGAAACGGATGTATTTATAACTCCTAATTTAAAAGAGAAAGTTTGGAATTTCGAGTATGTAGACCTTGCTCAATTTTTGAAGCAAAATTTTGAAAATAATGTTGATCAAAGATCAAGTAATTTAGAAATAATAAACGGCAAACTTGTTTTGCAACCTAGGCAACGAAAAACTAAAAGCATAGATTCTATCAGCTCATGGACACATGCATTTCTTAATTATGTATCTATTATGATAGAAAATCATCCACATAATGCTGGTGAGCTTGGTCGTTACATAACGCTTATTAGAAACGTGGCTGAAGAAAATCCAACTAGCAGGTGGTTACTTTATGACCAGCAATTTAGGTTGAGAATTTCCATGAACCCATTAAAGTCTTGGGGTTCAATTGATGGCGAGCTAGGGTTACGTTTTATTGCTACACCTTTTAATAGAGCTACTAGCCAAACGTCGTCTAAATATTGTTGTTATGATTACAACTATAAGGGTACATGCAACAAATTCAGCTGCAATTATCGACATGTATGCCTTAAATGTCAGATGAATCATCCTATTATAAACTGTTCAGCTGGTTCCAGCAAAGCTCAACAAACTCAAAATAAAAATTCGTTGCAAAAACCCAGCCATTTATTTAAGGCTAAGCAGCCGTCAAAGTAGCATATAACTATATAAAGGTAGAAATTTGTGTTTCTTTATTGCAGAATTTACTAGTAGAGATGAGATCTGGTCTTTAGGTAAATCGCCCATAAATGTTGTTGAATTATGTCGTATGTTGAAGTATTATCCCGACTATGACAGTGCTTTAATTTTAGAAAATGGTTTCAAGTTTGGCTTTCCGATACATTACACAGGACCACGATCATCTGTGGATTGTAAAAACCTAAAATCAGTTTATCAATTTCCAGATTTTGTGGGACAAAAACTTCAAGCTGAAATCGTATTGGGTAGAATTTTAGGACCATTCTGCGAAAGACCTATTTCAAACCTCAGGTGCAGCCCTATTGGTATAGTTTCTAAAAAACAGGAGGATTTAGACTTATAACCCACTTGTCCATTTGGTCATGGAATTATTTCTTATATTGACCAGTCTCACGCTACTGTTCAATACTCCTCGTTTGATAATGCTGTCTGTATTATTCAACGCTTAGGTAAACATGCACTTTGTGGGAAATCTGATGTAAATTCGGCATTTCGTTTGCTGCCAATGTATCCACGGTCTTTTGACTTGTTCGGTATTAAAATCAATGGGAATTATTTTATAGACAAAATGTTGTCAATGGACCTTTCTCAATCTTGTTCCTATTTTGAGAGGTTCTCAATTTTCATTGAGTGGGCTGTGAGAACAGCGAGTAATTGCCAAGATACAGATCATTATTTAGACGATTTCTTTTTCGCGGGAAAGGCCTGCACAGACGATTGCAGGAATCAAATGGCAACCTTCCATTCTGTTTGTGAACGTTTGAGTGTACCAATTGCACGGAGGATCCTACAACAAAAATTGAATATTTAGGCCTTACAATCGATTGCGATGATATGGTTATCAAAATCCCATCCAATAAGACTGTTGAGCTTAATGACAAACTTGAATATGTTTTACAAAATAAAAAAGTGACACATAGAACTCTTCAGTCATTAGCTGGTTCATTGGCCTTTTGTTCACGAGCCCTTCCGGCTGGTAGAGCATTTATAAAACGTGTGTATGCTTCTTTAAATAAAGCATCTCAACCTCGTCATTTTATTAGGGTAACTTTATCGATGAAGATAGATCTTAGGGTTTGGAAAGAATTTCTTGCTAATTTTAATGGCGTATCTTTCATACCTGATGTTAATTGGACAACCAATCATGATTTACAACTTTACACAGACAGTGCTGGTGGCTCGGCAAAAGGATGCGGTGCTTTTTATGCAGGAAAATGGACATTTTTACAATGGCCAAAACATTGGAAATGCACTTCTATTTTAAGGGATATCACATATTTGGAAATAATTCCCATTGCCATTTTTCTTTGGGGTCACGAATTTTCGAACAAAAAGGTCGTGGTTTTTTTGTGACAATCAGACTGTAGTTACAATTTTAAATAGCAAGAGTTCAAGATCTGAGACTGTGATTTCACTTCTAAGGTTCATTATTTATTGCAGTTTAAAATTGAATATACAGTTAAAATCGACTTATATAGAATCTAAAAGTAATAAAATAGCCGATTGTATCTCTCGTGGGCAGGTAGACCAGTTCAGAGTATTGGTACTATGGGCCGAACCATTGCCTGTCTAGTTTCTGTGGAATTCTTGAACCTTTTGTAATAGAAGCAAACACCTTGTTTGAGACTTCCATGTCTAAGAATACTTGGAATGCCTATGAGAACGGATTTACAAAATTTAATGAATTTCGTAACTTGTATGGCTTGCCTAATATATTGCCACCAGCTGTAGATCACATTGCAAATTTTATTGCTTACTTGTCTTACAATTCATATGCCCCGGCGACTGCGAAATTGTATTTAAGTGGTCTCAGTTTTACTTTAAAAACCAAAGGGCTAGACGATACCACTCAATCATTTCTTGTTAAGCAAATGTTAAAGGGTATGACCAGGTTAAATGGGGCACCAGATTTGCGTCTTCCTGTTACTATTGAAATTATGAAAAAATTTCCAGTAGCTTTAAGCCATGTATGTTCTTCTTAATACGAAAGCTTATTATTTTTTACTGCCTTTTCATTAGCATTTTCTGCTTTGCTTAGAGTAGGTGAAATTACATGTTCAAACAAGTATGATATCAATAAAGTTATTCAAGAAGCTGAAATATGGTGGGGCCAATGTGATCAATCGTGCAAGATAAAATTACGATATTCAAAAACGGATCAGCTTGGTAGATCGTGCGTTATTGTAATCAAGTCAGATGAAAATCTGCCATTTTCTTTATTCAAGTTGTTGGGCGATTACATGCGAATGAGGCCAGTCTTTGAAGGCCCATTTTTTTGTCATTTAAATCGAAAACCAATTACAAGGAACAATTTGTTTCAGTTTTACATTCATCTCTAAAATTTATGGGTTACAATACACGAAATATAAATACACATTCATTTAGGATAGGTGACGCCACACACCTAGCCAAAACGGATTGTAGTGATGCAGACATTCAATGTAAGGGACGTTGGCTATCTAACTCGTATCAGCGATATATTAGGTTATAACTCAGTTTTAGTATTTTAGGTATCAAGACTGTATGGATTGTAGGGAGCTCGATAATTAAGGAAGCATACCATCACAGATGTCACAGACCAACTAAAAAGAACATTGGCAGGGAAAGACAAGGCGAAAATCACTGCGGCTATCTTATTTATGATATCAAATATACACTGGCAAATATTATGTTTCATTATCTACCAGGAACTGCAATAACATGGTCAAATATTCTTCCGAGATTGCAGTGGCGATATTCGTCAAATCTTGTTAAAATGGATAGAACTACAAGAAGAATTAATCGCTTTGCAAGGTCTCACTTGCTAAAACGAAATTGTTACATAATACAATATCCCGATTTCGAAGATAGACTTCCCGCTTTGTTCAATAATGATGGCGTTTATTTATCCTTCATTGGTAAGGATATATTTATCAATACGCTACAAGGCGCTCTTGAAACTTTCTTTGCTAACCCTCATATTCATGTACCGGTATATCCACATTATTGAGGCTGGTAATTTGTATTTCTAAACTGTTTGGCAGGCAGTGAGAATACGTTTGTTTTTTTATCGTATTCTCATTGGCGGATTTAAAAATACAATTCAACTCTGGATCGCACAGTGTTTTTAATATCACAATTGGATCGCCCAATAGTATTTTATTTTCATCATTTGTGATGGACATTTTTTTATTGATTTGATTTGTGTATTCACATTTGAATAATTTTGATTGATTTGAATTGTGTATTGATGTGTGAATAAAGCCATGACAATTACCATCCAAAATATTGTGTTTGTTTATTTATTTGTTGACACTTGGTTGTTGTGTTTGATATTGATTTTGTCAGTGAAATGCAATTCTTGAGTTGATTAGAATTGTACACTGGTTTAATCTTGACCTGGATTTTGTATACACTTGAAGCATTTGAGGACTGCAATTGGCATGTTCTCGCTATTTTAAGAAAATTATAGTTGTCTAAAATAACAACCCAGAATTGTAACGTCGGATCTTTAACTTCCTGCCGACCCGAAGAATATATTTAATAACACATTATATGTTTTAAAAGATAAACTTAAAAGCTCTACAGTTTGTACACCTACCTTGCGCTGATGAAATTATATTTATACGTCAACAGATATCGCAGTTTAGCAATGTTTACATTAAAAAACTAAAATAAGTAAGCAAATAAGGCATTTCGTTTAAAACATATTTTTTGTGAAATGTGAATTCCGAATTTATGATAAATAAAGACGTTAGTGACCTATATTTTTGCTCATCAGTTACCTGCCCTGTGATAAAGACGTCATGTTCGTGCGTAAACAGATATGTCTAACAGTATGTATATATGCGTTCATTTGCATTAAGAAGAATGTAAACAGAAAAAGTCAAAAGGATTCTAATATTGTGAATAACCTGTACATGTAATACTAACATTGTCGTATTTTGGAGTTAAATCGACACATGCTTTTATCGGCAGATATTTGTGAATAGGAAATATTCATATGTTGAAAGGTATAGAATTTTCACACTTAATGTTTACTGCTCAAAGAAAGGAATGGACTTGACAACAAAAATGACCGCCAAACCTCACGTTTGTCAATTGTGTCATACACATATTATTAGGTGTCGTTTTAAATCTATTCTCTATTATCATATCTGAATCTCGCGCTTAAAGTTGGCAGAGGATATTTATAGGCTTGTGGCTTGCTATAATTGAGGTATTCTGAATTGTACACTGTTTTAATCTTGACCTGGATTTTGTATACACTTGAAGCATTTGAGGACTGCAATTGGCATGTTCTCGCTATTTTAAGAAAATTATAGTTGTCTAAAATAACAACCCAGAATTGTAACGTCGGATCTTTAACTTTCTGCCGACCCGAAGAATATATTTAATAACACATTATATATTTTAAAAGATAAACTTAAAAGCTCTACAGTTTGTACACCTACCTTGCGCTGATATAATGATATTGATACGTCAACAGATATCGCAGTTTAGCAAGGTTTACATTAATAAACTAAAATAAGTAAGCAAATAAGGCATTTCGTTTAAAACATATTTTTTGTGAAATGTGAATTCCGAATTTATGATAAATAAAGACGTTAGTGACCTATATTTTTTGCTCATCAGTTACCTGCCCTGTGATAAAGACGTCATGTTCGTGCGTAAACAGATATGTCTAACAGTATGTATGTATGCGTTCATTTGCATTAAGAAGAATGTAAACCGAAAAAGTCAAAAGGATTCTAATATTGTGAATAACCTGTACATGTAATACTAACATTGTCGTATTTTGGAGTTAAATCAACACAGGCTTTTATCGGCAGATATTTGTGAATAGGAAATATTCATATGTTGAAAGGTATAGAATTTTCACACTTAATGTTTACTGCTCAAAGAAAGGAAAGGACTTGACAACAAAAATGACCGGCAAACCTCACGTTTGTCAATTGTGTCATACACGTATTATTAGGTGTCGTTTTAAATCTATTCTCTATTATCATATCTGAATCTCGGGCTTAAAGTTGGCAGAGGATATTTATAGGCTTGTGGCTTGCTATAATTGAGGTATTCTGAATAAAATATCTTGAAATCGAATCTGTCAGATATCGGATAAAGAGTATATAACACTTTTATATTTGGTGTCTTAGTGCCTTCTAACGTTTTATAGAATTGTTTATTCAGGCTGCATTAAAGAAACAAAAAATTCTTATTATCCGTTTTTGTTGTTGCCTGGTTTGTCTAATGTATTGCTATGAACTTTCAACTAAAATAACGTCCTGCATATAGCTGAAATATTGCTTGCTGGACGTATAAACTTTAATAAATCAATCAATCAATCAACTAAAATAATCTTCCGAATATTTTATCAGACTGGACCGAGCGAGTATTACCTATGTTTTACTTCAATTGAACATGTAGTCAAGTATCTCATAATATTTGACTTGATAATGTTTACATGTATTTTTACTTTTGGGCGGCGATTTCGGCTAAATGAAACGTCCTTTTTCGTCTTCTTTGTACCTGCATAAAGTAATGAAGGTGGCCTAAAAGCAAACTTCTGTTTTCTTTTTTCTACTTATTTTTGTTGGCTAGTACCTGGTTGTTTACTGCTTCTAATATCGAGCAATCAATTATTCAGTATGTTGTCCATAGATCCAGAACGACACATAAATAAGGTTTATATGCTTTATGCTGGCATTTTAACTGAATGTCCACATGATTAACAAAACAATCAGGTTAATTTGATATCCTTTCAACAACCACCATCATTTGTAAACGAACATCCGTAGCGTACTTTTGGTAATCTTAATTTCATTGTTCAAAAATTGTTTCTCTCCCAGCCCTAGAAAGGCCAAAATATTGATGTTTTTCTTCATTTTCAATTAAAGTCTGAAGAAAATTGTTAAATGCAATATATGTAACCTTATTATATCTGGACAGATAGTTTTCTTTTTTATCTTTAGAATTAAAATTGGTCTGTTATAAAAAATGTTTAATTGGTATTAATTACTGATTAATTCTAATCAATTTTCATCTAAGTAAATAAAAAACAAACCCACTTTTAAAAAAGCAAAATTTTACTAGGAAATCTAGTATTTTAGGATAGTTTGGATATTGCTCACGCTAGAATATTCCTTTTCAGTGCAGTTGATGACATTTAAAAAAAAATATGATTGCTTATAATCAAATTTTTAATAGTTAATTAATCAATTAATATTTCACAATTCTACGCATTGGCTGTTCTGAACAAAATGACAGGTTGCGCAAATTACTGCTATGACTGTTTGAAGGAAATATTAGAATACACACTGCCATTACTGAATAATGTGTTAATTCATAAAGAAGAATTCCATGTCATGTAGTTTTTGCTTACCTAAAGTATATGTGGAGACAAACAAAACATCCAGAGCGTAAGCACATGTAAACTAAGGAAACAAGTTTACTTTCAATGTGTATTAATGTGCATTTTGTTCTGACACTAATTATTACGACCCAGAAGATTCAGAGTGCTGCAATGAGGAAGCCAGAGAATGACAGCACTGCCAAAGTACATAAATGTGCATTTTATTTGTTAAAGATGTGTCTGTCCACTATGAAAATATGTGCTTGTTTTAGCTTTTACATTTACTGGCAACCAAAACTGTTGTGTAAAGATGCGTAAGGATTCTACATTACAAGTTGTTTATTTGTGGTTTTCTATATAAGATGGGACAGCTGTAGTAGAAAAATGTGTATAACTTCAATATTATAATGGAAGTCTTTTCTATTATATGGAAAGTCCTTTGAAGAAAAATGTGCATGATTTCTGTATTTCTGTTCTTTAGCCTTTCCCAATAATGTTGCTTTACAACCTGGATTTGGTCCTTCAAACTTTTGTTCTTCAATTCTTATATACTTGACCATTTGATATTGAACAGTTTTTCTGTTTCCTTATTTATCTCATCATCTTCGCTTTCATATTCAGACAATTCGTCCTCATCTATGTCTATGATTTCTTGGAAATCTTCATCACTTTCATAATCTAAGTTTACAGTTTCATCCAAATCGATATCTTCGTCAGACTGTTCATCGTCGCCTTGCTCAATTAACGTTCTTTTTGCACGTTTAGTATTTGATTTATTGGGGTCTGTATCAGCATTATTACGCTTTTTTGCCATTTTTTTTCTTCGACGAGCAATCTCTATAAGTGACAGTTCATCTGATGTTGTGTCTTGACTGTTATAAATATTTGGGTTGACTTCAATTTCATCTGCATTTACGGCAGTCTCTACTTTCTCATTATTACGTTTTTTTGCTATTCTTTTTTTTCGAAGAGCAATCTCTATATATGGCAGTTCATCTGATGTTGTGTCTTGACTGTTATAAATATTTGGGTTGACTTCAATTTCATCTGCATTTAAGACAGTCTCAACTTTCTCATCTTTATCTTCAATATCTTTGTTTTGTTTCTCATCTTCATCTTCAACATTTTTGTTTTGTTTTTCATCTTTATCTTCGACATCTTTGTTTTGTTTCTCATCTTTATCTTTAACATCTTTGTTTTGTTTCACATCTTTATCTTCGACATCTTTGTTTTGTTTCACATCTTTATCTTCGACATCTTTGATTTGTTTCTCATCTTTATCTTCAACATCTTTGTTTTGTTTCTCATCTTTATCTTCGACGTTTTGTTTCTCATCTTTACATGTGACATCTTTGTTTTGACTCTCATCTTTATCTTCAATGTCTTTGTTTTGTTTCTTATCCTTATCTCCCATATCTTTGTTTTGACTTGTAGTATCTTTATCTTTGACATCTTTGTTTTGTTTCTCATCTGTATCTTCGACATCTTTGTTTTGTTTCACATCTTTATCTTCGACATCTTTGTTTTGTTTCTCATCTTTATCTTCGACATCTTTGCTTTGTTTCTCATCTTTATCTTCGACATCTTTGTTTTGTTTCTCATCTTTATCTTCGACATCTTTGATTTGTTTCTCATCTTTATCTTCGACATCTTTGTTTTGCTTTGCATCTTTATCCTCGACATCTTTGCTTTGTTTCTCATTTTTATCTTCAACATCTTTGTTTTGTTTCTAATCTTTATCTTCGACATCTTTGATTTGCTTTGCATATTTATCCTCGACATCTTTGTTTTGTTTCTCATCTTGATCTTCGACATCTTTGTTTTGTTTTTCATCATTATCTTCGACATCTTTGATTTGTGTCTCATCTTTATCTTCAACATCTTTGTTTTGTTTCTCATCTTTATCTTCGACGTTTTGTTTCTCATCTTTACATGTGACATCTTTGTTTTGACTCTCATCTTTATCTTCAATGTCTTTGTTTTGTTTCTTATCCTTATCTCCCATATCTTTGTTTTGACTTGTAGTATCTTTATCTTCGACATCTTTGTTTTGTTTCTCATCTGTATCTTCGACATCTTTGTTTTGTTTCACATCTTTATCTTCGACATCTTTGTTTTGTTTCTCATCTTTATCTTTTCGACATCTTTGCTTTGTTTCTCATCTTTATCTTCGACATCTTTGTTTTGTTTCTCATCTTTATCTTCGACATCTTTGTTTTGTTTCTCATCTTTATCTTCGATGTTTTGTTTCTCATCTTTACATGTGACATCTTTGTTTTGACTCTCATCTTTATCTTCAATTTCTTTGTTTTGTTTCTTATCCTTATCTCCCATATCTTTGTTTTGACTTGTAGTATCTTTATCTTCGACATCTTTGTTTTGTTTCTCATCTGTATCTTAGACATCTTTGTTTTGTTTCACATCTTTATCTTCGACATCTTTGTTTTGTTTCTCATCTTTATCTTCGACATCTTTGCTTTGTTTCTCATCTTTATCTTCGACATCTTTGTTTTGTTTCTCATCTTTATCTTCGACATCTTTGATTTGTTTCTCGTCTTTATCTTCGACATCTTTGTTTTGCTTTGCATCTTTATCCTCGACATCTTTGCTTTGTTTCTCATTTTTATCTTCAACATCTTTGTTTTGTTTCTCATCTTTATCTTCGACATCTTTGATTGGCTTTGCATCTTTATCCTCGACATCTTTGTTTTGTTTCTCATCTTGATCTTCGACATCTTTGTTTTGTTTTTCATCTTTATCTTCGACATCTTTGATTTGTTTCTCATCTTTATCTTCAACATCTTTGTTTTGTTTCTCATCTTTATCTTCAACATCTTTGTTTTGTTTCTCATCTTTATCTTCGACGTTTTGTTTCTCATCTTTACCTGTGACATCTTTGTTTTGACTCTCATCTTTATCTTCAATGTCTTTGTTTTGTTACTCATCTTTATCTCCCATATCATTGTTTAGGTTTGGAAAGTCATCTTGACTCTCCATTTCTGTCCACATACCTTCTGGTATTTCATTCCATTCCTTTTCATCGCAAATTAGTATTGGGACAAAATGATTTGGCTGAAAAACTGTACATACTCGGTTATCAAGATTACCATCCCTTGACCAAAGTATAAAGATATCTTTATTTATAGTCTCTTTCTTATTTGGCATCAGAACTGGAGCAATCCTGGCATTAAATAAAGGACGGAGAGCCTTGTTTGCATCAGGATAAACAGACCAAATATTTGATTCTAGCACAGATGAAAGCGCAAATAAGTGAATAAGTGCTGACAATGATCTTGGTTTTGTGGTATATAGTGCTTCTTTTTTAATGGAACCTACGAAATCATCGGTTTCTCTGTAAAACTTGGAACATTTATCAGTAAGAGCAATGCTTTTGTATGTGTTAGTTGTCATCGTGGCATCTGGTGATTTAATGGCTTTGTCAATGTTGGGATGTTTTGAATATAGATCTGCATTGATCATTAATTCTGCAGCAGTCATTTCCCTTAGGAGTTTACTCAGAGATTCATTTCCTAAAAGAGACATTATTTTGATTTTTAGACTTTTGTTTTGATTATGTATATATATTTTTTTTAACAATAGGCAATAATGTGTCCTGTTAAATAAATGGATAATAAAGAATGAATGTGTCTATGGGACATGGAAGGCCCTGTTGGCCCCAAACAGGAAGTAAAAGTCCGAGAAGTCTGAAAGTCGCTTAGGACATCTTGAACTATCCTACCAAGTTTTTAATCATTCTAATGTATGGTTTCTGTGAAAAGTTTGACGGAAATTTGTATTAACGTAAAGTGCATTTTCAGATCGGTCCAGCCCTTAACAGGAAGTTTAGGTCTGAGAGGCCTGAAAGTTGATTAGGACGTATAGTTGGTCATGCTAAACCATCCTACCAAGTTTCAAATCATTCACATGTACGGCTTCTGAGAAAAACTTGACGGAGTTTTAAAAGTCTATTTTCATATCGGCCCACCCCTAAACAGGAAGTAGATGTCCGGTAGGTGTGAAAGTTGCTTAGGACATATAGTTGGTCATGCATAACCATCCTACTAAGTTTCTAATTATCCCCATATACGGTTTCTGAGAAACGCTTAACCGAAAATCCGGACTCACGGACATGAGTAAAACTTAATGCCCCTGACATGTCGTCAGAGTTCATAAAAAACATCCGCCTGTCAAAGGGTGATAACAAGGTCATTCACAGGAATAGTAATTTACTAAACATGAAATATGGTATAGTTTACTTTAATTAAAATTAATACTTACCAATAAGAGTTATGGAAACTGAGTTGTACAAGCAGTCCCCATTTCCTGTTGTTTTAGCAACTTTGATCAGTCTGTCTGTATAAATAAAGTCTCTTGGGATAAGTGATTCCCCTAAGCTATCTGGTTGGATATCTGTGTAAATCGCTGCTCCATTTTGTGTCCTGTTTGATATATTTTTCAGCTCTTTCTTGCATTCCTGGAGTCTGTCTTTAAGCTTGTCTATCTTATTAAGACGAATATACAAATCCATTATAGATCTATAATGACATATATGTATATAATAAATATCTTTGGTTGATTCATGACATGGTCACTAACTTCAAACTAGAATTATTTTGATTGTCAATTTATATAGTTGGCTTCATACATAAATCATTTGTCAAGTTTAAATTATGTTGGTTTTTTCAAAGACGGAACAGCTTCATTACTCAACAAACATTTTTCGTTGATAATAATATCAATTTATTATAGAATCAAATGATATTTAATCATTTGAAAATTTAACTAACTAAAAGTTTACTTTTATACATAATTAATTAATAATTACTATTTTAATAAGTACATGACTACAAGAATAATGAATAAGATAAGCATTGAAATGAACTTACTTTTCATATTTTGTGCATCCTTCTTTTACTTGAAAATGTGTGAAATGCCACGTGGAGTTCTCTAAATCATTGCAGAATAAAGTGTAAGCAATCTTTAATTACTTCCATCTGTAGTGTATTTATGTTGATAATAATTGATTTTTCTTACTTCAAAACCATAGCAGAAAAATGTGTAATAAGTAAGATCGTACTGATAGCATAACAGAAGTTTTTACAATCATATTTTTTTTAGCAAAAGTCCATAGAGGTAAAATGTTGATTAGGGATTATCAAAAGATATATGTCCCCAAAGGCTGGAACAGTCAAATGAGTAAAATTATACAATGTCCATAGAAAAGCCAGAGCGTAGTAGCTCTACATTAAAAACATAAAAAGCAACTAGAGAGTATTCATGTGCATTTTAATAAAATCATAAATTGCTTTCTAGCAGCCATTGTGAACAAATGTGCATTTTGATGCATTGTATTTTCTATATATTCAATGTAATCCATTACTCCTAAAACATCATTTTTGCACATAAATACCTATGGCTTTGGGAAAACAAACCCAAAATTACGCAATGGCTGTCCTACTACAAATCTTGATTTAATTTTTAGCCTCTGTATATATGGTGCACATTACCACACTTTGGTTGTGGAAAGGATATAACTTGACAATGCATGTATTAGTTTATACATGTATAGAATTAAGAAAAAATGTTGAAATGTTGTTTGTTTGATTTACATGCAATCTGCCTTGCTACTAATTACACGGTGCAAAAATACATATGGAGACTATTATCACCTTAGATGACATAAACTTATGTTGTTTGTTTGTTTGACTGGCGTTTAACGCCACTTTCAGTAAATTTTCAGCTATATCATGGCGTTCAGTTTTTATTCGGGGAGGAAGCCGGAGTTCCCAGAGAAAACCCCCAACCTGCGGTAGGAAAACTGGAAATCCTTGTCAATTAACAAAATTAAGACATAACCTCATAAGTTTTTAATGCAGGTAAAAGCAAAATTAACAACCAAAAATTAAGAGGTTACAGAAATGGTTCTGGTTTGGTACAGGCATCATCAAAAGAAATGGTGGGTTTAACCGATTTTTATGGTAAGCCAAACCTCCCGCTTTCATAACTATAGTGTGTGAGTTTTTGTGTTCATAAAAATGATTGAGAATCATACAACCCTAGTCAGTAATAAGTAAATCCAATAAACATCGCATCAAAATCACTATGTACTGAATTAAAGAAGTTTTAGAATCATATTTTCAAACAAAATAGAATATTTTGCCACAACGATATTTAAAGTAAAACTTTTTAAAGGCGCAAACGAGTCTTGATGTAACCTTGGTTTAAAAGTCTATTCAGATGAAATTGGTGACGTTTGCAATAGTCAGTTTTCTCATTACAAGCTCTTGCAAACCTAGGCATTTGGGAAATATAGACCTGCAGGAGGAGATGAAATGTTGCTACATAAATGAGGACAATTGTTTGTTCAAAAATTCCTAAATCTTAAAAGTCCTAAACTTATGTTGATGAAGATGTTTCTGTGGTTTCTTTGGATGTAATACAGGTTCAGTACTAACTAGTCTTTCAGTTGGTCTAATAACCTGCCAACTGACAGCCTGGCAAATATGAAATCCTAAACCATTTTGTCAGTCTCTACTATATTGGTCCTAATAAAAACAACATGTAATTAGAGTTGTAGAATGTAATTGCATCAACATTATATGAAAAAAAATCTCATATTTTATTATTTTACTCATAATTTTAATTAGCATCTATAACACATACAACAAATGACACATGTCATGTATATATGTTTCGTTTGGATCTTTTTGGATATACAGATCAAGGTGACAAGCTTTGAAAGTTGTACGACTTCTGTCAAATGCGTATTTAAACTGTCTTACCTGGTACCGAACAAACACGTGTAGGAAGAGAGGCTACAAAGTTAACAACTTTTGACTATTTGATAGCAAATGTTGAAGACATGCTTGTGACAACTTGTGACTCTTCGATGTCAAATAAGGACTTACTAAATATCCCGAAACTCATGCTTTCAACACATTGACAAATTTAACTCCTTTCTAGATATTGTTGGAAAGATGGCTGTTTGCCATTGTCCGAAACCTACGTCCGTTCGCGTGTATGCTTTGCTACCACTTACCGACCATGGGCACACTCGTTGATATTTTTTCGTTTTCATAAATGTTTATTAAATTGTATCATTCAATGGAAACCTCTTTTTGAATACTACTCTTCAAATTTTAAAGGTGCAAAAACTATATGTTAACATCGCTAGATAACATTTTACACAAAGATCTACATCTTTTCCTTATATGAGGGCGTGCAGGTGTTGTTAACTGACTCGATGAAAATTCATCGTTAAATTTCATGCAAAAGGGCACATTTATTAACCAAAACAACGTTGTAACTTGTCTTAACATGCGCTTCAAAGTCAAAATGGCTATTTTTTAATTGATTTGTACATTTAATGTAAGAATGACAGCCATGATAAAAATCGATAACATCTAATTGAAAGGTTATTAAAAACACAGACAGATATCCCATCCTCCGAGATTATTTTAAAAGAGTTGTCAGTAAGGAAAGATCTCAGCAGAAGTTTTCCAAGCAGTAGAAAAAATCATAAGCTCCGTACTTATTACATGGAAATGACAGGCAGGGGAGTGACAAACACCAAGAACTCTAATACAAAACCGCAAAGTAAGGTAACCTACAGCATTCAAAACTATCAATCTATGAGTTTTATATGTCGCTCAAACCAAGTTATGTAAAACTTTAACTTAACAGACTTAAGCTGCAGACAGAATAGATAATTGCAGAAAAACATGCAGTTTTCAGATCATACGCGACACAACAGAGCAGATCTTTAACGAAAAGAGTTTATGTGATAAATATTATTTTAAAAAGACCTCTATTATGTCTATAGTGACTTGAGAAAGCATTTTATATGGTATGGAATGAAGTAGTACAGCAACAAAGCCAAATTGATCATAATCAATGAAACCCTTTTGACACGGCCAACCTTGCAGTTTACAGTAAGGCATTCAGGAATTGGTTAAATCGACAATTATAATAAGACAACCTTCTATAATACTTTCTTCAATGTCATCTTAAAGGAAATTTAAATGATGTACATGATTAACAAAACAATCAGGTTAATTTGATATAACTTGACAATGCATGTATTAGTTTATACATGTATAGAATTAAGGAAAAAATGTTGAAATGTTGTTTGTTTGATTTACATGCAATCTGCCTTGCTACTAATTACACGGTGCAAAAATACATATGGAGACTACTATCCCCTTAGATGACATAAACTTATGTTGTTTGTTTGTTTGACTGGCGTTTAACGCCACTTTCAGTAAATTTTCAGCTATATCATGGCGTTCAGTTTTTATTCGGGGAGGAAGCCGGAGTTCCCAGAGAAAACCCCCAACCTGCGGTAGGAAAACTGGAAATCCTTGTCAATTAACAAAATTAAGACATAACCTCATAAGTTTTTAATGCAGGTAAAAGCAAAATTAACAACCAAAAATTAAGAGGTTACAGAAATGGTTCTGGTTTGGTACAGGCATCATCAAAAGAAATGGTGGGTTTAACCGATTTTTATGGTAAGCCAAACCTCCCGCTTTCATAACTATAGTGTGTGAGTTTTTGTGTTCATAAAAATGATTGAGAATCATACAACCCTAGTCAGTAATAAGTAAATCCAATAAACATCGCATCAAAATCACTATGTACTGAATTAAAGAAGTTTTAGAATCATATTTTCAAACAAAATAGAATATTTTGCCACAACGATATTTAAAGTAAAACTTTTTAAAGGCGCAAACGAGTCTTGATGTAACCTTGGTTTAAAAGTCTATTCAGATGAAATTGGTGACGTTTGCAATAGTCAGTTTTCTCATTACAAGCTATTGCAAACCTAGGCATTTGGGAAATATAGACCTGCAGGAGGAGATGGAATGTTGCTACATAAATGAGGACAATTGTTTGTTCAAAAATTCCTAAATCTTAAAAGTCCTAAACTTATGTTGATGAAGATGTTTCTGTGGTTTCTTAAATTTCCAGTTGTAAGGGATTTATTAACTCAGCACATTGGTGGCTGTTAATTGCAAAGACATCATCAAAAGATCTACACGTGAAGTCAAAGAATAATGCTACCGTCTTGCCTTTAATATGTTCTATACCAGCTGGGTGTCTTTGGATGTAATACAGGTTCAGTACTAACTAGTCTTTCAGTTGGTCTAATAACCTGCCAACTGACAGCCTGGCAAATATGAAATCCTAAACCATTTTGTCAGTCTCTACTATATTGGTCCTAATAAAAACAACATGTAATTAGAGTTGTAGAATGTAATTGCATCAACATTATATGAAAAAAAATCTCATATTTTATTATTTTACTCATAATTTTAATTAGCATCTATAACACATACAACAAATGACACATGTCATGTATATATGTTTCGTTTGGATCTTTTTGGATATACAGATCAAGGTGACAAGCTTTGAAAGTTGTACGACTTCTGTCAAATGCGTATTTAAACTGTCTTACCTGGTACCGAACAAACACGTGTAGGAAGAGAGGCTACAAAGTTAACAACTTTTGACTATTTGATAGCAAATGTTGAAGACATGCTTGTGACAACTTGTGACTCTTCGATGTCAAATAAGGACTTACTAAATATCCCGAAACTCATGCTTTCAACACATTGACAAATTTAACTCCTTTCTAGATATTGTTGGAAAGATGGCTGTTTGCCATTGTCCGAAACCTACGTCCGTTCGCGTGTATGCTTTGCTACCACTTACCGACCATGGGCACACTCGTTGATATTTTTTCGTTTTCATAAATGTTTATTAAATTGTATCATTCAATGGAAACCTCTTTTTGAATACTACTCTTCAAATTTTAAAGGTGCAAAAACTATATGTTAACATCGCTAGATAACATTTTACACAAAGATCTACATCTTTTCCTTATATGAGGGCGTGCAGGTGTTGTTAACTGACTCGATGAAAATTCATCGTTAAATTTCATGCAAAAGGGCACATTTATTAACCAAAACAACGTTGTAACTTGTCTTAACATGCGCTTCAAAGTCAAAATGGCTATTTTTTAATTGATTTGTACATTTAATGTAAGAATGACAGCCATGATAAAAATCGATAACATCTAATTGAAAGGTTATTAAAAACACAGACAGATATCCCATCCTCCGAGATTATTTTAAAAGAGTTGTCAGTAAGGAAAGATCTCAGCAGAAGTTTTCCAAGCAGTAGAAAAAATCATAAGCTCCGTACTTATTACATGGAAATGACAGGCAGGGGAGTGACAAACACCAAGAACTCTAATACAAAACCGCAAAGTAAGGTAACCTACAGCATTCAAAACTATCAATCTATGAGTTTTATATGTCGCTCAAACCAAGTTATGTAAAACTTTAACTTAACAGACTTAAGCTGCAGACAGAATAGATAATTGCAGAAAAACATGCAGTTTTCAGATCATACGCGACACAACAGAGCAGATCTTTAACGAAAAGAGTTTATGTGATAAATATTATTTTAAAAAGACCTCTATTATGTCTATAGTGACTTGAGAAAGCATTTTATATGGTATGGAATGAAGTAGTACAGCAACAAAGCCAAATTGATCATAATCAATGAAACCCTTTTGACACGGCCAACCTTGCAGTTTACAGTAAGGCATTCAGGAATTGGTTAAATCGACAATTATAATAAGACAACCTTCTATAATACTTTCTTCAATGTCATCTTAAAGGAAATTTAAATGATGTACATGATTAACAAAACAATCAGGTTAATTTGATATAACTTGACAATGCATGTATTAGTTTATACATGTATAGAATTAAGGAAAAAATGTTGAAATGTTGTTTGTTTGATTTACATGCAATCTGCCTTGCTACTAATTACACGGTGCAAAAATACATATGGAGACTACTATCCCCTTAGATGACATAAACTTATGTTGTTTGTTTGTTTGACTGGCGTTTAACGCCACTTTCAGTAAATTTTCAGCTATATCATGGCGTTCAGTTTTTATTCGGGGAGGAAGCCGGAGTTCCCAGAGAAAACCCCCAACCTGCGGTAGGAAAACTGGAAATCCTTGTCAATTAACAAAATTAAGACATAACCTCATAAGTTTTTAATGCAGGTAAAAGCAAAATTAACAACCAAAAATTAAGAGGTTACAGAAATGGTTCTGGTTTGGTACAGGCATCATCAAAAGAAATGGTGGGTTTAACCGATTTTTATGGTAAGCCAAACCTCCCGCTTTCATAACTATAGTGTGTGAGTTTTTGTGTTCATAAAAATGATTGAGAATCATACAACCCTAGTCAGTAATAAGTAAATCCAATAAACATCGCATCAAAATCACTATGTACTGAATTAAAGAAGTTTTAGAATCATATTTTCAAACAAAATAGAATATTTTGCCACAACGATATTTAAAGTAAAACTTTTTAAAGGCGCAAACGAGTCTTGATGTAACCTTGGTTTAAAAGTCTATTCAGATGAAATTGGTGACGTTTGCAATAGTCAGTTTTCTCATTACAAGCTATTGCAAACCTAGGCATTTGGGAAATATAGACCTGCAGGAGGAGATGGAATGTTGCTACATAAATGAGGACAATTGTTTGTTCAAAAATTCCTAAATCTTAAAAGTCCTAAACTTATGTTGATGAAGATGTTTCTGTGGTTTCTTAAATTTCCAGTTGTAAGGGATTTATTAACTCAGCACATTGGTGGCTGTTAATTGCAAAGACATCATCAAAAGATCTACACGTGAAGTCAAAGAATAATGCTACCGTCTTGCCTTTAATATGTTCTATACCAGCTGGGTGTCTTTGGATGTAATACAGGTTCAGTACTAACTAGTCTTTCAGTTGGTCTAATAACCTGCCAACTGACAGCCTGGCAAATATGAAATCCTAAACCATTTTGTCAGTCTCTACTATATTGGTCCTAATAAAAACAACATGTAATTAGAGTTGTAGAATGTAATTGCATCAACATTATATGAAAAAAAATCTCATATTTTATTATTTTACTCATAATTTTAATTAGCATCTATAACACATACAACAAATGACACATGTCATGTATATATGTTTCGTTTGGATCTTTTTGGATATACAGATCAAGGTGACAAGCTTTGAAAGTTGTACGACTTCTGTCAAATGCGTATTTAAACTGTCTTACCTGGTACCGAACAAACACGTGTAGGAAGAGAGGCTACAAAGTTAACAACTTTTGACTATTTGATAGCAAATGTTGAAGACATGCTTGTGACAACTTGTGACTCTTCGATGTCAAATAAGGACTTACTAAATATCCCGAAACTCATGCTTTCAACACATTGACAAATTTAACTCCTTTCTAGATATTGTTGGAAAGATGGCTGTTTGCCATTGTCCGAAACCTACGTCCGTTCGCGTGTATGCTTTGCTACCACTTACCGACCATGGGCACACTCGTTGATATTTTTTCGTTTTCATAAATGTTTATTAAATTGTATCATTCAATGGAAACCTCTTTTTGAATACTACTCTTCAAATTTTAAAGGTGCAAAAACTATATGTTAACATCGCTAGATAACATTTTACACAAAGATCTACATCTTTTCCTTATATGAGGGCGTGCAGGTGTTGTTAACTGACTCGATGAAAATTCATCGTTAAATTTCATGCAAAAGGGCACATTTATTAACCAAAACAACGTTGTAACTTGTCTTAACATGCGCTTCAAAGTCAAAATGGCTATTTTTTAATTGATTTGTACATTTAATGTAAGAATGACAGCCATGATAAAAATCGATAACATCTATTTGAAAGGTTATTAAAAACACAGACAGATATCCCATCCTCCGAGATTATTTTAAAAGAGTTGTCAGTAAGGAAAGATCTCAGCAGAAGTTTTCCAAGCAGTAGAAAAAATCATAAGCTCCGTACTTATTACATGGAAATGACAGGCAGGGGAGTGACAAACACCAAGAACTCTAATACAAAACCGCAAAGTAAGGTAACCTACAGCATTCAAAACTATCAATCTATGAGTTTTATATGTCGCTCAAACCAAGTTATGTAAAACTTTAACTTAACAGACTTAAGCTGCAGACAGAATAGATAATTGCAGAAAAACATGCAGTTTTCAGATCATACGCGACACAACAGAGCAGATCTTTAACGAAAAGTGTTTATGTGATAAATATTATTTTAAAAAGACCTCTATTATGTCTATAGTGACTTGAGAAAGCATTTTATATGGTATGGAATGAAGTAGTACAGCAACAAAGCCAAATTGATCATAATCAATGAAACCCTTTTGACACGGCCAACCTTGCAGTTTACAGTAAGGCATTCAGGAATTGGTTAAATCGACAATTATAATAAGACAACCTTCTATAATACTTTCTTCAATGTCATCTTAAAGGAAATTTAAATGATGTACTTCAAGAACATGAAGGAGGTGTCAGCATCAGGGACAGAAAAAAAAACAAAATTGCAAAAAGCATGGAAATTAATGGCAAAAGACGAAGTTTACGATAAACAACACCAATGTTATCAAACCCAACATAAAGGTGAATTGCCATGCCATGTATATTGCGTCAAATACCTCCGAGCCACCTTGACAATTAAAGTATTAAAACCCTAAATACTTCTCTACATAATTATTCCTGCATTTTAGCAAGATGAAAATATATACTAATTACAAGTCCTTTATTAGATGTAAAAACCAGCCTTCAATACCAATTGCCCGTACTAAAGGCCATACAGCACAATTGCCTATTGAAGAACGCCACTATTGATATGAAATAACGATAATGTTTAATACAAGTTATTGTTTGGAAATAATAACAATTGACATAACAACTGTATTTAATAACTGTCAGTAGTTACACCTATCTTAATACACCTTTCTACTGTCGCCTTCTGTTACTTGTGTATCTTTATTGTGAAGAATTGAAAACTGATAAGTCTATTGAGAGCGCCTATATCATCTGTAAAATAAAAAAAATCATTAAAATATTAAACGTTTTACCCACATTAGGTAACCAATACACCTCCAATATATGACATGTATAATTGTCTAACATTTTACTCATACATACCAAGTCTTTGAATCTGTCGTTTCTGCTGTGGACATCGGTTTGTCAATGGAGTCTATAAACCAATCGAACTAAAATAAAATAATAAGATTTAATCTTTCACTTGCTTCCGACTTTTTTCTATGTCGCTTCGCTTCACTGCAAGATCAGCGGTAAAAATTTCAACTTTGACCGTCCATCAATTTTCAGCCTACCAATCAAATACTGGTTGCATATCACATTAGGCTTTACTGTCTAAATATCGACGTACGATGCATATTTGCTAGGACTAGTATAACCTATGTTTCTGCTAATTAGTATTAAACACTGGAAGAAATAAAAAAGTAATTTTGGATTGTTTAGTGAAAGAAAAGGATTGCGTTACCGTTCTTCCATCAACACTAGAGAAATCCTTGCCATTTCAAGTGTATATTACGATGAAGAGAAAGAGAATCGCGAGATTTTGGTCTGCTGCCCTTTGATATTGTTTATTTAGGATCAAGTTCACTGGCATATATTCCAAACATAAGGGCATTATACAATGGTCAGTACATAAATTATATACGAAGATAATAATTTTGTTCACAGTAAGGGATAAGTTTTGTAAACAAGAAAAAAAAATTGGAGATAACATAAAAGATAAATATATACTACTTAAGCTTAGGAGACAGGCTATCAATAAAACTAGTATATATGCAAAATGTTTAGGAGACCGAAAGTGGGAATTAAAATAAAACATGTCGCAAAACTATCAATTGAACTACTGGTACACATTAAATGTACACTGTACATCCCCGTTGCTCCAGCTTTAATCGTAATGGCTTGGTCGAGTCTCAGTAAAAGTTTAAGGTAAAATGATAACCACAAATGAAAAACCTTTTACATTTGTAAGAAAAGATTTGTGATTTTTTTTTTTCTAAATACGTGGAAGTATTGTTCTTAAACATTTTTGTCAAAAAAAGGTGGGAGAAAAAAAATCTTTTTTAAATGAATAAAAACATCAAGGACAGATTTATGTATATCATTTATGCATCACCAGGGTTCAGTTGGTGACCCTGTATGGAGAAGCAACTTTCAAAAGATAGCTATTTCTGTTCTAATTTTAGACGAGTTTCTCACGATATCAGTGGAATTTTTCACCTTGTTTGTTTTTAATACTACAACGTATCTTTGAAAAAACATTTACAGATGTTTTATAGGCATAACAGTAGTAAATATGTACCAGTAACAAGTTACCAGATTGTGTACCCTACATTAAGTACAGTACTGAATACTTCGTTGTGTTCTGATTTGGTAAATAGTGGTTAGATATGTACAATTTTTTGGCTGTAAGCTCCTGCATAAATTAAGTTTTAAAAAGTGGTAAAATTTTTCTCAGATCTTGCAAGATAAAATTTTGGTAATTTTTTAAACAATGTAGTATTTGTACATTCACTGCATTAGAAATTGCATGTAAAAGTGGGAGCGTCTCAAAATGTTCTTACTAGCGAAAAAAGGAATTGGTCACGGATATATATGGCATATATTTTTTAAACGGTAAACGAAAGTTTATTAATTTCCTAGTCCAGGTAAATGCTGATCAATGTTAGAAAGGTATGCAAATCACAGAAATGTTAGTTTTTTACTATAGACAAAACATTTACTACTGTGCTACCTATATGTCAGATGATGTTTTGTGGATTTTTATATTTGAGAGTACATCAAGGTTATTTTTTGCATAGATTGTGGTATCTCTTGTTGAAACTAACCGAAGGCAGTACTCAAAAAGAAGGTATTGTCTAATGGACACTATAAAAACTGCTAAGTCAGCACTTTTTGCATTTTTCTATATACACATATTAAAAAACCACACACAATCACAGGCAAGTGTTCTCCTGTCTTTATTCCATTTTAACTTTCTTTCTGTATGATCATCTTTACTTTTCGCAATGAATTGGGTATATTCATGGGCATACACTTAAATTTCGATAAAAAAAATAAGGTAAATTTTAAACCTAAACCGTACTGATCAGTTTGAACTTTGGATCAATTTCTCCAAAGTTTTGATATGACAATGAAACCCTTTGGCTGAAAACTAGATTTTGTCCCCAATTGTTGAATTTAGGGCCACAATTAAGCAAATTAATAGGAACAAGTTCAAAATTTTTTTAAATTTTAGTCCAAAATAAGCAAATATTAGCCAAAAATGGTAATGTATTGTCTATAAAAGTGATTATTATGCACATGATTTAGCAAAATCTGTTCAACAGATGGTTTGTAAAGGCATAATTAGGGTCAAAATATTCAACTTAAAAGAGAAAACAGATTTTCTTTACTTAAGTATAATTTTTTGTGGAATTTAGTTTATTAACAGCCTTTGATTGAAATATTGGTACTTTTATTTCGCACTAATTGAAGGTATAAAACAGGTTAAATTAAAATTTGTTGATTTATTTGTACTTGTTTAATAGGTTTTCTTGTCTAAAAGCACCATCTTGTTAATTTGAAGCCACTTAGAAACAATTTAGGGGACAATATGGCATAGTTTAAAAGATGGAGTGGTCAGCCATTGAAAGCCACCATATCTTAGTGTGCCAGCATAAATTGGGATGGCCAATAGTATAATATAAGGCTAGTGCATTTAAAATGTATCTGTTATAGAACTTTGATATTTTTTTCTTATTTAAAAGTGCAGGGGCAATGACAGATATGCAAATTTTTATTCTGAAGATGTCTTTAAACACATGTTATATACATATGCAATTTTTCTCCTTGGGTAGGGCTAAAGAATAGAAGAATTTTTCAAGAACACTTTCAATACCAATATATCTTTTATTGATTTTAATTCACATATGACCTATGTACTTGATGTAGAAATATTGGCTAAATTGGTTCTCTTGCAAACTTGGTATACGTCAGATGATGTTTTGTGGATTTTTATATTTGAGAGTACATCAAGGTTATTTTTTGCATAGATTGTGGTATCTCTTGTTGAAACTAACCGAAGGCAGTACTCAAAAAGAAGGTATTGTCTAATGGACACTATAAAAACTGCTAAGTCAGCACTTTTTGCATTTTTCTATATACACATATTAAAAAACCACACACAATCACAGGAAAGTGTTCTCCTGTCTTTATTCCATTTTAACTTTCTTTCTGTATGATCATCTTTACTTTTCGCAATGAATTGGGTATATTCATGGGCATACAATTAAATTTCGATAAAAAAAATTTGGCCAAAAATAAGGTAAATTTTAAACCGTACTGATCAATTTGAACTTTGGATCAATTTCTCCCAAAGTTTTGATATGACAATGAAACCCTTTGGCTGAAAACTAGATTTTGTCCCCAATTGTTGAATTTAGGGCCACAATTAAGCAAATTAATAGGAACAAGTTCAAAAAATTTTTAAATTTTAGTCCAAAATAAGCAAATATTAGCCAAAAATGGTAATGTATTGTCTATAAAAGTGATTATTATGCACATGATTTAGCAAAATCTGTTCAACAGATGGTTTGTAAAGGCATAATTAGGGTCAAAATATTCAACTTAAAAGAGAAAACAGATTTCCTTTACTTAAGTATAATTTTTTGTGGAATTTAGTGTTATTAACAGCCTTTGATTGAAATATTGGTACTTTTATTTCGCACTAATTGAAGGTATAAAACAGGTTAAATTAAAATTTGTTGATTTATTTGTACTTGTTTAATAGGTTTTCTTGTCTAAAAGCACCATCTTGTTAATTTGAAGCCACTTAGAAACAATTTAGGGGACAATATGGCATAGTTTAAAAGATGGAGTGGTCAGCCATTGAAAGCCACCATATCTTAGTGTGCCAGCATAAATTGGGATGGCCAATAGTATAATATAAGGCTAGTGCATTTAAAATGTATCTGTTATAGAACTTTGATATTTTTTTTCTTATTTAAAAGTGCAGGGGCAATGACAGATATGCAAATTTTTATTCTGGAGATGTCTTAAAACACATGTTATATACATATGCAATTTTTCTCCTTGGGTAGGGCTAAAGAATAGAAGAATTTTTCAAGAACACTTTCAATACCAATATATCTTTTATTGATTTTAATTCAAGTATGACCTATGTACTTGATGTAGAAATATTGGCTAAATTGGTTCTCTTGCAAACTTGGTAAAGGCATAACAGTAGTAAATATGTACCAGTAACAAGTTAACAGATTGTGTACCCTACATTAAGTACAGTACTGAATACTTCGTTGTGTTCTGATTTGGTAAATAGTGTTTAGATATGTACAATTTTTTGGCTGTAAGCTCCTGCATAAATTAAGTTTTAAAAAGTGGTAAAATTTTTCTCAGATCTTGCAAGATAAAATTTTGGTAATTTTTTAAACAATGTAGTATTTGTACATTCACTGCATTAGAAATTGCATGTAAAAGTGGGAGCGTCTCAAAATGTTCTTACTAGCGAAAAAAGGAATTGGTCACGGATATATATGGCATATATTTTTTAAACGGTAAACGAAAGTTTATTAATTTCCTAGTCCCGGTAAATGCTGATCAATGTTAGAAAGGTATGCAAATCACAGAAATGTTAGTGTTTTTAACTATAGACAAAACATTTACTACTGTGCACATAAATGTCAGATGATGTTTTGTGGATTTTTATATTTGAGAGTACATCAAGGTTATTTTTTGCATAGATTGTGGTATCTTTTGTTGAAACTAACCGAAGGCAGTACTCAAAAAGAAGGTATTGTCTAATGGACACTATAAAAACTGCTTAGTCAGCACTTTTTGCATTTTTCTATATACACATATTAAAAAACCACACACAATCACAGGAAAGTGTTCTCCTGTCTTTATTCCATTTTAACTTTCTTTCTGTATGATCATCTTTACTTTTCGCAATGAATTGGGTATATTCATGGGCATACAATTAAATTTCGATAAAAAAAATTTGGCCAAAAATAAGGTAAATTTTAAACCGTACTGATCAATTTGAACTTTGGATCAATTTCTCCCAAAGTTTTGATATGACAATGAAACCCTTTGGCTGAAAACTAGATTTTGTCCCCAATTGTTGAATTTAGGGCCACAATTAAGCAAATTAATAGGAACAAGTTCAAAAAATTTTTAAATTTTAGTCCAAAATAAGCAAAAATTAGCCAAAAATGGTAATGTATTGTCTATAAAAGTGATTATTATGCACATGATTTAGCAAAATCTGTTCAACAGATGGTTTGTAAAGGCATAATTAGGGTCAAAATATTCAACTTAAAGGGAAACTTCGCGAAAAAATGAAAATTTGATATGTTATTCTTCAACTAAAAAGAAACACATTTGCCTCTTGATGTTTTATTATATTTTCAGTGGTTAAGTTTATGCATGGAATTTATCGTGTAAAAAATGCACTTATGGAGGTCCGCCATCTTGTCACCATCTCGTCACTAGATGGCGATACTAGACATCCAAGTACCTTAAAAGTCGTCGAATGATAATAACGCGAAACGGTCAATAACAGAAGGTTGTACTATAAGACAAGATTGTGGAAAGATTACGGTTCGTATTCCTGATCTATATATAAGCAAAAAAAAACCACAAGTAGTTAACCAATTTAAAGACTTCTACTTAAGATTATTTCAGCAGCAACAACGGTAAACGGAAAAAAGTCACAGTTTTGATAGGAAAAAAAGTCCATAAATATTAATTAAATTGAAAATTATTCGTATTATTATTTTCAACTTAATCAGATTTAGCAACTTATTGAACGAAACTTTTGCGAAGTTGACTATTTAAGAAATAGCTGACATTAAATGAAATATTTGTAAATACTCTGGTTTTCGCGCATCAAAATTTCACTTCACGTTTAGTACATTTATAATTATTATTATTGTTATTATTATAATTATTATTACTGGTAACATTTATTGTGCGTGTGCGTAACACAGTTTCTAAAATTTTACATATGTATATTTGAGTTAACGTGTAAGTTTTACGTTTCCTCTGACATCTAAAGGTATTCGAAATCTATACATCCTGTGTTCTGACACTTCGGTGTATTCAAATCATACCTGTCTTGGCAGGAGGGTGTGTGCCTTTCTAATTTCGAATTACATGATTAACCTTTAATCTGGTTATCTTTTGAAAAAGTCCGAATATTCATACTTCAAAGTCGGCGTCAAATGATCTAGTAATTGCAATAAACATCCTGTTTGTTTACCTGCTAATTCTGTTAATTACCCTTCATAAACGAGTAATGATTTACCTGTAACATTTTCATGTCCAGGTACAACTGCCGTTTCAAGACGTGCAAAATTATCCACGGAATTTTATTTTTTATATAAAAATAATCATATAAATATATCTTTTATTACAATTATTATTTAGGTAAATTATATCCGAGTTAAATAAAGACAGGTTAAAATTTGTGTCTAAAAATACTTCTATTAAAACAAAGATCATTAAAACATTAAAACGTATATGGTAATCTTATGTTGTCAGCCGGTCATTAGCCATCGCCACAGTTTATATATTGTTCAAAGAGCTAATGCAGAAAAACCTATTTTTAAACTGGATTATTTATCATATTTACTGGATAATTGCATTTATCACGTCACAAACGCAGTCACGTGATAAAATACTGTCAATATGGCGGCTCCCATGCACAAAATTTTACCACCTTTAATCCACTCTAGAAGCGTAACGGTAAAGAATACAATAAAACATCAAAAGGCAATTATATTTCTTTTTATTTGAAGAGTAACATATCAAATTTTCATTTTGTCGCGAAGTTTCCCTTTAAAAGAGAAAACAGATTTCCTTTACTTAAGTATAATTTTTTGTGGAATTTAGTGTTATTAACAGCCTTTGATTGAAATATTGGTACTTTTATTTCGCACTAATTGAAGGTATAAAACAGGTTAAATTAAAATTTGTTGATTTATTTGTACTTGTTTAATAGGTTTTCTTGTCTAAAAGCACCATCTTGTTAATTTGAAGCCTCTTAGAAACAATTTAGGGGACAATATGACATAGTTTAAAAGATGGAGTGCTCAGCCATTGAAAGCCACCATATCTTAGTGTGCCAGCATAAATTGGGATGGCCAATAGTATAATATAAGGCTAGTGCATTTAAAAGGTATCTGTTATAGAACTTTGATATTTTTTCTTATTTAAAAGTGCAGGGGCAATGACAGATATGCAAATTTTTATTCTGAAGATGTCTTTAAACACATGTTATACACATATGCAATTTTTCTCCTTGGGTAGGGCTAAAGAATAGAAGAATTTTTCAAGAACACTTTCAATACCAATATATCTTTTATTGATTTTAATTCACATATGACCTATGTACTTGATGTAGAAATATTGGCTAAATTGGTTCTCTTGCAAACTTGGTATATGTCAGATGATGTTTTGTGGATTTTTATATTTGAGAGTACATCAAGGTTATTTTTTGCATAGATTGTGGTATCTCTTGTTGAAACTAACCGAAGGCAGTACTCAAAAAGAAGGTATTGTCTAATGGACACTATAAAAACTGCTAAGTCAGCACTTTTTGCATTTTTCTATATACACATATTAAAAAACCACACACAATCACAGGAAAGTGTTCTCCTGTCTTTATTCCATTTTAACTTTCTTTCTGTATGATCATCTTTACTTTTCGCAATGAATTGGGTATATTCATTGGCATACAATTAAATTTCGATAAAAAAAATTGGCCAAAAATAAGGTAAATTTAAAACCGTACTGATCAGTTTGAACTTTGGATCAATTTCTCCCAAAGTTTTGATATGACAATGAAACCCTTTGGCTCAAAACTAGATTTTGTCCCCAATTGTTGAATTTAGGGCCACAATTAAGCAAATTAATAGGAACAAGTTCAAAATTTTTTAAAATTTTAGTCCAAAATAAGCAAAAATTAGCCAAAAATGGTAATGTATTGTCTATAAAAGTGATTATTATGCACATGATTTAGCAAAATCTGTTCAACAGATGGTTTGTAAAGGCATAATTAGGGTCAAAATATTCAACTTAAAAGAGAAAACAGATTTCCTTTACTTAAGTATAATTTTTTGTGGAATTTAGTGTTATTAACAGCCTTTGATTGAAATATTGGTACTTTTATTTCGCACTAATTGAAGGTATAAAACAGGTTAAATTAAAATTTGTTGATTTATTTGTACTTGTTTAATAGGTTTTCTTGTCTAAAAGCACCATCTTGTTAATTTGAAGCCACGTAGAAACAATTTAGGGGACAATATGGCATAGTTTAAAAGATGGAGTGGTCAGCCATTGAAAGCCACCATATCTTAGTGTGCCAGCATAAATTGGGATGGCCAATAGTATAATATAAGGCTAGTGCATTTAAAATGTATCTGTTATAGAACTTTGATATTTTTTTCTTATTTAAAAGTGCAGGGGCAATGACAGATATGCAAATTTTTATTCTGGAGATGTCTTTAAACACATGTTATATACATATGCAATTTTTCTCCTTGGGTAGGGCTAAAGAATAGAAGAATTTTTCAAGAACACTTTCAATACCAATATATCTTTTATTGATTTTAATTCACATATGACCTATGTACTTGATGTAGAAATATTGGCTAAATTGGTTCTCTTGCAAACTTGGTAAAGGCATAACAGTAGTAAATATGTACCAGTAACAAGTTACCAGATTGTGTACCCTACATTAAGTACAGTACTGAATACTTCGTTGTGTTCTGATTTGGTAAATAGTGGTTAGATATGTACAATTTTTTGGCTGTAAGCTCCTGCATAAATTAAGTTTTAAAAAGTGGTAAAATTTTTCTCAGATCTTGAAAGATAAAATTTTGGTAATTTTTTAAACAATGTAGTATTTGTACATTCACTGCATTAGAAATTGCATGTAAAAGTGGGAGCGTCTCAAAATGTTCTTACTAGCGAAAAAAGGAATTGGTCACGGATATATATGGCATATATTTTTTA
Organism: Limnoperna fortunei; assembly: GCA_944474755.1. NCBI lineage: Eukaryota > Metazoa > Mollusca > Bivalvia > Mytilida > Modiolidae > Limnoperna > Limnoperna fortunei. The sequence goes on along the minus strand of OX104114.1, from coordinate 15,583,031 downwards.
AATGGTAAACGAAAGTTTATTAATTTCCTAGTCCAGGTAAATGCTGATCAATGTAAGAAAGGTATGCAAATCACAGAAATGTTAGTGTTTTTTACTATAGACAAAACATTTACTACTGTGCTACCTATATGTCAGATGATGTTTTATGGATTTGTATATTTGAGAGTACATCAAGGTTATTTTTTGCATAGATTGTGGTATCTCTTGTTGAAACTAACCGAAGGCAGTACTCAAAAAGAAAGTGTTGTCTAATGGACACTATAGAAACTGCTTAGTCAGCACTTTTTGCATTTTTCTATATACACATATTAAAAAACCACACACAATCACAGGAAAGTGTTCTCCTGTCTTTATTCCATTTTAACTTTCTTTCTGTATGATCATCTTTACTTTTCGCAATGAATTGGGTATATTCATGGGCATACAATTAAATTTCGATAAAAAAAAATTGGCCAAAAATAAGGTAAATTTTAAACCGTACTGATCAGTTTGAACTTTGGATCAATTTCTCCCAAAGTTTTGATATGACAATGAAACCCTTTGGCTGAAAACTAGATTTTGTCCCCAATTGTTGAATTTAGGGCCACAATTAAGCAAATTAATAGGAACAAGTTCAAATTTTTTTTAAATTTTAGTCCAAAATAAGCAAAAATTAGCCAAAAATGGTAATGTATTGTCTATAAAAGTGATTATTATGCACATGATTTAGCAAAATCTGTTCAACAGATGGTTTGAAAAGGCATAATTAGGGTCAAAATATTCAACTTGAAAGAGAAAACAGATTTCCTTTACTTAAGTATAATTTTTTGTGGAATTTAGTGTTATTAACAGCCGTTGATTGAAATATTGGTACTTTTATTTCGCACTAATTGAAGGTATAAAACAGGTTAAATTAAAATTTGTTGATTTATTTGTACTTGTTTAATAGGTTTTCTTGTCTAAAAGCACCATCTTGTTAATTTGAAGCCACTTAGAAACAATTTAGGGGACAATATGGCATAGTTTAAAAGATGGAGTGGTCAGCCATTGAAAGCCACCATATCTTAGTGTGCCAGCATAAATTGGGATGGCCAATAGTATAATATAAGGCTAGTGCATTTAAAAGGTATCTGTTATAGAACTTTGATATTTTTTTCTTATTTAAAAGTGCAGGGGCAATGACAGATATGCAAATTTTTATTCTGAAGATGTCTTTAAACACATGTTATATACATATGCAATTTTTCTCCTTGGGTAGGGCTAAAGAATAGAAGAATTTTTCAAGAACACTTTCAATACCAATATATCTTTTATTGATTTTAATTCACATATGACCTATGTACTTGATGTAGAAATATTGGCTAAATTGGTTCTCTTGCAAACTTGGTATATGTCAGATGATGTTTTGTGGATTTTTATATTTGAGAGTACATCAAGGTTATTTTTTGCATAGATTGTGGTATCTCTTGTTGAAACTAACCGAAGGCAGTACTCAAAAAGAAGGTATTGTCTAATGGACACTATAAAAACTGCTAAGTCAGCACTTTTTGCATTTTTCTATATACACATATTACAAAACCACACACAATCACAGGAAAGTGTTCTCCTGTCTTTATTCCATTTTAACTTTCTTTCTGCATGATCATCTTTACTTTTCGCAATGAATTGGGTATATTCATGGGCATACAATTAAATTTCGATAAAAAAAATTGGCCAAAAATAAGGTAAATTTTAAACCGTACTGATCAGTTTGAACTTTGGATCAATTTCTCCCAAAGTTTTGATATGACAATGAAACCCTTTGGCTCAAAACTAGATTTTGTCCCCAATTGTTGAATTTAGGGCCACAATTAAGCAAATTAATAGGAACAAGTTCAAAATTTTTTAAAATTTTAGTCCAAAATAAGCAAAAATTAGCCAAAAATGGTAATGTATTGTCTATAAAAGTGATTATTATGCACATGATTTAGCAAAATCTGTTCAACAGATGGTTTGAAAAGGCATAATTAGGGTCAAAATATTCAACTTGAAAGAGAAAACAGATTTCCTTTACTTAAGTATAATTTTTTGTGGAATTTAGTGTTATTAACAGCCTTTGATTGAAATATTGGTACTTTTATTTCGCACTAATTGAAGGTATAAAACAGGTTAAATTAAAATTTGTTGATTTATTTGTACTTGTTTAATAGGTTTTCTTGTCTAAAAGCACCATCTTGTTAATTTGAAGCCACTTAGAAACAATTTAGGGGACAATAAGGCATAGTTTAAAAGATGGAGTGGTCAGCCATTGAAAGCCACCATATCTTAGTGTGCCAGCATAAATTGGGATGGCCAATAGTATAATATAAGGCTAGTGCATTTAAAAGGTATCTGTTATAGAACTTTGATATTTTTTTCTTATTTAAAAGTGCAGGGGCAATGACAGATATGCACATTTTTATTCTGAAGATGTCTTTAAACACATGTTATATACATATGCAATTTTTCTCCTTGGGTAGGGCTAAAGAATAGAAGAATTTTTCAAGAACACTTTCAATACCAATATATCTTTTATTGATTTTAATTCACATATGACCTATGTACTTGATGTAGAAATATTGGCTAAATTGGTTCTCTTGCAAACTTGGTATAGGCATAACAGTAGTAAATATGTACCAGTAACAAGTTACCAGATTGTGTACCCTACATTAAGTACAGTACTGAATACTTCGTTGTGTTCTGATTTGGTAAATAGTGGTTAGATATGTACAATTGTTTGGCTGTAAGCTCCTGCATAAATTAAGTTTTAAAAAGTGGTAAAATTTTTCTCAGATCTTGCAAGATAACATTTTGGTAATTTTTTAAACAATGTAGTATTTGTACATTCACTGCATTAGAAATTGCATGTAAAAGTGGGAGCGACTCAAAATGTTCTTACTAGCGAAAAAAGGAATTGGTCACGGATATATATGGCATATATTTTTTAAATGGTAAACGAAAGTTTATTAATTTCCTACTCCAGGTAAATGCTGATCAATGTTAGAAAGGTATGCAAATCACAGAAATGTTAGTGCTTTTACTATAGACAAAACATTTACTACTGTGCTACCTTAATTTGCATACAATTTCTATAAACTGTAAATTTTTTTCACATTTTGGATATACTGACAGATCAATCCAGTAGAATGCAATTTCTTTTTTGCTCTTGATTTTAATTTGATTAATATTTGTCCCTTTGTGCCTTGACAATAAGAAACATGTAAACATGAAAACGATTTACTTTGAAATGATATTAAGGAAAAATCAGTTTGTAAAATTAAGAAATTAATCAGACTGTTCACAGTAAACAATCAACAGATCTTCCAAGCATGTCACCAGGGGTAAGGATAGGAGATGCTCTCTCATTTGTGGATTGTGACTGACATTCTGGATTAAATATTGGAAGACTAGTCACATATTGGTTACAGATATATTCTTACATTCTGTATGAAAGTAATGATAATGCAATATTAATAAACAAAATTAAAAAGGTTTTTTTGAGTCCAGTGGCATGCAGTTTAACACTTTTCATTTCTATATTTATTCACATTACTCAATATTGGTTTTTGTCAAATTGTTTAGTTAAGTAAGATCGTCATACATGTACATGTAACTTGATTTATAATAGCACTGTAAACCTGTAAACATTGTTCAGTGGCTATAATCAAATGTGCTAATCAATTTGTAACATTGATTTGAAAGGACTGAACCTTTTCAGAAAGAATTAAGTTACTATCTTGACTGAATACATGTAGTACTTAATGACATGCTTCACATAAAGAATTTTTGCTTTACCACCACCACTACCCTGGGCTATGTGTTCTTTTTTCTTTTGAATGGCTGCTCTTTTTTCTCATGTTTTCACTTGGAAGATTATGATAAGCTAGCTTTTCTGTGTTACATGTGCTACGTGTACTAGAAACATTTAACAGTTATCTAACTGTAGTGTAATGTTCGTGTGATACAATGTAGATGGATTACAGGACCTAAACGAATGTTTTTTTTCAAAAACCATCATTCACTGATTTTAATAAGAATTGTCATCAGCTTCAACTTAGTTTTGAATTAAAATATCATAAAAACTAACGAAACTGTTTAGGATAGTTTTTGCTGAACAATGCTATAACTACATTGTAATAGTACTCAACTGAAGACCTTGGAAGAAAAAGAAAGTGAAAGTACGCTAACTACAAAGCATGCAACTTATGTTTCATCTAAGTATATTGTTGCTATACAGTCAGAAGATAATACACAAGAGTACAAACGGCGTATCAAGACGAAGAAGACATTTCTTATTTATTTTTGATGATCAATAATAAACTATATGAATTATACAGAAGCCCGTTAGTGCCATTTTGTGTTTTATTTTTAATTCGTTATAACGACTTAGATTTACTGGTTATAATTACTTAGCGTACTGGTATCTTATACGTCGTTACGATTTAGTTACTTGTTATAACAACTAAGTTACTCGTTATAACTATTTGGGTACATTGTTATAACGAGTGAGCTAAGTTTAACGCGATACTAAGTCGTTATAACGAGTACGATAAGTCGTTATAACGAGTTACTAATTCGTTATAACGAGTTACTAATTCGTTATAACGAGTAACTAAGTCGTTATAACGAGTAACTAAGTCAGCATAACGATTAAACTAAGTCGTTATAACTAGTAAAAAGCTAAATCTTTATAACCAGTAAGTCGTTATAACGACTTAAAAATAAAACACAACATGGCACTAGCAGGCTTTCGTACTTTTTCAAGTTTTACAGTATTGGTACATTGCATTTAGAGAGCATGTAATTCACATTTTGACTAAGTAATATATGTCGTCGGCATATAATAGCAAGTACAGCCTAAAATTTTAAGGGGATGACCATTTGATTCTGAGGGGGCCTGGCATTTTAGGTCGAATAAGGTTATTTTATAAAATTTGCGGGTCAGAACATTTATTTAATACCACCGCTACGTGGTGAGAATATTTACACGGAATAGAATTCATGGTAACAGACTGTTCGCGCTTTTTGGCTGCATTTCCAGACTTATCGGGTTAGGCAACGGACTTTTCGTGTTGAAAAACAAATACCACGAAGGTGAAACAAGCAACAAAGATGGTATATTTTAGAACAATATTTTAAACGCAAATTGTCACGGAATGGTCCATATATCAAGGTTTAAGTGTAAAAATATATGACATTGATATACTTAATCGCTATATTAAAATACTAGACACAACGCAATACTTGAGAAACAACGAACGTTTTTTCTTATGAATACATCAAATCTAGCGGTTTTTTCTTACTTTTAGAGTTTTATCATACCAAAACAAGTTCCGTCGGTGTTTAACATTAAATAAAATTGACATTATGCACAGTCGTATTTTTACGGAAGCCCGTTAGTGCCATGTAGTGTTTTTATATTAAAGTCGTTATAACGACTTAGCTTACTAATTATAACGACTTAGCTTACTCGTTATACTGATTTACGGTAGTTGCTCGTTATAACGACTTACTTACTCGTTATAATGACTTAGCTTAGTAATTATAACGACTTACCTTACTCGTTATAGTGATTTACGGTAGTTGCTCGTTATAACGACTTACTTACTCGTTATAACGTAAGCTAAGTAGTTATAAACAGTAAGCTAAGTCATTATAACTAGTAATCTAAGTCGTTATAACGAGTAAGTAAGTCGTTATATCGACTTAAAAATAAAACACAACATGGGACTACTTCCGTATATTTTATTTATTTCAAACACGATGGTAAGATTTATCGTTCTAATAAACCCCAGATTGGAATAATCAAAAACTTTGCTCAAAGGTTCGTTCCGTGTGGCCGAGTGGTTAAGGTAGTTCATCAGTCCATCTACTTTTGATCACGTGGTCTGTCAACACTGAGATTGCGGGTTCGATTCTCACTGTAGGCAGGGTGTACTCCAATCTTAATTGACAATGATTGCCAGTTTTCCTACCGCATGTCCGGTGTTTTTACCAGGTACTCCGCTTCATCCCCCAAATAAAAACTGTACGCCATGATATACTAGCCAAAAAATTGTTGAAAGTTGCGTTAAACACCATCAAACTAACTAACAAAACGTTCCGTGATGACTTTAGGTTGACGTTTGACATTCTATGGATTCATATTTTCAAGATAGCTTGTTCTTTATTCGTAGTGTTGTTTTCTCAAGTTCGTTGCTAAACCCGATAAGGGAGCAACCATTGATTTTTATAGGAGGGGGGTATTATTGATATTTTTTTCGAAATTTTTTTATTTTAAAATTTTCATTCAATTTTCTATAAATTCTACAGCCAAAAACACCACACTGCCTGTTGATTTCCTGATTTTAACATCCTGCTTCTTTAATTTAAATTTCACCTAAGCCGTCTCCCCCTTTTCATAAAAATCAAATAGTTACTCCCCAAGTCCATCATACATGCTGCTAAAACACGAACAGTCCTCCTTTACCATTCTACACCGTGATGTATTTCCTATATACCATACTAAAGAATCTTGCGACAGATTTTTTTGTATTTTCTTTGTGGTAAACGCCAGATTATATATTTCCAACTTTTTCCAGGCCAGAATATTATTATATATTTATTAACATAAACTGGCAGCCAGCCACCCCCCCCCCCGGAATGAAATAGCTGGCCCCTAAATATTTGACAAGCCATTATATCAATAAGTTCAACACGGTGATTGAAGAATAATGAAAAAAGTGTGAGTGAAAGGTTTTCTTAACTTAAAGAAACTCTAGTCTGGTTCTCTGACTATTTTACAGGATAGGACAGAGAACCAGTCTGTTTTAGACCATTCAAATCCGTTGACGTCACAGTAGCGTTCATTCTAGAAAAGATTCAAGACAGGCGGGTCGGGTATTTTAGTTATCTAATTGAAATGTGTATCTATGTTATTTTACAAGGCAATGACATCTTTAAAAGTATTGTGACAACCATATAATATATCTATCCAGCGGATTTCTGAAACATCAGAAATACATGGTTAATATAAAAAATTTACATATACGTCTACAAATTAAGTCCAACACTGTTAGAATTAGATTTTTAACACTGTCAAATTTGTGCTTTCCCTCCGCGGGATTCGAACTCAAACCATTGTGACACTGTGGCACCAAATCGCCTGCACAATGTCCAGCGGTCTAGACCCCTCGGCCAAATCCGCTTTATAAAAATATAGCTTCATTAACTGAGGTGAATCGTAGACATAGACATGTGTACTAGCGTGTGACGATGGAATTTTCGTAACCAATACGTATTATTCTGACAGCAATCTAATTCAGCATTTTTGTATATATTATATAGGATGACAAAGTTACTTGTCATACAGTCACAGTACACTGACACTGTGACTGTATGACAAGTAACAAGCAAAAATTTGACAGCGTTAAAAAAAATCTCAATATATATATTTTTTATTGAAATGTTCGGAAAACCGTGTGACACCTAAAGGTTTTGAACTTATAAACCATTATGCTACTGGAGGTATGTAGATGATATTTGGGGAATATGGACAAGCGGAGAAGATACACTAAATGAATTTGTAAATACGGCTAACAATATTCACCCCCGAATAAAACTTGAGATAAGATCATCAAAAGATACGATAGAATTTATTGACACCAAAATACAAATTTCAAACGGATATATTGAAACAGATCTTTATTCAAAAGAAACAGATAAACATCAATATTTACATATAAGTTCAAACCACCCTAGAAAAACCAAAGAATCAATTCCATATGGCCTTGGAGTGAGATTAAAAAGAATTTGTTCTATACCAACAGAGTATGAAAGGAGAAAAAATGATTTGAAAGAACAGCTTCAAAAACGGGGATACAAAACGGAACTGATCATTAAACAACTAAATAAAGTAGACAATTTAGACAGGGAAGACCTTCTCAAATACAAAGCGAAAAAAATAGATGACAGAGTGCCACTGGTATTGACCTATTCCGATGCCTTACCTAACATCCATTCCATTTTACATAAACACATATCAACATTACACAGATCAAAAAATTTAAAAGATATTTTTCCACAGCCACCACTAGTTGCATTCCGCAGAGACAAAAATATAAAAGATATTCTTGTCCATAAGAAACATAATAACACATTTTATCATAAAGATAATAAATGTGAGCCATGCGGCAAAAATCGTGCTTTGTGCCCATACATAGTTAAGGTTTATAGTTTTAAAGGAAAGGACGGGACAAAATACCAGATACAAGGACATATAAATTGTAAAACAGTTGGAATAATTTATGCGATATTTTGTAAAAAATGTAACAGTATTGTATATGTTGGACAAACTGGTGACACGTTTTATCAAAGGATGCTTTTAAACTTTTCAAAAATAAGAACAAGAAAACAAGACTCCGTAGCCACACATTTTTATACAGATGGACACGGCATTGATGATTTCTCTGTAATTGGAATTGAGAAAGTCTATGGGGAAGATACTTACAGAAAAGTCAAAGAATCGTTTTGGATAAAAAAACTTCAAACTCTACATCCAGACGGTCTTAACCAGCAGATTGACATTTAATTAACATTTCTACACATTATTAATTATCCATATTGTATAACTTTTATACAATTTATTTATTTATTTATTTATTTATTTATTTATTTATTTATTAATTATTTATTTACCCCACCCCCCCCCCCCTTTTTAGGTATCTATTAATTTATTTATACTTTTTAGTTTATTTATTTATTTTTTTATTTATTTATTTACTTTTCCATTCGTATTATTTCGATTGTGATTCCCGCCAATCTATGTTCAAATTATGACGTTGGCTATTGTAACGTTGCAAATAACATAACTTCATCACTATGCAATAAAATTCCGCTGAGGAAGGCCGTGAGGCCGAAACGTTCGGAAAATTTAACAGAGTTTTTATATTTATTCTTAAAGAGACTATGATTATATATATATATATATATATATATATACATCTACAAATTAAACCCAAAACTGTTAGAATTAGATTTTTACAGTGTCAAATTTTTGCTTTCCCTCTGCGGGATTCGAACTCGCACCGTTGTGACACTGTGGCACACAATCGCCTGCACTATGTCCAGCGGTCCAGACCCCTCGGTCAAATCCGCTATATAAATATATAGCTTCATTAACCGGGGTGAATCATAGACATAGACATAGTACATGTGCACTAGCATGTGACGATGAAATTTTCGTAACCAATACGTATTAATCTGATAGTAATCTAAAAATCTAATTCTAACTGTGCTGGGCTTAATTTGTAGACGTGTATATATTGTATGCAAAAACAAAAATTCTCAAAAACCTTGGGCAAACGATCATTGAGCTGAAAAAACGTGCAATTTTTGCGAAAACGTAGCTCTTGAGGTTGCTTTTATTTCATTAGGATTTTTTTATGCAAGATTGCATGAAAAAAGGAAAAAAATCCAAATAAAAAAAGCAACCTCTAGAGCTACATTTTCGCAGCCAACGATCATTCAAACATAACCCTGTTAAATATATGTTAAATTTTCGCAATGTTGGGCTCAAAAACTATTTTACCTTTATGCTTAAATCACAAATGACACAAATATACCTATTATCAAGCAAGTGCAAAAATGCTGCACACATGCATATTATTTAATAGGATAATAATAAATGAAGAGCAATCTTTACAAAGTGCGACCCGATATTTTTTTTCGTGTTATTAAGATTTTTAGGTGTCTACTAAAAGCATTGTGGGGAAAGCAGAGGAAAACAAGGAATACTGTGAGCGATCTCACATAAGGATATCTCCGCTTCATATTAGACTCTATAGTGCCATAAAACTGAACACAATGAAATTTCGTCATGCACATTTCCATATGATGCACTTCTTTCATGCAAAGTTTCTTCAAAATCCATCAAGCGGTTAAGGAGGAGTTGCGCTTATGAGGTCCCTCATTGACCATTATAATTAAAGAAAAAACTGAAGTCCAAGTGTGTCATCTGAATGATATCATAGGGCAAAGAAATTTTTTCATGCATTTGCATCTCCATATGATGTACTGTCTTCATGTAAAGTTTCATATAAATCCACGAAGCGGTTTAGGATGAGTTGCACTCAAGAGTTTTGTGGACAAACGGACGGACAGAGAGACAGTGTGATTCCTATAAACCCTTTTTGAGAAAAGTGAACGTTCCAGCATTTGTAATGAAAATAGACATTGCGCCCTATATTTGTTTATGAAGCGTTAAATCATTCGTACGGAAATACTACCTAGTTACTGTATAAATTTCTACATTAAAGTAATCGTTTACAATGTTGATTGGTGTGACCCAAATAAATAAGATTTAGATTTGTACTTACATGATTATTATAGTTTTTTTTTTAAAAATCTGTTAAATGTACATGTATTTGTTAAATTCGGCCTCGCATTATGGAGCCATCATTTGATTTTAGTTGGGGGGGGGGGGGGGTATGGATATTTTTTTCATCCTGCATTTTTATTTGCCTGGTTTTTTTATTTAAAATTTACTATAAATGTATCAGCCAGAAACACCATCCTGCTATTTTAAATTTAAAGCACTGTCATGCCTTTTATTTCCTGCCTTTTTATTTCAAATTTCACATAATCCCCCCTTCACCCCCAATAAAAATCAAATGTTTGCACCCTTATAACAATTGTTTTTTTAGCTTTTTTGTCGTATTAGGGCACCACTGACTACCCCTCGGTGGGTGCCCTAGACCAATATAATCAGCTATTCCGTACGTTCACGTACCGCGTTTAGTCCAAGAAATTTTCCTTGCAGTTTCTCAGCAACTGAAATGTTTCTGGTATGCATGCCATGCAATATCAGTAATGCTTTTTGAGGACGATATCGCTGGACAATAACACAACATTCGCGAACACATTCGATCATTTTACGTTTATCTTGTATTTAACTTTTTATTTATTTTTAAGTGATATGGGCCACGCCCGATATTAGGCTAAAGCCTACTTCATATTATTCTGAAAACTTAATTTCTTGGTCGACAATGGATTTTACATCTTCACTACTGAAAGCTATGGGTTTATGATCCGCTAAAACTTATCTTCGTGAAGAGGAGAGTTAGCGGATCCAAACCCTTGGTTTGCGAAGATATTGACTTTACAATAGATTTAAACGTTTGTTTTACGCGACAATCTCAACAAGCATCCCGTGTTTCCCTTGCTGAATCTCTGTCCGTCGGACTTCAGTTGTCGCGGTAAGTTTCTTTATACATTACAGGCAGAATGGACAGTGACATAGAAATCTTTTTAAGAAGAGGTGTAACGGTAGTAAATGTAACTACCCGGTATGCTAACTATGCATATTTCGAGGAGTAACAAACACATCGCCAGCAGTATTTGAATCAATAGAACACAAAACCTATCGAAAGATAATAACTCAAAAGAAAAAAAATATATATAACATAAAAAGGCGAACTAAAGGTAGCACCATGGATACATGTATCATGTGAAATCAAGAAACAGTTAAAGAAAAACCAAAGTCTGTGTTGCTACCCATCATTTGATGGTTTAATAAAGTTCAACAATCTTACAATAAACACTCGTGAAAAAATCACAATTGAAAACCTTGAGCTTTGACTAACGTTCTGTAAGACATTAAATGCTGCTTCAACCAACACCCTCCACCCCTCTAGATAAAATATAACGGATGTTCCTATTTACCATATTTAACATAAATTACTGCTATTGTGTTTGTGGTTTGTGTTTGTCTCAACTGTGTTTTAGATATTCGTTATTCGATATTGACTTTACAATAGATTTAAACGTTGTTTCCCGCGGCAATCTGAACAAGCATCTCGTCTTCCCCTTCCGAATCTATGTCCGTCGGACTTCAGTGACATGGAAATCTTTTTAAAAAGAAGAGGTGTACCCGAGGAAATAATTGTTAAGATGAACAATTATAAAGTATTTGTGTTATTTTGTATTAGCTCATCAGGAATGAATGTTTTCTGTTGGGTCCATTTTTAATTTTTGTAACGAAGCAAGCTAGGTACAATAACGTAGCTCCTTTTTTTTGGACGGAGCTACAAAGAGGTCCCATTACTTGTAATGGAGCAAAACACTCTTGGCATTTATACATATTTTCCGCTATTAAACTGATATTTTTGTTTAATTTATATTTTTCCTTTCTCCTCCGTTTAGCCGACATTTCTACAATGCCTAATTAAATAATCTACTGTTTCGTAATCATGGCATTGTTGACAAAATTGAAATTGTGGAGTGTAGAATTGTAGAATCGTATCGGTAAAAATTTGATAACAGCTAATGCAATAAATCCGGAAAAAACTTGATCCGGATTATCATTTTTCCAAATCGATTAACAAATTATGCACTTCCGAATTCAAATTTT
>OX104114.1:15534735-15570446 GCA_944474755.1 Limnoperna fortunei | reverse complement strand
TTTCAGCGTTTAAAGAGCTACATCGATGTCTTAGTGTGTATAATATTGCGATCATCAATAAGAAGTATGATGGTATATGTTAGTTAAATTTTGACGTCTTAAAAGATTTTTAAAACCAGTTGTAGACTGAGCAAATCTAATATGCATATTTAGTGAGTTCCAAGACCGAAATTGTGTTGAAAAGCGATTTTGAAATGGTTTCTAATCGACATATAGGTATTCTGTACTGAGGTACGTTACTAAGCATGCCAGTATGTGTGCCATTTAAATAGAATTCAAATAGACAGTCCCTCAAGTACTCAGGGGTTTTATCGCTGTGTTCAATATAAAAAAACATAATTGCTTACGATTTCGTCTAGAACCTAAGGATTTCCACCCTGTTTCATAAAATAAAGATTCTTTACTGGCATATCGGGGCAAACCAGTTAATGATTCGTGATGCCTCGAGTTGACGCTTATCAATTTTTCACTATCTCTTATGTTACACCCGTTGCACAGTTCACATCCATATTCAAATAGAGGAAGTATATAAGTATAGTATATCCTATTAAGGTTTGTCGGCTAAGAATATATTTCATCTTTCTCAGACATTTTTTTTTCTGATACTGCAACATATGTTTTCAATATTCCTTGTCCATTTGCATGCATCAGAAAATGTTACCGCCAAGTGTTTATCAGATTTTACTCTTTGTAATTGTTCATTGTTAACGAGACCGCTTTCGTCATTTTTTAATCGTAGACTTATTTACAAACGTGATGGTAAAGCAACTTTAAGGAATGTTTTGTGTAGTGTTAACATGAGTGGAATATTTTCCACTATTTGAATTTTAATTATACAAAACTTTGTTGCTTAATTTAGAAATTTCTTCGTACGATTTATTTCTAATTATGATTTCTGATTTCCATTAAATAACAAACTTATTTATTTATTTAACCATTGGCTGTAAGACTTGAACTCAGTTTTAATAGTGTTTTCCAGTAATTTTCTTTCGTAAAAATCAAATCACTAATCATCACGAGATCTGATCGAGAAGTTATAGCTATATGGTAGTCAGTATTCATACGATGTCTTCACAATTAGCTTAATGAGACTGAAGTCAATAAAATATCGGATATTTTCATGAATACCAAATTAATAGAAATAATTCAATTTTGTTTGTGAAGAAGACACAAGGGAGAAATCACGGTCATCTTCTGAATATAGATTATGCAACAAAGATTTAGAGAGGATGAAAGATAAACACCACCAAAGAAAAAAAAATGAAATATTTGTCCAAGTAGTTTACGAGTCTGAAACGATTGATGTTTTTGGTTTTTGGTTTTCGTCTTAGGTGCAACACGATATCATTACATTAAGGGTTTGTTAAAATTCTTAATATATATTGGTAAGAGCGTTTGTTCAATTTGTTATATTGTACATTCTTATGTTGCATTGAAACATAGTATTCATTTAAACAATTATCTTTGACAGTAATCCATCTCAGCATTTGCATATACAGGATGATGAAGTTAATTGTCATACAGTCACAGTACATTATATATATAACCGTCTAAGTATGGTGACAACCATATAATATATCTTTCCAGCGGATTTCTGAAACATAAAAAATACTGTGTTATTGCCAAACATTTATATGAGTCTACAAGTCTACAAGTCTACAAATTACACACAACATATATGGAAGATAAACAACAAATAATTCTTTTATTCTGAATTAATGCAAAAGGTCATGTTTAAATCACTGTTTTTAGCGATCGTAATGTTATTAGTAAGGTGTTTTTGATAACTAATCGGCGGAGACGTAATACACAAGAATTAAAGTCTCTATATGGTTATTCGAATACTAGTATTATAAAAACAAGAATTTTACAAAAGTAGCCGTTTTTAATAGGGTGGTAAAAAACACCTTTCGTGACTATACATAATACCAGGTGCGTAACATCAACATGTTTGTAATCCTTATAAGAAGTTTCGGGTTTCTGTATTAAAAACTGTAGGAGTTGATTACACAAATTAGTACCCGATTCTGTAGAATTTGCTGAAATAATACTGCTACATTCCGAATCCTGTCAGGATGGGAAAAAATTAATCGGACAATTCCATTAAAAAAATGTGCACACCAGTATGTGTTAAATCTTTCTGTAGAGTTTCAGGGATCGGGGTTAACCAGTAAAAAGATTTGATTACACAAAATACGTACTATTATTTCCCGGTCTGCAAGACGCCATTCCGACTTCACCATACTGTAACTGTAAAATGCTATAAAAATTAAAAGCGCAATTTTAATATTTTGTAAAAATATCTGTGGCAAAAAAAAAATCGGTTGAGGCATAACAATTGAAGTCGATAAAAGGCGCTTGTAATAAACACAGACGATTACAATGATTTTTTTTTTATTTTCAAGCACACAGCTCCTACAACCAAAGTCTCGGGTGATACAAACATATTTGGTTTGTTCGGCGCGGAAACAAACAAGTCTGTGATAACATAAAGAATACATACGTGCAACGATGTGTACGATTGGCAGTTTTTAAGGGTAAGTCATCCACGTTCGATCATGTGGCTGTCAACACTGAGTTTGCGGGTTCGAATGTCACAGATGGCTGGATATACTATATAAACTCCAGTCTTTCAATCTTTAATGAAAAGGATTGCCCGATTCCTTTCCGAAGGTCTGGAGTTTTTTACGATCACTCCAGCTTCCCCCTACTCCCCACCCCAAATCACGCCACAACATATCTGAAATTTTTTTGAACAGCGCATATACGTCCATGATTAGAGAAAACAACAGACTAAGTAAACCTCAGACATCTTGATTGCTACAATAATGTAGCTAACATCTTGAATACAAGTTAACATTTTGAAATCTTCTTGTCCATGTATTACTCGATGAGAAACGAAATATATAATCCTATAAGGTTTAATGGATAGTCCCTGGATATTCTAAGAAAATCAAATGTTACTTGAACCATCTAGACTAAGCGTTAAAAGTATTAGTCCTGAGCTATGACTGTATTTATTAAAACCACACGTTTAGCACGCCACTTTTTATTTTAACCACGTGATTTTGAACAATAAAATCAATTATTATATTGTCCACAAAACACTGCTGTGGCTGCTGCAATTATTTTTTGACACGATAAAAACGTCTATATAAAAACAATTTATATAATGATCATAATAAGACATAAAGGCATGTTAACCATTGTATTTATCGAAATTTAGCTAAAACACGTGCTTATGTTTATATTTCATGTCACGTGTATTTACCTTACCTGTTAAGCATGCTATTATTAACAGACCTGTATTCTTATTTATTGTGATAATAAAGTTCAAAGTTACATGTCTAACGGAATAAATTTCTTTATTCGCAAAATATTGAATTGGTTTTCAGTGCAGCTTGACCGCTCCACATATCCCCCATGAGAATTTTAGGAAAATTATCAATTTATTAATTGTTGTAATAAAAAGATTAGCAGCATAACTGGCTAGCTGATCCAATATTATGCACGTGTGTTTTTATTGATAAATACTTTGGGTGCGCTTGAGGAACGAATAAGAACATAATATGCATATAAATAAGTAAAGGTGAACACGTTACCATACATGAGATACAAACACAAACACGTGTATAAGCTAAATTTAGATAAATACATATACATGTAATAATTTAACACGCGGTGTTTATTTCCGTGTGTGAACATTAAACGTCCTTGTCGTTAGATTGATCCTGATAAAATTTGTCCTTAAAAAGCAGATTTTTTACCTATGCAAAATGTTTGAACTAGTTAATTATGCGAGTGTACTGTTATTTTTTCTTATATCAGTTTGTTTGCTTTATCTTCGATGGCGTAAACCGTCGGATTTACCTCCTGGACCATCATGCTTTCCCCCCATAGGAAACATACGCACAGCCGCAAACAAAACTTTGGTTACAGCTTTCCGGGAATGGAGGAAGGAATATGGTGATATTTACACTGTAGGTCTAGGGGCGAAATGGGTAGTTGTGATAAATGGCTACGAAACTTTTAAAGAAGCTTTTGTGGACAGAGGCGATGTATTTTCTGACAGACCAGATTTGTTTGTAAACAGATTTATCAATGAAAAGAGAGGTAAGTTTTTACAGTCTTCACATCTGTAATTATAATTTGTTCATTGAATGCTTAAAATTTGTTGTCTAACTTATTTCATGACTCGACTAAAATGGGACCAGCGCACACATGTGGGTTATCGACCTAACGTTAACTGCGAATTGAGTTACATGATGCGTCGGTCAATAAGGATTGGGTACCTTTACTTGCCCCCCCCCCCAAATTAAACCAGGTAACCAGGGTGGCAAATTCAGTTGGTCAGTTTGAATCTTTGACAACGTGTGCCCGATTGCATACTTAATTAGGCTTATTCTTCTGTCGATCATCGTTGGTTCTCTTCGGGTACTTAATTTTACTTCCTTCACGATATAGTGAGTTGTATTTGCCAAAAATTATTGCTTCAGAGGCAGGTGAGAATTTAACCTTACGACCCGAAAATTCAAAATCAACAGAATCAAAAGCAGTAATTATGACAAATACTACTCAATTGCATGACATATTTCTATAATTCCACCGAATAATTTCCAATCTAAGTAATAAAACTGTATAGCAGAGGTTCTATAAATTACCATCAACGTACAACGTAGCGACCATAGCAAAAAGGGGAAGCAAGTGAAAGATTTAATTTTAACTGGATTGTTGTTATACAATTTATAATTTTCCTTGTCCATAACCCCAATGGATTTTAAATTTCAATCTCCAAGTTTTCTAGGCTACCTCAACGCAGTACTTATTGTAGAATGGAAGTTTTAAGTTATTTTTATTTTTATAATGCATGCGGTGTTTCGGGAACAGTTTTACTAAGTATGCCATTCATTTGATTTTCACATAACTAAGTACATTTTAACACTAAGAAGGTATGAAAGAATAACAGATTTTAATGGAAATCAGCTGAATCAGGACATACTATTCGACGTCCTTGAATATTTCTCAGGACGAACCTGTTGTATTAATTGGATGAGGTTGTTGCTGAAGAAAACCTGAAGAAGATTTGCTTAATCTTTTTCACTATAGCCTATTTTTTACAGTGACCCCTTACATATTTTAATACTTCAAATGCTTTAAGATAACCTCAGATTAGTCCCTTTATGTAAATACACGTTTTAGAATATCAAAAGGTAACAGCTAGACATTCAAATATATGTTCTTGTATTTTTCAAGGCATAATAGGGAGTGACGGAGAGACATGGAAACAGTTAAAGCGCTTTACCCTCGGAGCATTACGAAACTTTGGTTTCGGAAAAAGCAGTCTTGAAAAAAAGATCGTAGAGGAAGTTAATGTGTTTTTAGAATACATTTACAAAACTAAGGAAAAGAATTTTTACATAGATGAAAAGGTGAATGTGAGTATTTCAAATATTATTTGTTCGATAGCATTTGGTGAACGATACGACTATGAAGATGAAAAATTTGTTAAGCTGATCAGAATGTTGGACGAGTACATCAGTAATTCGAAACTGACAACGATGGTCAATTTCATTCCTCTGTTACGGTTCGTACCCGGAGATTTCTTTTCTGTTAAGAAAGTTTTATCCAATCAAAGGGACATTGAAACATTCATCCAAGACAGAATAGACGAGCACAAAATCACATTTGAAAATAGAAGGAATATTGGAGACTTCGTTGATGCTGCAATTCATGAAATGAACACACGAAAAAAGGACGGCAGTTTGATTACAGGTAAAATATTAAAGACGGAAAAACAATTTCTTCATTTGGATTTGATATAAAGTAATCACATATATTCTTTTGGCTTTATTAATTTTTGTTTTGTTAAGCAATAAACTCGATTTAGTTGTGCACTATGGATAATAACCAAATTAAAATTCATAATTTGAAAACGACTTTTTGTAAAGGCACGTGTGCTTAAAAGAAGCTTCTATGAACTAATTTATACAAATCTGACATAGGTCGTATTTCCTGTGAAGTAACTTGATTAGTTTAAGGAAAGACAGCAACGTCTGTTGTGATAGACCACTTATCTTTATGTTACTTCTTTGACTGTTGGTCTCAGTGGCCGGTCTTTCCATAGACCTATAGGTTTTTGGCGAGATCTGCTAAATATTCATAACACGAGTATTGTAATTTCTATCGCAATTTAGGACAAAGTGTCCTGGACACAAACTTAATTGGCAAGAACTGACCATTTTGTTCCGATGCCCAGTTTGAAACTCCAGGTCTGTTCCCCCAATAAGAGCTGAACGTGATGATATAAAAAAAATACTAAAACATGAAGTACAAAATCAACCAAGCAATAAAATCTGACACGAATAATCATAATGGTATGCTGCTAACGGATCAACCTCTGTCAAAATTTTGTCTCCCTTACTCCGTTTTCTCAATAATTGTTAGCATTGATATTGAATAAAATAGACGCTTTTCTTTTTTGTTTACTTTTAGAAGTACAAACAAGAAAGATAATCCGAGATTTATTTATAGCTGGTACACAAACGACTGCAACAACCATTAAATGGTTCATTTTATTTCAAATATTATATCCTGAAGTTCAAGAGAAAATGTGGCGGGAAATTGATGACCACATTGGTAGCCACCGTTTTCCATCCACGGCAGACAGACAAAGTATGCCATATTGTGAAGCAGTAATCCAAGAAACACTCCGTATAGGAAATATCACCCCTCTTTCAGTACTTCATGGCACAAATTCAGACATATTTTTCAAAGGATATAGGATTCCGAAAGGCTCCGTTATTGTTCCAAATTTGGATTCCGTACTGATGGACGAAACAACATTTCCCGAACCTGAAAGGTTTTACCCAGAAAGATTTATAGGAAAGGACGGAAAACTGCATGGACTGGAAAAGAATATTGCTTTTTCAATTGGTATGTATATGGTGCGAATAATATTGTGACCACGCAGGGTTTTTTTTTGAAAGAAAAACGTTACGTTGCTTCTCGTTCACAGGTAGATTTTTCTCTTTATAAACTATAGAGATTGTGATAAATGACATAAAGACATTGCTTGAACCAAAATTTATAAACAAATACACAAAAAAGTTAACAAAAACGTGTATAACATATGATAAATATTGATTTCAGTCAGATTTCATCACTAATTGCACTTAAGTTTCAATTGTTGTATTTGTAACGTGGGCAAAGAAAGATAACTCTTGATTGGACAAGGGTCAATTGTAAAATGCCCAATTTGTTGAAAAGATTTTTAAACGATTTTCAACAATTTAAAGCTATATAAGTTCATCCAGTTTGTATTTTTAAAGATAGTACATTACCTGATATAATGATCGACATGGTTTGCAACCTTGCCAAATGAACAGAAATTGCAGTGTCATCTGTAAAATCGAACCCCATAAACACATGCCGTTTATAATTACAGAATTATTCCCAGTATAACCATTATAGGATGATCAGTTGGACGGAGTAAATATCAAAAATATAATCACAAGTGTCGCAAACGCATCTGATTAAACTAGTTTAATTTAATGCGTTTGGCGAAATGAGCAATCTTAATTTTCATATTCACTCCGGCCAATTGATCATATCTGTACGAGTGACATTTTGGCGGGAAAGAACTGCATGGAGATAAAAAATGAACGATTATTTTCACATGTCATTTACTGTGATCGCTGTAACTGGGAAAATGAAATCCTGCTCACTGGGCGTTAAACAACCATTTAACAATCAATTAACATAGATTTAATTTTTTATGTTTACCTGAACTATGTTTTTTACATTATTATTTTAATTTCAGGTAGGAGGGCATGTTTAGGAGAATCTCTCGCTCGAATGGAATTGTTTCTTTTTTGTACCTCTTTAGTTCAGAGATTTAAATTCTTACCTCCTTACGGAACAGAACCACCGGAAGTAAAAAGAATTTTGGGACTGCAATATAGTCCTGCACCTTTTATGCTAAGGGCAGTAAACCGACAGTGAACCAATGTGAATGCATTATACTACTTGACTTGGGGAGTTTTTTACGTACTACACCGACAACTTAATGCCTTGGTCGGACGGCATTATACTACTGATCTTCAATCTTCTATATATAGATCATTTAAGCCAACTGCATTATGGGATTTCAAATTTTACCACAGTACTGCAGCATTTTTTTCCAGCTTATTTTGTAAATAAAATGCAACAAAAAATTGTCTAACATTTCTTTTATCTCTAGGATCATAAGGGCTTCAACTGACCCCGATTATGTTTCAGTCGTAAGTTAAGGTATCCGACCCATAATTGAAGTTACCGTTAAATTTTATATTTTGAACAAGAAATACAGCTTTATTAAATAAATGTATTGCTACTTAATGATACAAATTAAATATAGTTTTACTTTGAGTCACTGTTAACAGTTTTACGCCAAAAAGTTAGTTACTCAAATAGTATTTCTGATGTTTGCCGACCATTACCGACGTCTGCTCCATTAAAACACAATAGACATCATGGACACCAAGTATGATCACGTGGTCAATTATGGTCCGGATACCTTAAAACGAGTTTGGTCCGGACGTAATGCAGGCACATCTTGGACCAGAACAAAAAAACGACGGTTTCACTTATTTGAAGACTTGAATGCTCTCTACGGATATAATTACGAAAGAGTTCATCTGTGCCATAATATTTAGTTCACATTGTTCCAGTAAAACGAATAACCGTGCCCTCAACTTTATTGATGAATCCGACAAATCACAAAACTAAAATCGTACTTGAACAGTAAAAGAATCTGAAATATTTAGATTGATATTATATATCCGGAACATGGATGAAATAAGCTTTTTCTTGTACATTATTATGAAGTTCAAGTAATGTTCATTTAACGCCAAATAAATATAATCAAGTGTTTCAATTTCTAAGTCACATACTTATTGCTATAAAACTGTCATGGCCATGACAACATTTTATTGACAATGCGTATTAAAATTTTGATAACAGGAAATTACGTTATACTTTTTATATGATAAATAACTTTCAAGGCCAGTCAAGTTATAAATAGGGAGGATATAATTATCATTTGCGTTCCTTTTTACAAACGTGTATCCTCTGTACAAGAGCATTTCTACAGGTCAAAAGTAGGGTTTTTTGAAATGCAGTATCAGTTCAAGTCGATTTATGAGTAATTAGAGTGGGCGTAGTTTTAAATGGTAATAACACTTGTATCGGTACGCAAAAGAATAGAACAGGAAATATCGCTGTCTGACAAATTATCAATCCTAATACTAGCCCTTAATAAAGTGCACACATAAATTGGAGAAGAGTGGGATGGTGGTCGCACAATGACGTCTCGCCTCGTAAAGCAAGGTGGCTATACAGATGGGGTCTTGGAGAAATCCTGGGCATTTGCTGCTTCTTTAACATGCATTAAAATAATGGAATTTATATTGGGAATTCCCAAAAATTTACGGTTTGGAGATGTTTGGCCGGTATGTTGTTAGTGTCTAGGTTTAAATGCACGGAGATGTTTTTGGTCGGTATTTGGGCGCATTTTCTAAGTGTAAATGCACGGATATGTTTTGGTCGGTATGTGGGCAGTGTCTAAGTTTAAATGCACTGACACGTTTTGGTCGGTATGTGCGCAGTGTCCGGGTTGAAATGCACGATTATGTTTTGGTCGGTATGTGGGCAGTGTCTAAGTTTAAATGCACTGATACGTTTTGGTCGGTATGTGCGCAGTGTCCAGGTTGAAATGCACGATTATGTTTTGGTCGGTATGTGGGCAGTGTCTAAGTTTAAATGCACTGATACGTTTTGGTCGTTATGTGCTCAGTGTCCAGGTTGAAATGCACGAATATGTTTTGGTCGGTATGTGGGCAGTGCCTAAGTTTAAATGGACGGATATGTTTTGGTCGTTATGTGCGCAGTGTCCAGGTTTAAATGCACGGAGATGTTTTTAGTCGGTATGTGGGCAGTGTCTAAGTTTAAATGCACGGATATGTTTTGGTCGTTATGTGCGCAGTGTACAGGTTGAAATGCACGGATATGTTTTTTTCGGTATGTGGACAGTGTCTAAGTTTAAATGCACGGATATGTTTTGGTCGTTATGTGCGCAGTGTCCAGGTTGAAATACACGGATATGTTTTGGTCGTTATGTGCGCAGTGTCCAGGTTGAAATACACGGATAAGTTTTGGTCGGTATGTGGACAGTGTCTAAGTTTAAATGCACGGATATTTTTTGGGCGTTATGTGCGCAGTGTCCAGGTTTAAATGCACGGGGATGTTTTTGGCCGGAACGTGGGCAGTGTCTAAGTTTAAATGCACGGATATGTTTTGGTCGTTATGTGCTCAGTGTCCAGGTTGAAATGCACGGATAAGTTTTGGTCGGTATGTGGACAGTGTCTAAGTTTAAATGCACGGATATGTTTTGGGCGTTATGTGCGCAGTGTCCAGGTTGAAATGCACGGATAAGTTTTGGTCGGTATGTGGACAGTGTCTAAGTTTAAATGCACGGATATGCATTGGTCGTTATGTGCGCAGTGTCCAGGTTTAAATGCATGGAGATGTTTTCGGTCGGTATGTTGGCTGTGTTTAGGTTTAATTGCACACCGCCGTAAGCGTTAGTAGCAATTCGATTTTGAACGTAGAATAACTTTTAAATTACACACTTAAATCTGCTGGACCTTCGGAAAATGACATCGGGTGCTATGAAAAAGACCCATTCCTCGTTTACGTTTAGTTTGTTTAATAATATTTTTTTTATTTTGTAATGTGCATGCCATGGCATGAAGGCGTATTTCGCATGTGTCTATAGAAAAAAGACCGAGAAGAGCTTGTCAATTTTTGCATTCAATTTATCTCCCTTGTATCATGTATTTGTTAAGTTACCTGCTTAATGCAAACGAAGCATGAATGATTTCAATTTTGCTATAATGGGCCAGATTTTGAAACCCCCTTTTGTATCAATATTGATCTGGTAGAAGCCAAATGAACGAAATCCTGTTTAAACAAATTGTTCGATCTAACCTTTGGTTCTGATTACTCGGGAGGATTTCTTGTCCGTTAGGTCCTTTAGGGAAAAAAGTCCTGTTTTGAAACGGCAAAGAGAACCTATTCTGTTAGAACAAAATCTTCAAGGCCCATCCCGACCTATGAAATTCTCTCTTAAAACACGTGCATCCGTTTCCGGATAAACTTATCATTTGTATTTACCTTCACCTGTAAAAATCGATTTACTTGAGCTTTCGAATGATACTGGGTCGAAAAATCGATGTACTTGAGCTTACGAATGATACTGGGTCGATCACGCTAGTAAATCCATTTTTCCGACGCAGTCGGTATATTTTCGAATTGTGACCTTTGAACTAAAAGACGCTTACCCATTGTAACGTACTGCTATTGAAGACAAGCTTGCATTCTGATTGGACATAAATAGTAAAAAATTCTGCGTTCGATCAATCTACCATAGTATATATACTCTGAAAAGCACCCTATTTGCATTTCCCAACTATTATTTCAGCAGACTGGTGTTTTTAAACAATTGGTAGTCGTAATTAAACTTTAGAGAATTATTTTTATGCCAAAAGAATGCCATTCAGAACTGATAAACAATAATTACATGATAAAACCAGTCGTAGTGTAATTTCCGCATTTCGTCTGGGGTAGAATTATATTTGCTTTGTTGACCATCGTATCTGTAAACAATCATCACGCCGGTGATGTATTTACACCATATTTCTTTCTTTGACAGCCTGACACACGCACTCTCTCTCTCTCTCTCTCTCTCTCTCTCTCTCTCTCTCTCTCTCTCTCTCTCTCTCTCTCTCCCCCACTCTCTCTCTCTCTCTCTCTCTATCATGAAATTATTGTCATACAAATGATCCTACACAAAGGTAAGTATTGGTAGGTCATTGGTAATCGGGAGAACGATAAATGACTAGTATGAGACAGTGGTTCGACAAGACATTTTGTTAACTACACACACACACACACACACACGCAGCAAATAAAATTCACTGATTGTTTCGTTGCATACGGTTTATACCCTCCCCCCCCCCCCCCCCCCCGCAATTTTTGGGATAGCATGAGCATACACATTACCGATTTCAATTCATATTTAATTAGCGACATACAATTTTAATTAAAATATTTTACTTAGAAGTTCACATTTTAAAAGAGTCAAATTAATAAAATAGCAAACTGTAATGAATACATGTGAATGAATATTACTTGATGCAAGTAAGTACATATTTGCTTATGAAATTTATATGAAAAATAGGTGCTATTTTAATATTTTTAAATGTTAACTAACTTGTTTTTGAGTTAATATATACGATACATCACAAGAAAAAACTTACAACTCCGACCCATACATACGGGTTTGTATGTTTTTTATTTACCATTGTGGTCTTCAACTTCTGAAATAGCTTTTCATTGGGGATATTGAAATATTTTTATTCTCTTTTTGATAAAACCCTATTGTTTAATAACATTTTTTTTTTAATCCATGAATGTGTATTGTTTGGTGTGATCTATAATCATGACTATAAACATAGACGTTTAGTTCACATCTTTATAGACAATAGACAATATTTATTTGCATAAACACATTTACATTAAATGGTTATGGCACAAAGAATAAGCAAAAATGTCAATAACAGTTTATAATTACAAACATAGCAATATTAACATGACGTCACAGCGGTACTAATTTATTTATTATACTTTTAATTGTGTTTTCTCATCTGCCAGCATTCTTGTAGAAATTTAATAAAAGTTTTAATAATTGGGTAGGAATTGTTATTTAGAAGAAATTTAATTTCTTTCATTGTTAGAGTATGAGGAAACGGATGTCCTAGTAGATTTTTAAGTTTTTCAATAAGGTTATTTCTTGGATTGGTGTAATGAGGACAAGTTGATAGAAAATGGAACTCGTCCTCAATGTTTTTATTATCACAAGAGAGACAAATGCGTTCACTTTTTTCAGTATTATTATATCTTCCTCTTTCTATAGTCAAGTTGTGTGAACTTAAACGTAATTTACAAATGATAGATCTTTCATTCTTAGTTTTACAAAGGTCTAAATAAGTAGGGCGTTTAGTTGGTATAAAAATTGTGTGAAAGAAAGAAAGTTTGCTACTAGCTTCTATAGAGCTGTTCATATTTTGTTTATATTGATCATTTATTCTTTGTTCAATTCTATTTAAGTATAGATCAATATTATTTATATTGAGGTTTAAATGGTTAAATCCTAATTTATTTAATAATTTTTTAATGTTGGACATCCATATACTCGTGTCTTTGACATTATTAAAAATGGAGTTCACTAAGGAGTTTGGAGAGTTTATTATATGGTTTAGGAAACTCAGCATTTTCCTCTGAATTTTAATAAATAAAGATGTTCTATTTGCTTCTGCTAGGCAGGCAATATTTGTTGTTTTGTAGTTAACCCCTAAAATTTCTTTAGTAAATTTTAAGTGTAAGTATTCATATGGTTCTGAATCTTTGTAACTATTGGCAGCTCCCCATACCTCACTACCATATAGTATGATAGGTTCAATCAGGGTATCAAAAAGTTTTTCCAACAGTATGCATGGATTATCTAAAGTTATTGATTTCTTTATCTTAAACCAAGCTTTTCTTCCCTTTTCTATTAATTGAGTTTTAGCTAAATTAAAGTTACCAGTGTAGTTAAAAACCACTCCTAGATAACAATATGATTTAACTGTTTCTATAATGTCACTATCTATCTTAAATTTGTTAATGTGTGACTTTCCATTAGAATTAAAGATCAATATTTTTGATTTATGTTTATTTACACTAAGTTTCCAGGATACACAGAAGTTGTTTAAAGTGTCCAGTGCTTTTTGTAGCTTCCTGTGATTCTGATAGCAAGGACTCAGGGTATCCCCTTGTTTTACTCCACAATTAGAGGTAAACTTTTCGCTTACTCCATTTGAAAATTTAAGTCTGCATGTAGTGTTTTGATACATAGAATATATAATATAAAAGATTTTGTATGGAATTTTATGCTTTAGTAAGATATAAAAGAGGCCTTCTCTCCAAACTGTATCAAAGGCCTTTTTTTAGATCTATGAAGGCTGCATATACTTTCTTTTTCTTAGATTTGTGATGATCTATAATGGATTTAAGTGAGAAAATGTGGTCAGCAGTTCTTGCCTTTGACTTAAATCCAATTTGGTTTTCACTTATTATTTTGTTAATATCTAAAAATTGTAGTAATCTGTTATGAATAATTTTGTTGAATTATTTGCCTAAATTGGGGGTAATTGATATTCCTCTATAGTTAGAAGGATCAAGTTTATTACCATTTATATGTGAACATCAATTGGCACGTGTAGTGTTACTATCTATAGTGTCGTCTGGTGAATATAGTGCACGAGCCGAGAGGCTCTCCATACAACACGTACTATAGGGGGAGAAGTCCATTATAGTTTTTGTAGCTAAGACAATATTGAAGACATAGTAACTGGAATATATCAGAAGCCTTATTCAAACTATGGTTAATGTCATTTCCGAACATGTTGCCACTGAATATAAAGGGAGATAATTCTTGTAGATGTCGGGATAGTACGTTAAGCCCCCCCCCCCCCCCCCCAAGTCAAGTAATCAGAAAAAGTAAAGATGCAGAGAAAACAGAACACAGTGAGTTCAAAAATCGAAAAAAACATATAAGGGACTGGTCAATATTTATTTGGGTGTTGGGACCAGTGCAAATTGCAATAAGACACATACTTTTTTCTGACGTTTTAATCTAAACAAACATACTGTAACGCATAATATTGTTATCATACAATTATTCACTAGATATGACACCCACTTTTTAATACACTTCTGTAGTAGGACAACAACTTTATGTATTTTAAGGAGATAGAACAGAGTCTTTTTTAAGCATGATAATTCGAAATGCACCGGTCCCAACCCCAATTAATATTGACCGGTCCATAACCGCAGAATCTCATCGAAGGGCAATACGGAAAGAAAATACACATACATTTATCAGTGTTTCCATAGTAACTAGTATGGGATATTATGTATATTCCTCCAGTCATAGGAAGACACAATTACATTTAAAATGTGGTAACAGCGACAAATTTGTCAAACAGTTAACAGTGTTCTTACTGTTAACAGCAAACAGGGTACTAATTTTCATTATAACAGTTAACAACAATGTCTATTTTTAAGAAAACATGTAACAGCTAATGTTTATAAAAAGTTAAGTTGCTTTAAAAAAACAGTTAACAGACGTGCAAAAATGCCCAAAACACTTACAACTGACATTGTTTGCCTATGCAGCATTCTAAATACTTTTACCTGTAGAGAATACTTATAACTAATTACTAGTATAGAATTTTACCAGGTGTCATGTCTCTTATTAGGTCCATGGTTAAAAATAGCCATGATATTATGAATTTCTACGAAAAGAAACTATATAAAATTTGAACTTAACCATACATGGGAATTGTTTCCATATACAGAGAATAAATTTAAAATGTTATGTCTTTTAAAGGTTTCCGAGTCCGCAATTCTATCCAATAATCCGGACATGTAAACAAAAGTGCTATAACATTTATATTGTTATTTATAGTTGTTTGTACTGGCAACGTAATTTTAAATTGTTTTTGCTCTCCATAAACATTACACTCTTTTAGGTATACGATACTGCTTACTTTCACCACCCAGTATTTTTATATCACTGCAAGTGGCGGACTCCGGAATTTAGAAAAAAAAGCACAATATTGGAGAGAAGTCTAGGGACCGCTTATAGTTTAAAATTTAAGGTGGTTAAAAGTCATTTTATTTGACACCTTCGATTATTCATGGTTGTAAATTTTTGAGATACGAAATTGTAATACAATAATGCTGAGCAGCAAAAACATTATTGATGCATAGATCATCAAAGTGGGTGCGCCACTTAATAGATCCGCCCATAATTAACTGCACTACATGGATAAATTGTTTATATTTCCAACTGAAAAAAACCCCCAACCAAATGCGTTTTCTGTAAATCCGTTGTACATAACTCTGCTATATAATGCAGTTCAGTTGCCTGTCTAATCAGATAAGTAAACTAAACTGACAATCAATACTATTATTAAGCAGATTTTAAATAATGCATTTTACAAATTTATTTCTAATTGTTATATTCAGACGTATTAAGGCCATACACTAAATGAAGCCAATGTTGAAACCAGGCCCTGGGACCATACTGGGACGGTTCTCAGTGCTCGACCCACAGAGCAGCCCAGCGCGGTGGCGGATAGGAGAGACCCTCTCGTTGGGGGTTGTCAGGTCATTATACGGAAAGCCTGACCGCGGACCCTAGTGGGTAACGTGTTTGGAGAGTGTTACGCTCCTTGCACGTTAAAGATCCCATTTGAAGATTTCGAGTAGGCTCATTGTAGCCGCTACAAAAGGCTAAATTATCTGACCATACCCAATTCCCCGTACTTTTCCAGTGGTAGTAAAAATTTTGTTCCCTGTGTCCCATCCCACCCCTTTTTCAATTGATGTTTTGTTTGTTAACTTGTTCCCGTCCTGAATATAGCTGCAATACTGCTCGCTGGACGTAAAGCAAACATCCAATCAATCAATGAAACCAGGCCAGACCAAGCCAGGCAGTTGAGGCCAGGCCAGGTTTTAGATTATGCCTCGTCAGCAGGAAGCTCGGAAGCCAAGGCTTACGTGTCATTTTGGCCACAAATAACACGAGTAGAGGTTTTTTTTATTTATAAGAAAGATTAGTTATTACATGTCGATAATGCTAGGTCTCTGGAACTACGATGGTAAAATCCCTCATTTCGACCTCCATAAGGGCTTTTCCAACGAACACATTTTTCTCCATGATTTTGCGCACGTAATTTAAAGTTCAATTTGGCGCTAAAAAATATCATGCTATTCATGGACGACATATCAATAAATGAGAGCAAGTAAATATGTAATCAGATTAGTAAACATAACCACTTAGCTCTAAGAATTTGGATTTCTACTCATACCGCAAACATGTTAAACTGAATGCCTGCGGCGAGATACAGTTTCATTGACTGATTCATCGATTCGTGGGAACATTCTAATTTTTGTCAATGGGTATTTTAGGTGAACCCAAACTATTACTTTGCCGAAATGTCAGTGGAGCAACTTCAGGCTTTTAACATTTTAAACAATGCACGCGAGTTAATATTCAATACCTTATAACATTTAAATTATGGTTTAAATTTTTAGTATATATGTATAAAATTTCCCCCTTGAACCTCTGGATGTGCACACATGACGTCAAAACAAGTGTATTTTGGGTTGAACCAGTAATTTACCCTTTATAATAACACTCGTTTGCACCACATCTTAAAGAAACCTCTGACACTTGATAATATTCTCGTTTAACAAAGTATCATTCGCAAAAGATTTTTCTTATTGTGACCCCATAGGAAGATCGTAATGCCAGTTGGATTCAATGGAGTAAAAATTAAACGCATAAATTAAAAAAGCAAACATGTATGTTAATTTGGTTAGGATCAGAAACAATAACGTACATCAGTTGGTGTCTTCAGAAATAGTAACTTAAGTATAACACAAGTTTTCAGGAGGATTATTTCATTCTTGTTTCACTCTTACCCCATATAGTAATAAAGCAGTAGTATTGTTTGCAACAGATCAGATTGTGCAGATTATGTAAATAAGCATTAATTAAATATAATTAATCACAGATAAATAGCAAAGCGTTGCCAGATGTTTTTTTTCACATGTGTGTACAGGAATGGACTTTGGTGGTCACATGATTTGTTTACTTAAAGGGAACGCAAGGTCAAAAATTATTTTTTGGCATATAAATGATTGAATCTATTAATATACACATCTGCAATCCATTTATTCATACTAAATCTAATTATCATTTAATCAGTGATTATTATATCTTAATTGCACTTTTCTGGAGGCAGACATATTGTAAATATATTTATTTCCCTTATCAGAGATTTCCCAGCAGGCACAGCTGGTTATGACGTATGATAGTCAATTCCTGTATCATTGGCATTATCAACAGCTATAAATTCTATGCTACTTAAATAGATTACTTGATGGTAGAAAAGGTAGATCTAAGGAATGCCTGTCCAGCTGGAACTGTTATCTAATTCATTATGTGATATAATTAATCTTTGGAGAGATCAGAAATGGGTCAAGCTGTTAATTGTAGTGTATTTACCTATGAAATGTTAAAGATAATACAAGTATTTATGATCTTTTTTAATTAGATCAAGTTATATTCCAAAAAGTATGACTATGCTTTAATATTACTCAATACATTTGATTTGTAAAAAATATAAAAAATACATATATCATGATATTTACTTGCATATCTTCCTTGAAACAACTGGGCGCAAAATGTTTCTCACAAACTATCATGTTAAAGGAATGTTCAAAAGTTTTAATGTCCAAGATTACGTAACCATCAGACACATCTTTCATATTCCTTTGTGGGGTCTGGGATGTGAAATCCCTTGACAACTGTACACAATTTTGCTTGGCACTCAGGCATTTTTACTATTGAGTGTGTATAAGATTAACAGCTGCATCAACAGGAATTGACTATCATACGTCATATCTCTACTTCCGCTAGATATGATAATTAGTCTCACCATAGTGCAATAATTTGATTAGAAAAACAGCTGTGTAATTAATATCTGATGAGATATTTATTTAGATGGGTCATTTTTCACATAAGTAAAAGTGTACAATTAACATATCAAAAAATTTTTTTAGCCCTTACATTCCCTTTAATGTAAACCCTTATGATGATCTGTAAATTGTATGTAAATCGATACGACACACATGCATTGAGTTAAGTTAATATCACACGAAAATCGACCAGCCTCCGTTGTGTTCGGTGGTTAATAATATATTTTATTTATTTGAAAATTACAAAAAAACTAAACTAAATAAATAAATAAAAATGAATAAAAAAAATTAATAAATAAATAAATAAATAAATAAATAAATAAATAAATAAATAAATAAATAAATAAATAAATAAATAAATAAATAAATAAATAAATAAATAAATAAATAAATAAATAAATAAATAAATAGACAGAACAAATGATTAATAATACATTGAATATATATGTGTGTAGATGTCATAATCGGATCAAGCCGACTGTATGACCTTAATTTTTACTCTAGTTAGGGAAATTGTTTTTTAATTTTAGAATCTAAGACCTGGATGAAAGAAGCACTATTTTATCAGACTGAAAATAGACTTTTGTTGAAACTACAATGCCCCTCCCCCTTTTTCCAGACACGCATACATCTGATCAGAGCCTTTAAATGTCTACATCAGATCCCTGTACTTTTAGCATTTATCTAATTAAATAGTTGTGTTATGAAAAAGAGAAAAATCTAAAATAAACGACTTGGAATGTCGTAGATAATGTTACTGTATTACTATTTATAGAACATTACTCTACTGCCCCTAAAAATAGCAATGACAATTTGAAATTTTTCAACAGGAATGTAAATAAAATTAAAATTAGACCATATATGGAATTAACTCCACATGTTGAGAAAAAGTTAAGGTCAACAATGTCGATTTGGGACAAATCCTTTGTACCTTAACTGATGAAAATGTGTGCAGTCACTTTAATATTTGACAAATATACCCGCAGGAGTTGTAAGTTATAGATATTTCAACACAGTAAGCAAGATTGCGATTGCTTTGTAGGCTTCTCGTTAAACATGCCATATGCTTTGCACGTGTAATTTGACATTTCTCGTTGTTGTAATAAATTAACACAGGAACGGTTTCATAAAAATAACTTTCTTAATCAAATTATATATAAATTGCTAACGATATACAATGTGTGTGTATCTTTTCAGTACTCGATGCAGAAAGGAAAAAAGGTGGTCATTAATTGGAACCACTGTTTTATTTCATATATACAAAATTAAACGTATTTCAACCTAATTAAAATTGCCCCCCCCCTTTCTGTTATGGTCGCTGCGTGTACGAAGCAGCGACCAATAACAAAAGGGGGGAGCAAGTGAAAGATTTAATTTTAATTAGATTGAACGTATTTTTTTTGCTGCGTGTTGACTCTCGGACCCCTTTTTTTCTCTTTAATCCCCTTAATACACAACAGTTTAGTTTAAAGGGGAATTTAGAAAGAACATTTACATGAATCTCCTAACAATTTAAGTATAACGTTATTGATTTAGTTGTAGCCTAATCGTATTATTTTGATACATTTTTCTTTATTAAAATTAGAGAAAAAAATTTATATACTAACTCGATCCCTTTCCCGGTGCGATTTAAAACATTTGTTGTCTATGTCACTCAATAATGTAAGATATAGTATTAAACTATTTGAATATTGTAATATAACGTTTTTAATAATTATGTTGTTATGTGTTTGGCATTAAAGAAATTCTGTGAACAGTTTTGATTCGCTCACACATCCTAAAATGGTTTGCGATGTAAACAAACATGGCGGCACCCATACCGGCATACTTGCATGTAACATTTTAGTTTCAAATCCGTTTTTTTTTATTTCGAAATATGTACTTTACTTTCTCCAATTATTTATTGAAATATTCCAAACGGACAACTATAGATAATACTTATTGGTTTATATTTAGGAATGATATTAATCCATCTATTACAGTACGATTAATATTTCATGCTGTGCACCGTCGTTTGTTTTCTTGACAACCCGACATCTATTATCGGAGGAGATGCTTTCCATATGTGGCTAACAGTTGCGTCTTCGGGACTTCCGATTGACTACGGAATCAACCGATCAACTTCGGCAAACATGTGTCTGTATGGGCCATACAGTGAACTCCATATATGGATAACGCAGTCTGTGAATCGACGTTGATTCTTGGAAAACTTTAATCGCGCGGCATAAAAACCAAGCGTGAGTAAGACACTTCGCCAGTTTGTTGTAGAACAACGTCAGGGTGAGATACTCCTCTTTGTGTTAGAAACTTAAGCACCACAAACAAACATGTGTGACGACGAAGTTGCCGCTTTGGTAGTAGACAATGGATCCGGAATGTGCAAGGCTGGATTCGCTGGAGACGACGCTCCAAGAGCTGTGTTCCCTTCCATTGTTGGAAGACCAAGACATCAGGTCAGTTTTTGTTTTGTTTTTATTTTACTTCAAAGATTCAAACAGAATTAACCAAATAATATATAATATAATCACATCTTGCATAATTTTCTACAATCATATCATGCATAATGTTCTAAATGTTTTTTAAATTATAAGGGAAAAAGAGATTGGCGGGAGAGCTTTCAAAGATAAATATTCTATACAATACATTTACTATTATTATTATAAATTTATGTTCGCTCCATCCGATTTTTTCTCCTTTTTCAAAAGAAAGAACGAAAGAAAGGACAACAATTAAATTGCTAATTTGCGCACGAAAGTATTACCATTCTGAAACTCATGGACCTTTTCTTTGATTTTCAATTCTTTGAATTCTATAATTTTTATATATATATATATATTGTTATTGGATGCTCAAAAACATGTATCTCTAATATTTTAAAATGATACACGATTTTTTATTGTTTAATTGGGCCGTTTCTGTTCTGTTATAAAGCAATCTTTTATATTGCAGAAAATGAAATAATTAGTTATTGTTGATACATATTAAAACCAGAAACAAATATGTAGAAACATTTTGCCAATTAACCCATTAACATTTAATTTGATACCGGCATGTACCACGTGTGTTGCCCACACCCTACCGTGGTGATGATGACTGCAACATTCCAAGCGACGCAGACTTCATGGCCATATATGGTTATCTCATCTGCTCTAGCACATGAGGTCATGAAACTATTTCAAAATTTGAATAATGAGCTTTTCTGACATTTGAACTACACAATTATTAAGATAATTATCAAGTTTCTATCTCGCAAGTGCAGAAGGGTTTTGACTGAAGATAATAAGATTTTCACGCAGCGCTGTGTTGCAACCTTCACCTCTGATAATGCATTGATAATAATGCACGTGTCAGTAATTTACCACAATCTTTCTCTACAAACGCCGAGTCGGCATATTTTTTTGAATACTTATAAGCATTTTATACACGCAACAATCGCATACTAATTTTATGAAAGAAACCTCTTTCTAAGATTTTCAAATTTACTGTCAAAAATAATAATAATTACATATCTATAAATCTATCAATAACATCAATAAATCCTGTTTACTTTTTATATTAATAAATTGTAACCTATTTGTTTAAATAAAAGAATTTCAATCTCCCACACCACCTTTTTTCTTTAACTTTTGTCGGTAGTACTCAAAAGAGGAGAAATCACTACGTTTATTTTAATATAACATCGTTACTTGTTCTGTAAAAAAGTCACGACAAATAACAAGAAGTATATATTACGGTAGAGGTATTTGATAGATCCTCTAAAAAGGGGGCTGTGAAAAAAATTTACTTCTAGAAAAACAACGTTTTTGCACACCACGGGGGGTAACTTGGTATATATAGGGTAATACGGATGTGCGGCCCGAATAGGTCACCTTTTTAGCTCTCCAAAATATATGAATAGGTAGCTTTTTTCATTGAAAAATATATGATTGGGTAGTTGTAAATTATCTAAATATATTCCATGCCTCAATTCTCATCTTAAGCATGTTAAGCCTATGTAAACCACAGTGATTTTACAAATAAAGTGTTCCATTAACATCAATTTATCAATTTGGTAGTAAACGTACTATTTTGTCAATGATGATATGCAGTAATAAATATATGAATAGGTCCGATTTAATCATTCAATATATGATTAGGTCATGTTTTATAGTGTCCGAAAATATATGAATAGGGTGGGTTTTCAAATTTCCGTCCGCACACCTGTACCTGAAAGTATCCTTAGTGACCCCCCCGTGTTGCACACTCATGAATACAAAATTAAGTATAAAATAGTCAAGAGTTTTTTCAATGGTTCACGACTTTACTAATAATTTTGTTTATTTGTTAACAGGGAGTCATGGTTGGTATGGGTCAGAAAGACTCCTACGTCGGAGATGAAGCCCAAAGCAAGAGAGGTATCCTCACCCTGAAATACCCAATTGAACACGGTATCGTCACAAACTGGGACGATATGGAGAAAATCTGGCATCACACCTTCTACAACGAACTCCGTGTAGCCCCAGAAGAACACCCAGTCCTCCTTACTGAAGCTCCACTTAACCCCAAAGCTAACAGAGAAAAGATGACCCAGATCATGTTCGAGACATTCAATGCACCAGCCATGTACGTCGCCATCCAGGCTGTACTCTCATTGTACGCTTCCGGTCGTACCACTGGTATCGTACTCGACTCCGGAGATGGTGTGACACACACCGTACCCATCTACGAAGGTTACGCTCTTCCCCACGCCATCCTCCGTCTCGACTTGGCCGGCAGAGATCTCACTGATTACTTGATGAAGATTCTCACCGAGAGAGGTTATTCATTCACAACCACCGCCGAGAGAGAAATTGTCAGAGACATTAAAGAAAAATTGTGCTATGTTGCACTCGATTTCGAGCAGGAAATGGCCACCGCCGCTTCCTCATCTTCCCTAGAAAAGAGCTACGAATTACCCGATGGACAGGTCATCACCATTGGTAACGAGAGATTCAGGTGCCCAGAATCACTATTCCAACCATCCTTCTTGGGTATGGAATCTGCTGGTATCCATGAAACCACATACAACAGCATCATGAAGTGTGACGTCGATATCCGTAAGGACTTGTACGCCAACACCGTCTTGTCTGGTGGTACCACCATGTTCCCAGGTATTGCCGACAGAATGCAGAAGGAAATCACCGCACTTGCTCCAAGCACAATGAAGATCAAGATTATTGCTCCACCAGAAAGGAAATACTCCGTCTGGATCGGTGGTTCCATCTTGGCTTCACTGTCCACCTTCCAACAGATGTGGATCAGCAAACAGGAATACGATGAGTCTGGCCCATCCATTGTCCACAGGAAGTGCTTCTAAATTAACTCTTATTCTAGGACTAACATTAATTTATTTAAATTTATTTCGATTTTTGTTACAACAAAATCTGCGTGCTTGGTGAATGGACTTGCATAATAAGCTGACAATATCCTTCAACACTTTTAATCTCGTTAAGCTCTCGTGTATACATAACGTTGATGCACAAACATTTTATTTATTGATTGTGAAAAAGTCTGGTGGTTCAATGAAAGGGTGAGGAGATGAATGTGAAAAGTACTGGAATATATATTGCTTGAACAAATCCGTCAAACACATATCTCAGGTTAAAGGGGAGATAACTTCAACAAAAATTGATGTACATGTTGAATAAATTATCATCTGCATCATTGTGATATTTGTGACCTATGAACATCCAAATAATATATTAAATCTTATAAAACTTGTACAATTGTCCATAATTTGTAGTTGACTCGTCTATTTTGGTGTTGGTATGATTATAGCTACAATGATGTAGCTCCTTTTTTTATGATGGACGCAGGAGCTACATTATTGCAGGAACCTATAAAGTCATAAAACCGATTAGTTATACTATTCCCAGATTATTGAAGCTAGAATAATTACTTACAGTATAACTTCACCCAAATTTTAGAGTGTAAACTATTCCAAATTTTCATGTTTAAAAGTTAGAAATTATTTTTTACGAATTATTTTAATTCTTATTTAATCAATATTCTTAACTTGATTGAATTTTGAACTTTTTATTTCAAAATTCAATTCAGGTTAAATATTCAAACATACTTATCGCCGATTAGTTTTAATAGTTAACTTGAACTCTACAGTTAAAATGTGAAAAAAATTTAATTATGTTCATACAATTTTTTTTTTTTTGGGGGGGGGGGGGGAGGGGAGTTTTCCCGTCGACATAACCATGTCGATTGATTGGTTGGTGGGTGCCTAACGTCCATTGAGCGGTATGTCAGCTATATTGAGGACAAGAACAAATAAATAAACAGTAAATCTATGGGGTAGATCAACGGACAGAAAATTTAGACAGCTACTGGAAAAGCATAATTTATAAGTATGAAATTTTGAGGAGGTAAAACCGCGTGGAGGATTATTTCCTATCAACTCTTTAATATTCATAGAACATTGCAACTTTATAGCATATAAACTATAAATTTCATTCCATCCTCAGTACAGGGTTCATAAATAGTCCTCAATTACAGAGGGCGGATCGAGTATGACTATATTTCAAAGATTAATTTTTCTGTTTGAATGGCACTTTCAGCAATTTTTCAACGATATCATGGCGTCCAGTTTTTATTGGGCAGGAAGCCGGAGAACCCCCTCCCCGGACCTTCGCTTCGGTAGGACAATTAAGACTGAAGTCAAGTACACACTGTCCGCAGTGAGAATCGAACCCGCAACCACGAGGTCAATAGTACATGAATTACTACCTTAATCATTCTACCACAGAGGTCCCCTTCAGAGAGAGATTAAAATCCGTGTGACCGAGCACATTTAGTGTTCACAGTTTGTGGAGATTTTATTTTCGGAAAAGGGGAATGGCTTGAACACATTTAATTGGAAAATGGTACACTTGCTGATTAGCAACTGAGGTCAAATGCTAATAGCAAGCTGTTCTTGATGACAAGTTACATTTGGGGACACATACAATGCATACAATAATAGCTAAGCTGTGAATACTTGAGTGATTTAGTTGTATACACACTTTAAAGCAAAACAACACACAAACGGAATATCACATACCCGTCTATAATCTTGTAGTTCTCAATATACTCTAGAACGTACATAGTTCGTGCTGTGTACATAAAGTAAGGTATTTTTTCCGTTTTTCTTGCTACCTATCTTCCGCGATATATAAGGAAGTCTTGATTTACGCTTGAATTTCTTTCTTATTCATTTAGTTTTGGCTAAAAATGATCCAACAAACCAGAAATAGTGCTTCTTTGTAGTTGATTTTGTTCGTAGTAATGTCCTCGGTATTAATTAATCATGTTCAATAAATGGCATATACGGTCATGTTCAAAGAACAAACGATATTGAACGCATCCACCCACAGAAGACTTGAGTGCACAGTCACTGATGACCTAAACAGCAACAATCTGTAAATGAGTAATGGATACCCACTTTCTTGACATGTAAGAAAAGAGCAAGCCATTTCGACATACTTTTAATTTGATTAAATAAAACGTCAGCACTAGTCCGACTAGGCGGAAGGATTGCATTTACATGATGATGCTGCATTTACAATGAAAAGGGAAGTGAGGTTTGCATGTACATATAGATCATAGCCGATATCAAGTTTAACTATTGTTTGATTGTATTTTTACGACGCTGTCAGCAATTTTTTTCAGCTGTGTCACTGCGCTATAGTAATTATGGGTATAGGAAGCCAGGGTAATGTTACAGCTGTGTCACTGCGCTATAGTAATTATGGGTATAGGAAGCCAGGGTAATGTTACAGCTGTGTCACTGCGCTATAGTAATTATGGGTATAGGAAGCCTGGGTAATGTTACAGCTGTGTCACTGCGCTATAGTAATTATGGGTATAGGAAGCCAGGGTAATGTTACAGCTGTGTCACTGCGCTATAGTAATTATGGGTATAGGAAGCCCGGGTAATGTTACAGCTGTGTCACTGCGCTATAGTAATTATGGGTATAGGAAGCCTGGGTAATGTTGCAGCTGTGTCACTGCGCTATAGTAATTATGGGTATAGGAAGCCCGGGTAATGTTACAGCTGTGTCACTGCGCTATAGTAATTATGGGTATAGGAAGCCCGGGTAATGTTACAGCTGTGTCACTGCATGTGCTATAGTAATTATGGGTATAGGAAGCCAGGGTAATGTTACAGCTGTGTCACTGTGCTATAGTAATTATGGGTATAGGAAGCCAGGGTAATGTTACAGCTGTGTCACTGCGCTATAGTAATTATGGGTATAGGAAGCCCGGGTAATGTTACACTGTGTCCCTGCGCTATAGTAATTATGGGTATAGGAAGCCCGGGTAATGTTACAGCTGTGTCACTGCGCTATAGTAATTATGGGTATAGGAAGCCAGGGTAATGTTACAGCTGTGTCACTGCGCTATAGTAATTATGGGTATAGGAAGCCTGGGTAATGTTACAGCTGTGTCACTGCGCTATAGTAATTATGGGTATAGGAAGCCCGGTTAATGTTACAGCTGTGTCACTGCGCTATAGTAGTTATGGGTATAGGAAGCCTGGGTAATGTTACAGCTGTGTCACTGCGCTATAGTAATTATGGGTATAGGAAGCCTGGGTAATGTTACAGCTGTGTCACTGCGCTATAGTAATTATGGGTATAGGAAGCCTGGGTAATGTTACAGCTGTGTCACTGCGCTATAGTAATTATGGGTATAGGAAGCCTGGGTAATGTTACAGCTGTGTCACTGCGCTATAGTAATTATGGGTATAGGAAGCCAGGGTAATGTTACAGCTGTGTCACTGCGCTTTAGTAATTATGGGTATAGGAAGCCCGGTTAATGTTACAGCTGTGTCACTGCGCTATAGTAGTTATGGGTATAGGAAGCCTGGGTAATGTTACAGCTGTGTCACTGCGCTATAGTAATTATGGGTATAGGAAGCCTGGGTAATGTTACAGCTGTGTCACTGCATGTGCTATAGTAATTATGGGTATAGGAAGCCTGGGTAATGTTACAGCTGTGTCACTGCGCTATAGTAATTATGGGTATAGGAAGCCAGGGTAATGTTACAGCTGTGTCACTGCGCTATAGTAATTATGGGTATAGGAAGCCCGGGTAATGTTACAGCTGTGTCACTGCGCTATAGTAATTATGGGTATAGGAAGCCTGGGTAATGTTACAGCTGTGTCACTGCATGTGCTATAGTAATTATGGGTATAGGAAGCCAGGGTAATGTTACAGCTGTGTCACTGCGCTATAGTAATTATGGGTATAGGAAGCCCGGGTAATGTTACACTGTGTCCC
The DNA here is from genome assembly GCA_944474755.1 of Limnoperna fortunei. Classification (NCBI taxonomy): domain Eukaryota; kingdom Metazoa; phylum Mollusca; class Bivalvia; order Mytilida; family Modiolidae; genus Limnoperna; species Limnoperna fortunei. The sequence goes on along the minus strand of OX104114.1, from coordinate 15,542,468 downwards.
TGCGCTATAGTAATTATGGGTATAGGAAGCCCGGGTAATGTTACAGCTGTGTCACTGCGCTATAGTAATTATGGGTATAGGAAGCCAGGGTAATGTTACAGCTGTGTCACTGCGCTATAGTAATTATGGGTATAGGAAGATTGGGTAATGTTACAGCTGTGTCACTGCGCTATTGTAATTATGGGTATAGGAAGCCCGGTTAATGTTACAGCTGTGTCACTGCGCTATAGTAATTATGGGTATAGGAAGCCTGGGTAATGTTACAGCTGTGTCCCTGCGCTATAGTAATTATGGGTATAGGAAGCCTGGGTAATGTTACAGCTGTGTCACTGCATGTGCTATAGTAATTATGGGTATAGGAAGCCCGGGTAATGTTACAGCTGTGTCACTGCGCTATAGTAATTATGGGTATAGGAAGCCTGGGTAATGTTACAGCTGTGTCACTGCATGTGCTATAGTAATTATGGGTATAGGAAGCCTGGGTAATGTTACAGCTGTGTCACTGCGCTATAGTAATTATGGGTATAGGAAGCCAGGGTAATGTTACAGCTGTGTCACTGCGCTATAGTAATTATGGGTATAGGAAGCCCGGGTAATGTTACACTGTGTCCATGCGCTATAGTAATTATGGGTATAGGAAGCCCGGGTAATGTTACAGCTGTGTCACTGCGCTATAGTAATTATGGGTATAGGAAGCCAGGGTAATGTTACAGCTGTGTCACTGCGCTATAGTAATTATGGGTATAGGAAGCCCGGGTAATGTTACAGCTGTGTCACTGCGCTATAGTAATTATGGGTATAGGACGCCTGGGTAATGTTACAGCTGTGTCACTGCATGTGCTATAGTAATTATGGGTATAGGAAGCCAGGGTAATGTTACAGCTGTGTCACTGCGCTATAGTAATTATGGGTATAGGAAGCCCGGGTAATGTTACAGCTGTGTCACTGCGCTATAGTAATTATGGGTATAGGAAGCCTGGGTAATGTTACAGCTGTGTCACTGCGCTATAGTAATTATGGGTATAGGAAGCCAGGGTAATGTTACAGCTGTGTCACTGCGCTATAGTAATTATGGGTATAGGAAGCCAGGGTAATGTTACAGCTGTGTCACTGCGCTATAGTAATTATGGGTATAGGAAGCCAGGGTAATGTTACAGCTGTGTCACTGCGCTATAGTAATTATGGGTATAGGAAGCCCGGGTAATGTTACAGCTGTGTCACTGCGCTATAGTAATTATGGGTATAGGAAGCCAGGGTAATGTTACAGCTGTGTCACTGCGCTATAGTAATTATGGGTATAGGAAGCCTCGGTAATGTTACAGCTGTGTCACTGCATGTGCTATAGTAATTATGGGTATAGGAAGCCAGGGTAATGTTACACTGTGTCCCTGCGCTATAGTAATTATGGGTATAGGAAGCCCGCGTAATGTTACAGCTGTGTCACTGCGCTATAGTAATTATGGGTATAGGAAGCCCGGGTAATGTTACAGCTGTGTCACTGCGCTATAGTAATTATGGGTATAGGAAGCCTGGGTAATGTTACATCTGTGTCACTGCGCTATAGTAATTATGGGTATAGGAAGCCTGGGTAATGTTACAGCTGTGTCACTGCGCTATAGTAATTATGGGTATAGGAAGCCTGGGTAATGTTACAGCTGTGTCACTACGCTATAGTAATTATGGGCATAGGAAGCCCGGGTAATGTTACAGCTGTGTCACTGCATGTCCTATAGTAATTATGGGTATAGGAAGCCTGGGTAATGTTACAGCTGTGTCACTGCGCTATAGTAATTATGGGTATAGGAAGCCTGGGTAATGTTACAGCTGTGTCACTGCGCTATAGTAATTATGGGTATAGGAAGCCTGGGTAATGTTACAGCTGTGTCACTGCGCTATAGTAATTATGGGTATAGGAAGCCTGGGTAATGTTACAGCTGTGTCACTGCGCTATAGTAATTATGGGTATAGGAAGCCTGGGTAATGTTACAGCTGTGTCACTGCGCTATAGTAATTATGGTTATAGGAAGCCTGGGTAATGTTACAGCTGTGTCACTGCGCTATAGTAATTATGGGTATAGGAAGCCCGGGTAATGTTACAGCTGTGTCACTGCGCTATAGTAATTATGGGTATAGGAAGCCAGGGTAATGTTACAGCTGTGTCACTGCGCTATAGTAATTATGGGTATAGGAAGCCAGGGTAATGTTACAGCTGTGTCACTGCGCTATAGTAATTATGGGTATAGGAAGCCAGGGTAATGTTACAGCTGTGTCACTGCGCTATAGTAAGTATGGGTATAGGAAGCCAGGGTAATGTTACAGCTGTGTCACTGCATGTGCTATAGTAATTATGGGTATAGGAAGCCAGGGTAATGTTACAGCTGTGTCACTGCGCTATAGTAATTATGGGTATAGGAAGCCCGGGTAATGTTACATTGTGTCCCTGCGCTATAGCAATTATGGGTATAGGAAGCCCGGGTAATGTTACAGCTGTGTCACTGCGCTATAGTAATTATGGGTATAGGAAGCCCGGGTAATGTTACAGCTGTGTCACTGCGCTATAGTAATTATGGGTATAGGAAGCCTGGGTAATGTTACAGCTGTGTCACTGCGCTATAGTAATTATGGGTATAGGAAGCCTGGGTAATGTTACAGCTGTGTCACTGCGCTATAGTAATTATGGGTATAGGAAGCCTGGGTAATGTTACAGCTGTGTCACTGCATGTGCTATAGTAATTATGGGTATAGGAAGCCAGGGTAATGTTACAGCTGTGTCACTGCGCTATAGTAATTATGGGTATAGGAAGCCCGGGTAATGTTACAGCTGTGTCACTGCGCTATAGTAATTATGGGTATAGGAAGCCTGGGTAATGTTACAGCTGTGTCACTGCGCTATAGTAATTATGGGTATAGGAAGCCAGGGTAATGTTACAGCTGTGTCACTGCGCTATAGTAATTATGGGTATAGGAAGCCTGGGTAATGTTACAGCTGTGTCACTGCATGTGCTATAGTAATTATGGGTATAGGAAGCCAGGGTAATGTTACAGCTGTGTCACTGCGCTATAGTAATTATGGGTATAGGAAGCCCGGGTAATGTTACAGCTGTGTCACTGCGCTATAGTAATTATGGGTATAGGAAGCCTGGGTAATGTTACAGCTGTGTCACTGCGCTATAGTAATTATGGGTATAGGAAGCCAGGGTAATGTTACAGCTGTGTCACTGCGCTATAGTAATTATGGGTATAGGAAGCCAGAGTAATGTTACAGCTGTGTCACTGCGCTATAGTAATTATGGGTATAGGAAGCCAGGGTAATGTTACAGCTGTGTCACTGCGCTATAGTAATTATGGGTATAGGAAGCCAGGGTAATGTTACAGCTGTGTCACTGCATGTGCTATAGTAATTATGGGTATAGGAAGCCAGGGTAATGTTACAGCTGTGTCACTGCGCTATAGTAATTATGGGTATAGGAAGCCCGGGTAATGTTACACTGTGTCCCTGCGCTATAGTAATTATGGGTATAGGAAGCCCGGGTAATGTTACAGCTGTGTCACTGCGCTATAGTAATTATGGGTATAGGAAGCCCGGGTAATGTCACAGCTGTGTCACTGCGCTATAGTAATTATGGGTATAGGAAGCCTGGGTAATGTTACAGCTGTGTCACTGCGCTATAGTAATTATGGGTATAGGAAGCCTGGGTAATGGTACAGCTGTGTCACTGCGCTATAGTAATTATGGGTATAGGAAGCCCGGGTAATGTTACAGCTGTGTCACTGCATGTGCTATAGTAATTATGGGTATAGGAAGCCTGGGTAATGTTACAGCTGTGTCACTGCGCTATAGTAATTATGGGTATAGGAAGCCTGGGTAATGTTACAGCTGTGTCACTGCGCTATAGTAATTATGGGTATAGGAAGCCAGGGTAATGTTACAGCTGTGTCACTGCGCTATAGTAATTATGGGTATAGGAAGCCTGGGTAATGTTACAGCTGTGTCACTGCGCTATAGTAATTATGGGTATAGGAAGCCTGGGTAATGTTACAGCTGTGTCACTGCGCTATAGTAATTATGGGTATAGGAAGCCCGGGTAATGTTACAGCTGTGTCACTGCATGTGCTATAGTAATTATGGGTATAGGAAGCCTGGGTAATGTTACAGCTGTGTCACTTCGCTATAGTAATTATGGGTATAGGAAGCCTGGGTAATGTTACAGCTGTGTCACTGCGCTATAGTAATTATGGGTATAGGAAGCCTGGGTAATGTTACAGCTGTGTCACTGCGCTATAGTAATTATGGGTATAGGAAGCCCGGGTAATGTTACAGCTGTGTCACTGCGCTATAGTAATTATGGGTATAGGAAGCCAGGGTAATGTTACAGCTGTGTCACTGCGCTATAGTAATTATGGGTATAGGAAGCCTGGGTAATGTTACAGCTGTGTCACTGCGCTATAGTAATTATGGGTATAGGAAGCCCGGGTAATGTTACAGCTGTGTCACTGCATGTGCTATAGTAATTATGGGTATAGGAAGCCTGGGTAATGTTACAGCTGTGTCACTGCGCTATAGTAATTATGGGTATATGAAGCCTGGGTAATGTTACAGCTGTGTCACTGCGCTATAGTAATTATGGGTATAGGAAGCCTGGGTAATGTTACAGCTGTGTCACTGCGCTATAGTAATTATGGGTATAGGAAGCCAGGGTAATGTTACAGCTGTGTCACTGCGCTATAGTAATTATGGGTATAGGAAGCCAGGGTAATGTTACAGCTGTGTCACTGCGCTATAGTAATTATGGGTATAGGAAGCCAGGGTAATGTTACAGCTGTGTCACTGCATGTGCTATAGTAATTATGGGTATAGGAAGCCAGGGTAATGTTACAGCTGTGTCACTGCGCTATAGTAATTATGGGTATAGGAAGCCCGGGTAATGTTACACTGTGTCCCTGCGCTATTGTAATTATGGGTATAGGAAGCCCGGGTAATGTTACAGCTGTGTCACTGCGCTATAGTAATTATGGGTATAGGAAGCCCGGGTAATGTTACAGCTGTGTCACTGCGCTATAGTAATTATGGGTATAGGAAGCCTGGGTAATGTTACAGCTGTGTCACTGCGCTATAGTAATTATGGGTATAGGAAGCCTGGGTAATGGTACAGCTGTGTCACTGCGCTATAGTAATTATGGGTATAGGAAGCCCGGGTAATGTTACAGCTGTGTCACTGCATGTGCTATAGTAATTATGGGTATAGGAAGCCTGGGTAATGTTACAGCTGTGTCACTGCGCTATAGTAATTATGGGTATAGGAAGCCTGGGTAATGTTACAGCTGTGTCACTGCGCTATAGTAATTATGGGTATAGGAAGCCTGGGTAATGTTACAGCTGTGTCACTGCGCTATAGTAATTATGGGTATAGGAAGCCTGGGTAATGTTACAGCTGTGTCACTGCGCTATAGTAATTATGGGTATAGGAAGCCTGGGTAATGTTACAGCTGTGTCACTGCATGTGCTATAGTAATTATGGGTATAGGAAGCCTGGGTAATGTTACAGCTGTGTCACTGCGCTATAGTAATTATGGGTATAGGAAGCCAGGGTAATGTTACAGCTGTGTCACTGCGCTATAGTAATTATGGGTATAGGACGCCTGGGTAATGTTACAGCTGTGTCACTGCATGTGCTATAGTAATTATGGGTATAGGAAGCCAGGGTAATGTTACAGCTGTGTCACTGCGCTATAGTAATTATGGGTATAGGAAGCCCGGGTAATGTTACAGCTGTGTCACTGCGCTATAGTAATTATGGGTATAGGAAGCCTGGGTAATGTTACAGCTGTGTCACTGCGCTATAGTAATTATGGGTATAGGAAGCCAGGGTAATGTTACAGCTGTGTCACTGCGCTATAGTAATTATGGGTATAGGAAGCCAGGGTAATGTTACAGCTGTGTCACTGCGCTATAGTAATTATGGGTATAGGAAGCCAGGGTAATGTTACAGCTGTGTCACTGCGCTATAGTAATTATGGGTATAGGAAGCCCGGGTAATGTTACAGCTGTGTCACTGCGCTATAGTAATTATGGGTATAGGAAGCCTGGGTAATGTTACAGCTGTGTCACTGCATGTGCTATAGTAATTATGGGTATAGGAAGCCAGGGTAATGTTACAGCTGTGTCACTGCGCTATAGTAATTATGGGTATAGGAAGCCCGGGTAATGTTACACTGTGTCCCTGCGCTATAGTAATTATGGGTATAGGAAGCCCGGGTAATGTTACAGCTGTGTCACTGCGCTATAGTAATTATGGGTATAGGAAGCCAGGGTAATGTTACAGCTGTGTCACTGCGCTATAGTAATTATGGGTATAGGAAGCCTGGGTAATGTTACAGCTGTGTCACTGCGCTATTGTAATTATGGGTATAGGAAGCCCGGTTAATGTTACAGCTGTGTCACTGCGCTATAGTAATTATGGGTATAGGAAGCCTGGGTAATGTTACAGCTGTGTCCCTGCGCTATAGTAATTATGGGTATAGGAAGCCTGGGTAATGTTACAGCTGTGTCACTGCATGTGCTATAGTAATTATGGGTATAGGAAGCCCGGGTAATGTTACAGCTGTGTCACTGCGCTATAGTAATTATGGGTATAGGAAGCCTGGGTAATGTTACAGCTGTGTCACTGCATGTGCTATAGTAATTATGGGTATAGGAAGCCTGGGTAATGTTACAGCTGTGTCACTGCGCTATAGTAATTATGGGTATAGGAAGCCAGGGTAATGTTACAGCTGTGTCACTGCGCTATAGTAATTATGGGTATAGGAAGCCCGGGTAATGTTACACTGTGTCCCTGCGCTATAGTAATTATGGGTATAGGAAGCCCGGGTAATGTTACAGCTGTGTCACTGCGCTATAGTAATTATGGGTATAGGAAGCCAGGGTAATGTTACAGCTGTGTCACTGCGCTATAGTAATTATGGGTATAGGAAGCCCGGGTAATGTTACAGCTGTGTCACTGCGCTATAGTAATTATGGGTATAGGACGCCTGGGTAATGTTACAGCTGTGTCACTGCATGTGCTATAGTAATTATGGGTATAGGAAGCCAGGGTAATGTTACAGCTGTGTCACTGCGCTATAGTAATTATGGGTATAGGAAGCCCGGGTAATGTTACAGCTGTGTCACTGCGCTATAGTAATTATGGGTATAGGAAGCCTGGGTAATGTTACAGCTGTGTCACTGCGCTATAGTAATTATGGGTATAGGAAGCCAGGGTAATGTTACAGCTGTGTCACTGCGCTATAGTAATTATGGGTATAGGAAGCCAGGGTAATGTTACAGCTGTGTCACTGCGCTATAGTAATTATGGGTATAGGAAGCCTGGGTAATGTTACATCTGTGTCACTGCGCTATAGTAATTATGGGTATAGGAAGCCTGGGTAATGTTACAGCTGTGTCACTGCGCTATAGTAATTATGGGTATAGGAAGCCTGGGTAATGTTACAGCTGTGTCACTACGCTATAGTAATTATGGGCATAGGAAGCCCGGGTAATGTTACAGCTGTGTCACTGCATGTCCTATAGTAATTATGGGTATAGGAAGCCTGGGTAATGTTACAGCTGTGTCACTGCGCTATAGTAATTATGGGTATAGGAAGCCTGGGTAATGTTACAGCTGTGTCACTGCCCTATAGTAATTATGGGTATAGGAAGCCTGGGTAATGTTACAGCTGTGTCACTGCGCTATAGT